>JAGSMU010000009.1:12561672-13161672 GCA_029286865.1 Teinopalpus imperialis | reverse complement strand
GATTCTGCTGAAAGCGACACTTCATCGAATGGTCACGGTCCATGCAGTGCAAGCAGTGAGGGGGAAAGAGAATATTATGAAAAGTACATTTTAGTAGTGAAAGCGATATACTTCGTAGTGGGAGGAGTTGCAGCACATTGCCAGGCAGCCGCGGGTTTGGATCCCGCAACGCACGTTTTAATATGAGATGAGCAAGAAAACGTAACAGTAGAGAAATTATTTTCTTCATGTGTGGTCTGGTCGGGTCCTCCTCCCGATACCCGGTCCTACCTGACAGTGAAAATAATCACTAATTGAATGAAAAATGGATAATATTCTATACCATTATATATGTACTTAACGTATTCACCTCCGCTCTTTACTATTCACTGTGTGCACCCTATCACCAGCTTACTAAGCTAACTAAATAACGGATGATTCCGTTTTTATCAATAAAAACGGAATCTTACCGTATTTAAGAAATTACGGTGATGCACTAGATACACGGCCTAACGTTAGGTGTTCCGCGAGGATGCGACGCTGGTTGAGGTTCTGTGTACCAGCGCCGGTGCCGCCATAGCGCGGCAGGAGGCACGTGTGTGGAATACGAGTACCCCTAGCCTACCACTACCATCCTCCTAGTTAACTAGTTAGTCAGGTTTCAATCGTTCCGTCAGTGCGGTGCCCGGCGAGCCCATCGCCTACTTATATCATTAACTGCCAATACAACTGCACTGCACAAAAAGCCTTGTACTGTGGATTGGAAACTAAAACGTTCCATTTCGGAGAACCCCTAAGAAATAGATAACAACGCTTCTCATAAAAAAGTTGACCCTGGCTGAGAATTAAACCCAAGTAAAAACATTTGCAAATGAGCAGTCTATATCGTGCTGGCGGTTGCCGGCAGTTACAGCGACGAGTCAGCCCAGGCGGACACCGGCGCCGTTTTTCTGGTCACGATAAAAGTAATGACTGTAATTTAAAGGATTGGACAATTACGACAATTTCTTTTATGAGGTCAGAGCGGCCGGGGAGATGACATCGGTCTCGCGGTGAGTCACGGCGCGGCGGCCAGGGTCGACGCCCAGCCGCGACCGCATGCAGTGGCCAGGCGGCCCCTCGACTTATTGTGTTGAGGGTGACAAGCGAACACACTTTGTTGGTGGTTAGCGGCAATGAGTCATGATGCAGACGCGTTGATGCCTTGTCGCCCCGGCGCTGACCCGGCGCTGACCCGGCGTCACCTCTATATGACGAATCACAGCATTCGGTGCACTGGTATTATGGTGTGGTCCGTCCGTCTCACACGTGGTGCGGCTAGAAACAAAGTGCAGCGTGGCTCTACCACCGCATTGTCTAAACGTCCTATAATTGCAGCTCAATAAAATAGTGTTATGCGTATTTGCACAACCGATATACAGCTCGCAGAGGTCAGCCTCAAGATTATGGGGTAAGAGACTGGTCCACAAGACGTCTTGGACTTTACCAAGGTATAACATCTGGTGGGACTGCATATTGGTGTATAGCTGATGTCTATACTCCAGCTGGAAATGCGTTCCACTAATTCTAATTGTATTGTTTTTTTTTTATTAAAACGGGGCTTCGTCGTACAGCTACATTACTCCATAATGATTACAAAATGTGTCTTCACGTACGTATTTAAGTAAAGCTAAGTTAATCAATCCCCGTCCAGATCCTGGCCGCGGACAGGACAAGGACGTCCGGATGGCCGACCAGTCTGCTTCTCTAGTCAGAAGTAAAGCACGTGCAACGAGAACGAATGTGGAATCAGATGCAGTCCCCAAAAACCAAAAGTTTGCGATACATATTAAAATTTCCTCGGCTGGGAATCGAACCTAAAAAAAGCTAGGTACCCTAATCACTACACCACACGGCCGTCAAACTACTGACTAAAATTAAGAACGCGTTAGGAATAAAAAAAGGTACAAAAAGTAGGCAATTAAATAATTATTAGTTAGGAGCCGCCTGCCTCCGTGATCAGGACGAGCGCGGCTGTCGCGCGGCGCAGTCGTCAGTCGCCATTCATGACATGTAAACAACAAGTATGGGCTTCTGTGGCCGCCAGTGCGTCGGATTTCATATTGCAATCTGTACATATTACGAACCGGTCGCTGACAACTTCATTCGTATGAAATGGCCTGATGGTTTAGAGCACGGTCTGCAAAATGGGAATGTCGTAGGTTCGATTCCGCCATTCGACTATTGTCGTTAACCAGTATAAGCCGAGCCGGAGCGGTGGGGAATGTCTATCAACATATTTTGTAATTAAAGTATAAAAAAATGATTATCCTCCGGCTAGCAATTAATTACAAGGTAATATTTTTTGAAGATAAACTTTAAGGAGACCCGAAGCTCGCACGTCGGTGCGCATTCCGCGTCCGCCGGCATCGACTGGCGACTGCGCGACTTCTATAACACATACGCAATGTCCACACAATACGTTGTACTATTGCATAATGTACTTGCATTATATTTTAACATAATTCTATACTATAACTATTATTACTATTATTTTATTGATAGTTATATAATTAGAAACTGTAAAACTTGTATAACTTGATAGTTATATAATAGCAAATAAATAATAACAATAACCTAAGGACCGCACAAGTCTGCTGGCCGTGACTAAGCAAGAGGATCTTTAACAATAACCTAAAGACCGCACAAGTCTGCTGGCCGTGACTAAGCAAGAGGATCTTTGACGTCGAAAAATATATAAGTTTGACAGTGCGGGGAGCGAACTAAACAACCGCTCAGCTTTCTCACTCAACTTTGCTGCGAGGCCATACCCTCGTTTAATAATATGAGTGGCAAACGACAGTATTTAACAGTGGTAGAGCTACACTGCAGTTTGTTTCTAGCTGTAGAATGAATGGGTCGGCTCGAACGGACCACGCCCTAACAGAATACCAGCGTGAAATAGCAGCATAACGCTGCTGTGTTTCGTCTGATGAGTGAAAGGATCCGGAGACCTTTATAACTGGTGACGAGGTATTCCATCTCAGTCCACAAGGGTGACAACGCATCTGCATTATGATTCCTTGTCAAGGATGCATGGGCCAATGGAAAGATGCGTAAATATTAGGCAAGTTAGGATGTTACGCAAATATTGTTGGACAATCTAGACTACTGTGAGTTAATTGCGATTAGCTGTCGGAACCTCTCAAGTAAAAGCTGTTAAGAAGCAGGCGAGCAACTGGTAAGTCTGCTTTCCAATTGGAGCCTGGGTACGAGGCGCGGGGTGCGGGGTGCGCGGGCGGGGGGCAGCCACAGGGTTGTCGGACTCCACACTCATAGGGCTTCGCCGCAGCGGACTGGAAGGGATCGCGCTGAATCCTTTCCTGCATAACAATAAGTAGCGGACGAGCGCCGAGTGCACCTTGTTAGCCGCGTGACGTAAGGAAGCCATCTCTGTCTAACAGCCGCCAGGACGTCGTGACAGCAGATGAACGTTATGATATGATAATGTTATATTTAAACAGGACCTGCGCGTGGTGATCTTAAAAAAATTTAAAATGAGTATAAATAAGGAATACAGTACATTTATCGCCGACTTCATCTGCGTGGCCTTCACAATTATTTTTTTTATTTTATTCCAAAGTGAAGTTAATGTGTGAGAGGGACGACGTTGTATAAGTTATGTGTAAAACGGACGACGTTGTATGAGTTACGTGTGAGACGGACGACGTTGTATGAGTTATGTGTGAGACGGACGACGTTGTATAAGTTATGTGTAAAACGGACGACGTTGTATGAATTATGTGTGAGACGGACGACGTTGTATAAGTTATGTGTAAAACGGACGACGTTGTATGAATTATGTGTGAGACGGACGACGTTGTATAAGTTATGTGTAAAACGGACGACGTTATATGAGTTATGTGTGAGACGGACGACGTTGTATGAGTTATGTGTGAGACAGACGACGATGTATGAGTTATGTGTGAGACGGACGACGTTGTATAAGTTATGTGTGAAACGGACGACGTTGTATGAGTTATGTGTGAGAAGGACGACGTTGTATGAGTTATGTGTGAGACAGACGACGATGTATGAGTTATGTGTGAGACGGACGACGTTGTATAAGTTATGTGTGAAACTGACGACGTTATATGAGTTATGTGTGAGACGGACGACGTTGTATGAGTTATGTGTGAGACAGACGACGATGTATGAGTTATGTGTGAGACGGACGACGTTGTATAAGTTATGTGTGAAACGGACGGCGTTGTATGAGTTATGATTTTCCACCAGAATAATAATAATAATAATATATATTTCCGTTTGGGGCACACATGGTCAGCCTTGCGCGCGTGCTCAAGCGTACAGTGAGGAACATCCGAACATACAAACTTTCACATTTATAGTATTGTATATACCGCTTACGAAATAACGGATCAGTATAAAAGCGGTCTAAATAACCCGACATCAATCACCGAGTTACGTTACGTTTTTGTTCCAAACCTTCAAGGAAGTCGTGGCGAGAGCCAACGTGACGTCCAGCGCGCTACACCCGCGGGCGCTGGACTGGACCCGGATACGTTACTTGAAAATGGGACATGAATAAGCTGATATGCTGCTCATTAAGGCAGACCTCTATCTATACCCTTGTACAGGTATGATA
The DNA here is from genome assembly GCA_029286865.1 of Teinopalpus imperialis. NCBI lineage: Eukaryota > Metazoa > Arthropoda > Insecta > Lepidoptera > Papilionidae > Teinopalpus > Teinopalpus imperialis. Next base: position 13,157,048 of record JAGSMU010000009.1, on the reverse strand, counting down.
TGGCAGGAACACGCTGCAGCTGTACCTGCGTGTGAAATGATCCGATCGACTAGACGGGGCAGGAGTACATCCTGCAGAATACCAGCTCGAAGCTGTGTTACATCAGCGCGGTATAAATAAAAAAATTGTACGTAATAACTACAGTAGGGCTGTGCAACTAGAAGCCGTCAACAGTGCGTCCGTACTCCAGTCAGCAGACACCGGCCGACCTGGAAACACACACCCGCCTCCCCGCAGCTGCACCAGCTCGAGGACATAAGTAGCGAACATGTGTGTTTGCTCAGCTTACATCCGTCCGGGCGCGGGTCGATATCCAACTCAACACGAGCAGGTATAGGAAACATTTAGTATAGTACATCTGTGACACGACAAGTGCTGAGGGGCGTCCTGTGCCTGGTGTCGGAAGGCTAATGGATTAGGGCAAGGTCTGCCATCTTCTAGCTCAAGCATTTAAGCACAGCTGCGGAGGTTAGCGGGAATATTGCCCAATCTTAATACTATCTTGAGCCTTCTTATTTAAATAATATAAAAGAGTAACCACGTAAACATGTGGCATGTGGCAATCCCGTTGCTGCTGCATACATGAGCTTTCAGGCGCTCGAAATCCTGAGATTAATAAAATCGCAATCCACTCGAGACACCGAGCTCATTCTGTAGGCGTCGGACCAAAAAGTAACATTTATAAAATGGCAGCAATCCGGGATAACTACACCGACCCTCAGTCCAGGAGACGAGCCACGTCAGGAATTAAAAAAGTTAAAGTCAACAGAACATGTTCTGTGGAATTATTTATATTGCATGTGTAGCACTCCCGGAAATATTAATATTCAATTCAATCATTGTTACAAACTAGCCAAACTTTATTTGTTTCTACTATGTCTTCTGTTGTCCATCTAAGCACGTACGACATGGCCGCCCTAGCGTGCAAGTGTCTCGTGTGACGACAGTACACAATGGAATAAAAAGTGTATGAGTTACGGTAACATAATACGTTGGCCCCCGTTTAGAAAGTGTCGGGTCGGGAGTCGAACGGCGTGGTCGCGGTCGCGGTCCGCCGGCCGCTGGCTACTTGACCACGAGATAGAAAAAAAAACTAAACGCGTAACGCGAACTCAACTAGTGTTTAACCTTAATGATCGACTTGCCGGACGTCGATTTAGTTAATCGGCAACACATGCCTCGTGTCGGTTAATTCCTTTAGCCCAGAACTACTTATTGTCACAAATGCTATTTCTATAACACTAACAATACCAATGTTACAGACATATTTGTTTGTTAATGCTAGAGCCACACTGCAGCATGAGAGAGGGTACTGTGAACTGTATGCTCGTTTGTCACCGTTACCATACGAGCAACATAGCGCTCAACAATAAAGATAACTTTTAAACTTGATGACATGACATATATTTCCCGCAACAATGGACTGATTAGCGAACCCGCTATTAATCAGCCATAACCACGGAGCAAGAAACAACAAAGTGCCAATTAAAGACGTAGGGACCCTGCGCCACCCGTGCTAGACGCCAGACATATGTACACACACTGAACATCGATGGTAGGGCGAGACTACAGCTAGTCTCTAGTAACCGCGGCACCAGTTACAGTTTGAATGACAGAGGAAGTATCACGTTTTCCCAAAATACCAGCGAGAAAGAGCAGCATAGTGCAGCTGTGTTTCGCAAGGTGTGGGATCTGGGAACCAGTCTCGGTCGCGGGCCGCAGGACTGTCTCGGCGACAGAACTAAGCGGGTATTTGGCGCTGAATGTTATGAACAAAGTAAAGCTTCGGTTTCAGCAGCAGCACAGCACCGAAACTGAAAAACCCGAACAAAGATCAAATAATTTTACACCAGATTTATGAGACATCGCTGCATGATACGGGGCCCGGCAGCTCGCTGCTCTTTAATTATAAAATAATTTTAATTTAATTTAGCCGAGATGCGATATTTGTCACAAATTGTTGGTTACGTTGTGTGTATGTACATATACATATATATATATATAAGTCAAATAAGATCAAAATCAGAAAATATTTGAATATATTTTCTAGTCCTGGCGGAATGTTTGGTAACATACGACGATGTCTCGCGTCATTCCATAACGCTTTGCGCGCGAAACCGTTCACGCCAATAAACTGAAATCTGTTCATGACTCGAATGTAACTTTTACAACTTATCTGAGAATAAGAAAGTGTAATCAACTGAAGCGGTACTTCCCTTCACTTTTTTATTTTTATTGTATCGAAGGTGATAAACTCGCACACTGGGCCGCGGGTTCTCTTGTCGTCTAAATCCACATTTATCTCCGATATACTTTACTGACAATTTAGAAACTTTTAAGGCTAAAATTATTACAACTCAAAATACTCCTATCTAAGGATAATTAGTTTAGTTTGCTTTATTCAAATTATTAATTTATATTGAACATTGTGTAAATAGTTCATTTTGTCGTAATGTTCAGTTAGTGTAGAACTAGTGGGTAACTAGCAGGTGTAGCTGTTTCCTGGAACTGGAATTATGTGAACCTATGGCCATTCTTTCGACAAATCAAGTTAAATGTAATTCTGTTGGTTGATCTATTAAAATAAAGTAAAAATAAATAAAATAGGACATCCGATGCAAACGGGTCGAGGACTGCGATGGGCGCCTCGCCCCGGGGCAGTTCTCCGGGTCCCTAAACGCACCAAACGACCGCACAGAAGGGTTATTCTGGTATTTTACAACGTTACGTCCTTCTCATATCCGACCTCCATGCACAACTAGCAGAGTGACTCTACCACCATTAAAGCTGCAGTCAAGTTACGGAGGCAGCCTTGAAGAGTATCAGGCGCGGCGCCGAGTGAGCGGCGAGCAGTGACCGATGACCCCCAGCTCCCCATTATTCACCGGCGGTGACGACGACAGTCACCACCCGTATGCACGCGACCGGACAGTCTCAACCCCATACGGACACTATGACAATTGGAGGCAGCATGTGCGGGGCCGCTGTATCAACATGTAGTTCTACATGCGAGTTGAAATGAACGAAAATGTTTTCTTATATTTACGCGATGACTACACAACCAATAAAACTAATTTTACGGATCACATGGAGTTTATTTATTTAAAGCATACTGCCAGCACTCCTAGTGACGGTAGTTCAGGTTAACGTTAAGTTAACACGAGAACCTCCCCGCGACCACGAGTGCTGTAAATCACTTGAAAAGTCAGAATAAAAAAGTTAAAATACACAAGAAAAAATCTGTCAACTTATTTTTATTTTTTAGTGTGTAGTATTGGCGTAAATATATGAAATTTCGACTACGAAAATGATAAGTATTAAAGAGGTTATGGTATATAAAGGGTTGCAGCAAACAATGTTGGGCCAACCGTACCAGACATTTTACTTCCGCTAGCTAACAGAGGCACTGGCCTGCTCCGTAGCGGCCCTACTGCGGGGCGGGCCTCCGCCTCGGCCTGTGGCGTGCGCTGCCACCGGATGCCTCCACTGGACCGACGGTGGTAGCTCAGTGTGTAAGCGCTCGCTGTACTTCCCGGCACGCGAGCGAACCGAGCTCGACCCCCGGTGCCGGAACCGATGAACATCGTTAATCGCAATTCCAAGTGCTGGTTAACCACGTGCTGGTTCACCACATGCTGGTTCACCACGTGCGCTACGGTGAAGGAAAACATCGCGATAAACCTGCATGTCTGAGTAATAAGAAAATAATTATTTAATTTCGAAGACATAAAGTCCGCCAATCCGCAGTGGATGTTCAAACACCTTACCTAGAGAGGAAGCAATTTATTTACATATGTAAAACCCGCGGAAAAGCTTAAAAAACTTTTTATAAAGCTTATTTCAAAGTAAAGTCTGAAGGACTGATCAGCGCCTGGCAGGACGCAGGACGCCGGCCGCACGACGGAGCTCCTCCCGGCCGAGCTGCCCTCGCCAACAAATACTCGTTAGTTCTAGATGAATGACCTGATATGATAAGATCAGAGGAAAGTTCCCAATAATACGACGCCAACTTTGAACCCATGGCCCGCGACAATGCGCTCAGATTACTCCGCCGCTAACGTATTCTAAATTAGTAATCCTAATAATACAATGCATCAAAATACGAAGACGGTCGACGGAATTGGACAATTTCTGTAATCGAAATGCTCACGTGGGGACGGTCGTGAGGGAAGTGCGTGACGTCACCGGCAACGGTCGCCAACGAGTTCAGTTAACGAAAGTGTAACGTGCTCAGTTAAATTGAATCGTTTCGTTAAAACTCGAAGGTGTCATATATTTTTTATCTTAATTATATCAAATGAGACGAAAAGACAACAAACTAACGACTATAATATATACTTTCTGGTATAATAACATAATAAAAGCAACATATTTGTTCGCACTGTCACGTGTATTTGTATTTATACAGTTTTAACAGTGGGAGAGCTGCAATGTTTTGCATGCAGTTTGTTTCTAGCTGCAGAATGAATGGACCAGCTCGACCGGGGTAGGATCACGCCACAGAATACCAGCGTAAAATAGCAGCATAATACTGCTGTGATTGAAGGGTGACAACGCATCTGCATTATGATTCCTTGTCAAGGATGAATGTAGATGTCATGGGCCGTAGGAATCACGTGCCGTCAGATGAACTGTGTGTGAGTTTATTACTCTCAATGTAATAAAAAAAACAGGAATGGACCAAGAGGGCATCATCACCTTCAGGATCTAGTCGTAGCGCAGTCGGACACGGGGCGGGACCATATCGTGCAGGGCGGGCGGGCGGTCCTGCGACGCGAGCCACTGGGCGCACGCGGTCCGCACGGTTTACACGAGTTCGAACGTTTAAAAATGTATGCTACGTACGATCATCTGAACTAAGCGCTCGTTATACCCTGGTGCTCGTTATACCCTGGTCATCTAGTCTGTCTTCTCGTGATTGGAAAGAGCAACCGTTCATTCATAAATAAAACACGATGTTTATTACGTTATTAGAATTTTTTAAGCTTAAATTGTCCCCCATCAGCTATCGTCAGCAAGTCAATATATACACGTTTATTTTCTGTTTATCGTTTTAAACAATAACACCATCTTCACACGACCCTGTGACGAATTTAACAGAAGGTTTTATATAAGGTTGTAAATGATTAAACAAAACAATTCTAATAAAGTTACTAGCATTCCCGTTGCCCACACCAACTGAGCTTTCAGGACTGCGTGAGGAGATGAGTCACGACAAAGGTCTGTGGAGTCGAAAAGGCATTCAGTGCCGACCATAAAACGACCCTAAAAATTATTTTTTTTTATTTTACCCTTGTACAAGATTTCCTTCCTTGTTTTTTATTTTCTGCTAAATAACGGTCGACTTAATAAGCTGTAGATACAGAAAAATAATGTATATTTGTAGATCCGTTATCAATTGTTAGTAAGCATAATTTCTGAAAACACTTCGGTTTAACAGAATCGAGAAGTGTGATCGACTGTATATAAACAAACATCCCTGTTGATAAACGGTAACATGCGAGCGGTGACTGATCGGTCACTGCAGGCGCGTTGCGTCAGGGAGGCTGCTTCGTCGCAGACATTTCACTTGCAGTTCTGGTGAGGTCAGGGCTTACTGTCCAGGCGGAATATTGGTCTCCAATAATTTATTCCAAGAACTATTATGTATGAGCCCCGGAACCCCGACACTCACGTTATGAAACACATCAGGTTAATGCTGGTAGTCCTCGAGCCGACGTTAAGACAATTAATTATTTATACAAAGTATTGACTAATATGAAATAATACTTAAACTTACCATGAAAATAATTGTCATTTTAGTCACTTATGATGTTCGTCTGGGCTGATGGTCAAAGAAGAGAGGAAAGAGAAAGATAGAGTAACGATATCAATCAATCAAGAGTAATATTGAACTGAACTATTCTCGCAGTCAATCAGGAGTACGTATGAACGGGATAATACTCGCAGTCAATCAGGAGTTATAATGAACGGAACTATTCTCGCAGTCAATCAGGAGTACATATGAACGGCATAATTTTGGCAGTCAATCAGGAGTACGTATGAACGGCATAATACTCGCAGTCAATCAGGAGTTATAATGAACGGAACTATTCTCGCAGTCAATCAGGAGTACGTATGAACGGGATAATACTCGCAGTCAATCAGGAGTTATAATGAACGGAACTATTCTCGCAGTCAATCAGGAGTACATATGAACGGCATAATTTTGGCAGTCAATCAGGAGTACGTATGAACGGCATAATTCTGGCAGTCGATCAGGAGTTATATGGACGGAACTATTCTCGCAGTCAATCAGGAGTTATAATGAACGGAACTATTCGCAGTCAATCAGAATTACGTATGAACGGCATAATTCTGGCAGTCGATCAGGAGTTATATGGACGGAACTATTCTCGCAGTCAATCAGGAGTACGTATGAACGGCATAATTCTGGCAGCCGATCAAGAGTTATATGGACGGAACTATTCTCGCAGTCAATCAGGAGTACGTATGAACGGCATAATTCTGGCAGCCGATCAAGAGTTATAATGAACGGAACTATTCCTCGCAGTCAATCAGAATTGCGTATGAACGGCATAATTTTGGCAGTCAATCAGGAGTACGTATGAACGGCATAATTCTGGCAGTCGATCAGGAGTTATATGGACGGAACTATTCTCGCAGTCAATCAGGAGTACGTATGAACGGCATAATTCTGGCAGCCGATCAAGAGTTATATGGACGGAACTATTCTCGCAGTCAATCAGGAGTACGTATGAACGGCATAATTCTGGCAGTCAATCAGGAGTACGTATGAACGGCATAATTCTGGCAGTCGATCAGGAGTTATAATGAACGGTACTATTCTCGCAGTCAATCAGAAGTACGTATGAACGGCATAATTCTGGCAGCCGATCAAGAGTTATATGGACGGAACTATTCTCGCAGTCAATCAGGAGTACGTATGAACGGCATAATTCTGGCAGCCGATCAAGAGTTATATGGACGGAACTATTCTCGCAGTCAATCAGGAGTACGTATGAACGGCATAATTCTGGCAGTCAATCAGGAGTACGTATGAACGGCATAATTCTGGCAGTCAATCAGGAGTTATATGGACGGAACTATTCTCGCAGTCAATCAGGAGTTATAATAAGCGGCATTCTACCATTCTCTGTCGCACAAATGTGTACTATAGTCTACCTACGCCAGCATGAGCGATAGACACAGGTCAGACACAGGTCAGCTCAGTGCACAAACATAGTGTGTGTGCCTGACGATTTAAACAATCAATGAAAATTATATAATTGATAAAGTTTTGCTACTTCAATTACTTGCCAACAGAGGAACTTCGTGTCGCTGTGGCCCTTCTTACTTTAGTAAAGAAATAACTCTTTCGAGTTTTTAAACTAAATAAAGGTACTCACCATTTTTGCAAGCATGGTATCCATCTGCGGGCGATGTGCGGCGGTGAGGAGTTGACGAATGCGCGCTGCGTTAGCGACGCACTGCGCCATGCAGCGCTGCAGCGCGGCGGCCTGGCGCAGCAGCGCGGCCCCCAGCGGCACGCCTTCGCCCCCGCCACTCCCACGCAGTACCGTCTCCAGCACATGCGCGTGCTGCGACACGTACTCCAGGCAGCGCCTCAGTTCCACCGCCTCACGACGCTGACGCTCTGAACCAAACAGTTGACCAATTGAAACCAATGCTAGGTTTCATCCTCTTTAAATATCTTATTCAACTACTGATGGCTGCATCAGCCACTAGTCAAATGACTACCGAGTTGCAGGTCTTGGGTTTCATTCCCAATACAACCAATTGGATCTCATGTAGCAGAACATCATACTAGTCAAATGTCATTCAGAGTCCCTTTTCACTGGAACAATTTAAGCTATATAAGCTACTACAATGTATCCTTCACAATAGAATCATTTGCAAGTCTAATGGGTCCAGCAGTGCCTGGTGGTCCTGCCACTCAGGGGTGCCTAGCTGGTGGTCACAAATTTTTTAATATCTGATGAGAACAGCAATCTTTATCATCAACCTTAATCCTACCACAAGGTATGACATCAGGTATAGTAATGGGCTCCCTGGAGGCACCTCTGCTATTTATGAATTTGTGACTGTATTACAGTTCCTTCACATTTGGATTTATGGACACTTGTGACACTTGTATGACATTTATATGACACTTGATGTGTATGTTCTCTAGGAGGAGTTTCACATCCTCATATCTATGATGGAAGACCCATAAACTACTTGAACACAAGGTTCTCCTTGAGGTACTGAGTTGGCTTCAATATCTCAGCTGGAACCAGTTCACTACATACCAACTTGAAAGCAGTAGTAACTTTGCCAACCATCAGTCTTGCCAAAAATGCAGATGCAGGATGTAGGATGTAGAGTCCAGAAAGGAGTTATTATGACTTGCAATGACAGTTGTTTATTCTTCTTCTTGAAGAGACGATTAAGTGTTTCAGGACAATAGCTGATACCAATCTATGGGGAGTCTGTCAGTTCAGCATTAGATTAATGATAGGATAAGTTTATGAATATAATAAATGTGATATTCCATTACTATACTTCAACTATCCAATGATATATTATATACTATCGTCAGTAAATATGAGCCTCGTTGAAAGTTAAGTGGATTTTAATCATCACAATACTAATAAAATTAAAGACTGATGAAAGACAAAATGAATTAAAATTCAAATATTAATTTTAGCAAGGAATCAAATCAAACTTAGGCTTGGTGTCTAATAGTTAATTGATACCCTGACAATTCAATCAATGCCTGAACTGCCAATTAAATGAAATACATTTTATTCTAATAACGGATTTATCTTGTTCTATTTGAGTCTATTGTTCACTTAAATACTGATAAGCTTTTTCTCCACAGAATCTACGAATTTTCTAACGAAGAAAATCATTTAAATAAATCTATACAATCAAATATGACATTTGTTATAATTCTCTTGATCTATAGAATACTAAATACTATAAATTACTTAATACATAAATAAACAAGTATATAAGTACGTGAACCACGGATAAAACAACTAGGTCCAATTGCTTTATCAATCAATGATACAATACAATAGTATAAAATTACAAATTACTATATTTAAAACGATTTAAAAGCAAAAAAAAAATATTTAAAAATTTAACTGGATTTTTTTCAAAATTGAAAACTCATACCATGAAAATCATATATCCTCTGTGTTCTCCTCTGATATTTTTCTTCCTCGAGTTGCCTCTCTGCTTGTACCTGTTTGTCTCTTGCCTCCAAGACCTCCAAAAAAGAAGAAAATAGAGATTTCCTCTCGTTTGTATTTGTAACGGTCTCTGTCATTGTTATGACAACTGAAACTCTACTAAACTTCACAACTAATGACGCTTTTTTTGTGATATAACTAAATAATACTAAATCAGTATCGCTTTAATTACTAGTAATTCATAATAACGGCTAAATTTGAATAAAATAAATGGAAACTAAAATTCTAAAGCCGACGACCTCTCCCTACGCTACACAACTACCAACTAACAGAAAATTATGACAAAATTTTAAGAATTTTTTTTAAAATTAGTGCGGCCATCTATAATAATATGTTACCCTATATAAAAATAAATATTATAACGGTAAATTAGTGTTATCGAAACAATTTATTTATTCACCAATTAATTGTAAATAATAATCAAAAATATAATACTGTATTTATATTGAAATAATAAAGGAAATAAGGAAAATATGAAACAAATTATACTAATATTAAAAATGTGTGGTTAGTCGTTATATAATTTTATTTAATTAATCGATAGGGCTACCTCTAAAATTAGGGGTGACAACTAAGCACACCGTTCACCAGACAGTAAATGATGATTGTGGCACAGGACATCTATATCCAACCTCAACAAAGATTCAAAATGTACATGCGCTGTCAACCCTGAGCACTGGGATGAAATGCCTAGCGGTAAAGTTCTACTTAAGTCTGCGGATTTCTACGTTCTTCATACGAAATACACACATTTCACGATGATATTCTGTGAGGATTTGGTACTTCTACAATCAAGGCGTCTCATTCATACTGGGACTAGGAACAAATCTTTTTTATATAGAATAGGCGGCAAACGAGCAAGCAGCCCACCCTATGGTAAGTGATCACCGATGCTCATGACCATTAGCAACACCACAGCAAAACTTGCATATACGTCGCCGGCCCATCTCTATCTAATATATTCAAAAATCGATTCTTAAACGTTCTATCGATAAAGCGCTAGTATAAACAGTAGCCCCTTGTATCGACAGACTATATAAATTCTGGCAGTACTATAATACACTCTTGCAATTTTGTTTATTCTGTGGCTTCTTACGTTAGATGAGTGTTAAAAATTGAAGCACATCCAGTGACAAGCATAAAGCGGCTGTCTAAAATATTCCTGCAAGTTTGTGTCTAGTAAATAAATTGTAATAGAAGTAGAAATGGCTCGCGAGAGTAGTGCAGGCTTTGACAGACATATTACTATATTTTCTCCTGAAGGCAGGCTTTATCAAGTCGGTAAGTAATGTAGTTATTTGAATCTGTTGTCGCCACTTTTTCGCACCTTGCATGATGAAGCTGTTAATGGTTTAAAGTGCAATAAACCACATGTAGTTAAGGTACTTTATAATCGTCGGACACAGCATTCATACAATAAGTTTTCTTCAAAAAATTACAACAGCTTTATATCGAAAGCAATTTGTAACAAAAAAGAAATATTTTTAATTCATTAAAGCAATAAATACTGGCATTTCGGGTAATGAAGCGACAGATGCATATGCTAAACTAGCCACCCAATTAGGTAACCCATCATTTAATACTTATTTTACTTATGTACCCATGCCCTTGAAAACAGTACCTCGTAAAGAAAAGGAGCCAAAAGTGAGATTCAGTTAAGTTCTCGAAGTGCAAACACTATGTATATGTATACTGACATTTCCGTCCAGCCTTAGTTATTTTATTACAAATCCTTAAATATCATAAACCTTAATTTGTCACCTAACCACACTTTTCACCACACACCTAACAGGGCATGATCATTCAATACGAGAATATGATCTTGAGGATGGATCTGGATTGACCTTGGATCAAATTTTTTTTTTTAACAAAATTTATTACAATCCCAGTATGAACAGCTCTTCCCAAGTTTATACCCCATCCTGTCGACTTTTTATCATTGACAGACATGCCTTTCTTCAAAATCCTCTATTGTTTTATTAACAAAAATATTTTTTAAAATCAATGTTAGCTATTATTTGCTTTAAAACTTAACTTCTTTATTAAGTGAAGCTGATTATGTGTCCTACTATAATATGTTCATATTGCAACATCCTTTGACTACTTTTAAGTCTCAACTTAGTGTTCTTATGCATTCCGCTATTTGCTTTTTTACTGAACAATTTTATACACACGCCTCTTTTGACTAGACATTGGCATAATTATCACTACTATAGGTGCCATAATTTGAAAAAAAAAAAGTAATAAAAAGAAAACGAAAATGGAGACAGAACAGTTAATGAAATACTGATAGGCAGTGTTTAAATTAGTGATGAGGTAGCATGTTAGATGTTTGCACTGGTTTACACAATTTTTTGCAAACAAGGATATTTTATATTTCTTTTGTATGTGATATAAATGTGCTTGTTATTTATTTTAATTAAATAATATTAAAAATTGAATTTTTCAGAGTATGCATTAAAGGCGATCAACCAAGGTGGACTCACTTCAGTGGCACTACGTGGAACAGATGCAGCAGTAGTGGCAGCACAACGTAAAGTGCCCGATCGCCTACTTGACCCTGCCTCCGTCACACACCTGTTCCCTCTCACCACTAGCATTGGATGTGTCATGACTGGCATGATTGGTAGGTCAATTTACTTGGCATATTTATGAACACAAATATACAAGTTGTATAACCAGACATATTATCACAAATGCCCTTTTTTATTTATTACTTAAAAATAATAGGGTACCATTTTTTCTCCTGCTGATTGTCTTCTCATAAATGTTAAGATGAAAAGTATGAGCTTTATATGACTAACAGACTAGTCAGATTAGGTATCTCCAATATGGTAGGACAATAAAACTTTCATTATACTCTTCCAACATTTATATGACTAACAGGCTAGTCAGAATAGGTATCTCCAATATGGTAGGACAATAAAACTTTGCACATTATACTCTTCCAACATTTATATGACTAACAGGCTAGTCAGAATAGGTATCTCCAATATGGTAGGACAATAAAACTTTCATTATACTCTTCAACATTTATATGACTAACAGGCTAGTCAGAATAGGTATCTCCACATGGTAGGACAATAAAACTTTGCACATTATACTCTTCCAACATTTATATATGACTAACAGGCTAGCCAGAATAGGTATCTCAATATGGTAGGACAATAAAACTTTCATTATACTCTTCAACATTTATATGACTAACAGGCTAGTCAGAATAGGCATTCCAATATGGTAGACAATAAAACTTTGCACATTATGCTCTTCCAACATTTATATGACTAACAGGCTAGTCAGAATAGGTATCTCTCAATATGGTAGGACAACAAAACTTTGCACATTATAATTCTTCCAACATTTATATGACTAACAGGCTAGTCAGAATAGGTATTCCAATATGGTAGGACAATAAAACTTTGCACATTATACTCTTCCAACATTTATATGACTAACAGGCTAGTCAGAATAGGTATCTCCAATATGGTAGGACAATAAAACTTTCATTATACTCTTCCAACATTTATATGACTAACAGGCTAGTCAGAATAGGTATCTCCAATATGGTAGGACACAAAACTTTGCACATTATAATTCTTCCAACATTTATATGACTAACAGGCTAGTCAGAATAGGTATTCCAATATGGTAGGACAATAAAACTTTCATTATACTCTTCCAACATTTATAAGGACTAACAGGCTAGTCAGAATAGGTATCTCTCCAATATGGTAGACAATAAAACTTTGCTCATTATACTCTTCCAACATTTATATGACTAACAGGCTAGTCCAGAATAGGTATCTCCAATATGGTAGGACAATAAAACTTTGCACATTATACCTTCCAACATTTATATGACTAACAGGCTAGTCAGAATAGGCATTCCAATATGGTAGGACAATAAAACTTTCATTATGCTCTTCCAACATTTATATGACTACCAGGCTAGTCAGAATAGGTATCTCCAATATGGTAGGACAACAAAACTTTGCACATTATACTCTTCCAACATTTATATGGACTAACAGGCTAGTCAGAATAGGTATCTCCAATGGTAGGACAATAAAACTTTTGCACATTATACTCTTCCAACATTTATATGACTACCAGGCTAGTCAGAATAGGTATCTCCAATATGGTAGACAATAAAACTTTCATTATAATTCTTCCAACATTTATATGACTAACAGGCTAGTCAGAATAGGTATCTCCAATATGGTAGGACAATAAAACTCTTTGCACATTATAATTTTCCAACATTTATATGACTAACAGGCTAGTCAGAATAGGTATCTCCAATATGGTAGGACAATAAAACTTTGCACATTATACTCTTCCAACATTTATATGACTAACAGGCTAGTCAGAATAGGTATCTCCAATATGGTAGGACAATAAAACTTTGCACATTATACTCTTCCAACATTTATATGACTAACAGGCTAGTCAGAATAGGTATCTCCAATATGGTAGGACAATAAAACTTTCATTATACTCTTCCAACATTTATATGACTAACAGGCTAGTCAGAATAGGTATCTCCAATATGGTAGGACAATAAAACTTTGCACATTATACTCTTCCAACATTTATAATCAACTATTAGCTATTATTTGTGTTTATTTTTGTATGTGAGCAAGAAACTTTATATTTATTGCACCGTCCAAGCTGTAACTGTATAATATACAAACACTTCACAAGTTCAGTGCCGGCATATTGAAAAGTGTTTGTTTGCATGATTGAGTAACAAACATATAATCTTTCACATTTATAATTAAAAAAATTAAGTTTATCTTCTGGCCGAATGAACACTTCAATAACTGATGTTGTGTGTGCAGCGGACAGCAAGTCCCAAGTGCAGCGCGCCCGGTACGAGGCGGCCAACTGGCAGTACAAGTACGGCTGCGAGATCCCCGCGCACGTGCTCTGCCGCCGCGTGGCCGACATCTCGCAGGTCTACACGCAGAATGCTGAGATGCGACCGCTCGGATGCAGTTAGTAATGCTTCATCTTATTGCCTTTGTATTATTATGTTTTGCTGCATTAAAACAAGACTCCATTCATGTGCTTACACATAACGCACACCTGCAGGTACAATGTGAAATCAATAATCATAGAGTGCGTTAATATCTTGTGGTTTAAAAAAACTTCGCTAAAGTAAGAGTTGATTATTTAATGCCCGTGCCGTTTGGTTGGCCATGTAATGCTTTGAGTGTCACCTGGATATATACTCGATACACAGTGGTGTTGGCCCCGTGTCCTTGAACTTCCTCCGATGTTAGTGCTCTCGCTTTTCATCGAAACGGGCAAGGGGACGACAAGATGACTCTGTGATTGCGCTCATGCTTACGGCACTAAGCAAAGATCCTACACGTATAGTGGCTGATCGAGTGTCCGACAGGTCAAGTGAAGGTCCGCAAGTGAAACGTCTCGCGTTTTGTCCATGCAGGCATGATGCTGATCGCTTACGACCCGCAGACGGGGCCCGCGGTCTACAAGACGGACCCGTCGGGCTATTACTGCTCGTACAAGGCCGTGGCGGCGGGCGCTAAGGCCACCGACGCCAACGCCTACCTGGAGAAAAAGGTAAACAGCCACCGTCCGCGGGCACATTTAGTTTATTTTGAAACAATACTGACCGAGGTCCCCGCGACACTCGGCTGGTGGACTCGGACACGCGACGTACATATGTAGTGTCCACCTGCCACTTCATTATATTATAATTGAAGAGAGGACTTCATTATTAATTGACTATGGGAAGAAAATTCTCGCTTTACCTGCATATAATAGTTATTTATTATTTTGTTCCATAAATAAGGTTTACGAGGGCAGATTTACATCTTGCACTTTTGTTGAGGATAGAGGGGTCACTTGCCATTGGATCAATTGTGTGCTAATTTGTCATACCAAAAATTATAAAAATAATATGACATGACGATCAATTGAAAAGTATAAAATGAATGTGGTACAGTTCATAACGTACTTAAAGGAGCACCGCGTTACCAGCAAACTTGAATTTTACAGAACATTTAATTCTATTATGTTCATGTCGCCGGCGCTGTTGTGTTAGTAAGAATGATGGCGATGTGTAAAAGACTAACGTGTTGGCCACCAGCTCAAGAAGCGGGCGGCGCTGAGCGCGGCGGAGGCGGTGCAGCTGGCCGTGGCGTGCCTGGCGCAGGTGCTGGCCGTCGACTTCAAAGCGTCCGACATCGAGATCGGCGTCGTCACCAAGGACGAGCCACACTTCCGGTGCGTACTGCGCTTGCCCAGGGACCGAATGAAATACTAATTTTCTCTCTCTCGCAGAGTAAAGCAGTCGTATGTTAAACATATGAGTATGATTCATCATCACATGATGCGCCGTCCCCTGCTGCACTGCAGGGCGCCAGGCTGCCGCGTAGTAACACTCTGAGCCACCTGCTTCCGTCGACATAGGTCGTCACTCCGGCACGATGCCCAACGAGGTTGCCACTGGAGAACGTTTCTCCTTCATCGGCTCTGCGAGCTACATGGCCAGCCTTCTATTACCTTCAGCTTTTTATGGAACAGGTGGCAGACGAGCAAGCAGGCAAGTGATCACCGCCGCCGTGAACATCTGCAACACGGGGGCAATCCTTTGAGCTTTGGCGGTTGCCTTAGTCCTGCAGACTTCTACGTTTAGTATTCGATCACGAAGAGAAACACCGAGCACAGCTCTCTCCTTACGCGTGCGGCCAGCAGTGAAGGATCAAGTGTCAGATATGAGCCTGATGACCCTCATATCATTTGTATGTTTACGTCTTACTCTGCCAGAGAGTTGACTAGAGTAAAGAAGAGTGCATGTTATAGTTAGTATAACTGTTTATTCCTAACAAGCAGCCTATAGTATCTCCACGCCCAGCTGTGGGAACTGTGTACAGACGTAACTTTATGTTGTCCTCGTTGCAGGGTGCTGTCGGAGAGCGAGATCGACAAGCATTTGACCGCGATCGCCGAAAAGGATTGAGTAGATTAGATTCAGTTATAATATTTTTTAATAAACACTACTTATTAACATTTATTTTACTTAAATCAGTTTAGTCATTAATGTTCCCCTGATGATAGAACCATGATAAAAAATAATCATTTATTTGTTTATATTTCGTTTTTGCAGACATTGTCTAAAAAGGCGGTCTTAATGCAAAAGGCATTCTCTACCTTTGGGTTGACTAGAAAATATATTATAGGTGCAAGAAAATATATTATAGATGCAAGAAAATATATTATAGGTGCAAGAAAATATATTATAGGTGCAAGAAAATATATTTTAGGTGCAAGAAAATATATTATAGGTGCAACAAAATATATTATAGGTGCAAGAAAATATATTATAGGTGCAACAAAATATATTATAGGTGCAACAAAACTACTTAATTGACGTTGAAAACATTCTGTAACTCAAACATTGAAGGAACATTGCTTGCACACTTCGTGTGTCCCCTGCTCCACTTCCTAGTGGTGAGGAGCCTGGCGTTAGCGTTAGTTGGGCTCGAAGAAGTCGGTAAGCATACCGGCGCTGCCGGCGGGCACGTCGCTCAGCAGCTGCGCTGGCATCTCCGTGACGACGTTGGTGAAGTTGCGCACGCTGCAGCAGAACAGCAGCCCGTACACGGGGCTCTCGTGGTGGCGGTGGCGGCGCAGCTCGTGCAGCCAGGCCACGCGGCCGCAGGCGCCGGCGCAGGGCTCCGCCTCGCGCGCTTCGCTCATCGACACAAACGGGTCGTTGAGCAGCATCAAGGCTAACGCCTGCTGGTGCTTCTTGTCGTGGACCACCGTCCATATGTACTTAGGCACGGGGAACCTCTCGGGCTTCAGGAATATTTTGGTTTTGGTGTGGCCCGTTCTCAGGGACAGCACGTCGTGCGTACCCGCGTACACGTCGATGAGCGCGTGCGGACGCATCATCTTCATAAACTTGGAGACGTCGCGCTGCAGGTGGCGCAGGTTGCCCGCCGCGACGCTCCTCCACACGGCCACCTTGTTGGACACGAAGTCCGTCACGCGCATGTTTTGGTCGTCGAAGTAGTGGGGGCTGAGAAGGGAGGCCGACGTGAGGGTCTGCTCGGCGAAGGAGAAACGGTCGTGCTTGAGGATCTCGTGCAGACGGCGGTTCATTCTAACGTCGTCGGAGTAGAGTTTCTCGGCGGCCGTGCGCGTCGTGGAGTCAAACATTTGGTTGAAGTTGCCGAGTATGGAGCGCGGGGCGCCGAGCTCGGTGTGGGCCGGCATGGGCAGTGCGTTGGCGGGCGCATTGCTGACGTGCGCTCGCAGCACCACGCCGCGGTCCTGCTCGAAGCACAGCGTGGCCAGGTGCCGCGCGCCGGCGCCCTCCTGCAGCTGATATGCCCGCCCCTGCAGCGGCGGCCCACAGTGTTCCACCTGCAGACGTACATCTCGTTACAAAACCACCGGCAATGAATATGACTCGTCGCTTGCAAATGTCAACGCACCTGATGCAAAACGTCTTCAAAAATATTTTGCTGGCAGCCGAGCTCCAGCAGGTGGCGCAGCACGGCGTCGTGGCGCACACGGTACCGGCCCGCCTCGCACACCGCGGCCACCGTGGCGCGCAGGGGGTACGCGAGGAACCGGCCCCCGCCGCAGGCCAGCACCAGCTCATCCCCGGGCGCCGCGCGCACGCTGCCGTTGGCTGCGCGGTGTGACGTCACCAGCGGCATGTTGTCCGGCACGCACTCCGCGCAATCCAGCTCTATCACGCATGGCGCTGCAAATAATGGTCACCTGTGCACAGCGGTCTGCTTGCATGCAGCTCAGGATCCAGGCCGAGAAACAAGATTTTTGTAACACAAAGAGTCAGTTCTCGGGGTCTATATATGTTTATGTCCCGTGTTTCGGACACTGCATCGAAACCTGGACTCAGTGTCCAGGAAGCCAGGACACAGTTCACTTAATGTTGTGGCTTTTTTTGCTTAGATTTCTGTAACTCGCCGACTCCATGGTATGATGCAGCCACGACATTGTATTATTTAAACGCACACGATCTGCAAGAGGAGGCTCCACGGCTCGCGCCACGCCACGAATTGCCGACTGCCCAGGACACGTATCGCGCACGAGTTACTACATTAATAACAGAATACCGTTACTTAAAAAAGGTGAAAATTACGCAACTATGCAATTCTAACTTCCTAACTTATATCTGGTAACAGACATCACTCCCGTGTTATTCTAACTATACACTATGGAAGAAACCTATATAACGGTTTCAGTGGATCACAGGTAAATGTGAAACAGTGGCACAGCCGCGTTCCATCGTGCTTCTAGCAGTGGCAAGAAGGAGTTCGACCGGTGCCAGCAGGTGTGTGATGTGATATGCATGTTGAATGGCTGTGATTGTCGTGGCCGCTCACTCGTGACATTATAAACAGCCACACAACAAAAATAACGATAGAACAACTTACGATCCGTTAAAGAAGCTGAAGTAATACAACACAACAGTAAGGCAACACGCAGCATGCCGGGGACCTGATACTGACTGGCGACTGATAGCGCGACTCCGCGCCCTCTGACCTGCGGTATCGGCGGCTAACGGCGCACTTCACATTGTGTTTACTACTAAATCAATTTACCAATGGTTTGGCTAAATATTTCGACGAACTAAATGAAACATTTACGTTAGAAATCCTCTTGACCCCTAAAGTGGGTGTTAATTTAATATCGTCACATTTAAAAGATTCTTCTTCGGAAATAAAAAAAAACATTGTTTTACAAATAGAACAAGTGGCCAGGGTTCAGGTCGATGCCAGGAGAACCAAGATGTGCTCTTGCAATTTTTTTTACATGAGCCTTGTAGCTCGGGCTGTAGGAAACGCGCGCACCGACGGCGTCTTCTTACTTCTTTCCTAATGTCGTAATATGTTATGTACATGTGTATCGGGCACCGGGACCCGGGACCGGTCCGGCGGCTGGCGACGGTCTGGACGAAGGGCAATGAAACAGCGCGGCTCACGATAAGTGGTTTATTTATTATGAACATATTATACATTGCTGAAATTTATTTATAAAAGCGGGTAAAAACCGACGACATACACCGTACAATAAAATAGTCATTTGTTTACATCCACGTCCACGCGAAGTACACACGACGTGCACGCGGGATGCGCCGCGACCGACGCGCCAATTAAATAATTAACAATCATTAGGAGGAATTATGCGTGTTTACTAACACATCGCCACGAAGACTGCGTCGGCCGCGCCCGTCACCCAACTCCCTTCTTACTATATTATGTAACATATATGATTGGGTGCGAAGCAGCGGTCGCCAGAGGTCCACGAGGCCGAAGCTTTCGTTTCAATATTACATTCCCTCTTAAACAAAACTTTTTACAACTACCCACTAATATCTATCCACTTGTATATCGTTGAGAAAGAATGTATCGGACGTGACGATAAGCATCTAACATATATAAATACAGTACACGTTCACATTTTCATTTCTTTACACAAATTACGCTTATACATAGTAAAAAGTTAGGTTAAAGGCGAAATAACGGTCGTCCGCTGATCGAACGAAGCGGACAAAATTAAGCACTAATGCGATATAATCAACAACAAGCCTACGCTTAAGTAAAAACAATATACTGTCCACGAATTTTGAACAGTTACATGGACACACTGCCGAGGGCGGTGGAGATCCAGGAGTTGCAGTTACTTTTGTAGTTCAGTAAAATTAAAAATAAACAGAAGTAGATTCAAGTAGGACGTGGGCAGGATAAATATTCTGCTCCAGTTTTGTTTAAAGCTTTAGTTTCTCATAGTCGCCGACATGGTCGCGGTTAAAATTCAAAGGTTGTGTCGATGTCACAACGTTTGACAAGGACCGCAATACGTTGTTTCACTTCTGTTGTACTTCTAAAACGCTGAATGGACTTAAAAGTTGAGTATTTTTGTTATTTATTGCACTCGGTCTCCCAGTACACAGTCCACGCCCGCTTGGCATCAGCTTCTCAGTCTAAACAATAAATATCTAAATTTTGAGAGAAGCTGATAATGTATGGGGTTCCACACAAGGGCCGTCGTCGCTCTCAATGCTCTCAGTCATATGATATAAGGTCATTCCTTATTGTTTACAACTTATCGCTTATCTACAACGCGTACCCGACCGCTCCGGGAGCGAAGCGCGAGTACGTACGACGTCACGTGCATCCATAGCCAAATGTGATAACTAAAACATTTCATATTTTGATGGAACCAGGCCAAATATAAGGATTATTATCAAACTAAATATAATCATTTGTTTAAATTCCGCGTACAAAATAGATTACTGTTTAATTCCTGAGATGGGCGACTGGGCTTTTAAAATATATATTTTTTGTAATATAACAGATTAAGTTTTAATATAAGTTACACGACACAGTGCAACGCAAGCGGCGCCCTGAGCAGCTCGCCGTGACCAAGATATCCATACTAATTTGGACAAGGGCAACGAAGAGTGTATGGGCCAAACTATTCAAATCCGGCATGTCTCCACATTTAAATAGCATTTGATATATGAATATCATAATGAACCCTTAATACATTTATATCGTACAGAGGAGGTTATTACGTCATTCTCCTTTACCGAGGCCTCCTGGATATTGTATAATGCAACAACCAGCGTTCTATTAAGACGAATATGTGCGAAAGGGTAAGATGGGGAGCTTGGGACGTGGCGAGACAGGGAGAGGGGGGGGGGGGGAGCGGACAGTGGGACTCATGAGAACGTGAGTTAGGAGCAGCAGGCGCGAGCCGGTGGGGCCCGCGAGGGCCGGCGCTCCACGGCGATGCGCGCAGCGTCCGCGTCCGCCTCGCGCCCCGCCGTCTTGTCCAAGATGGCTTCGGCCAGCTCGGAGAAGGCGCGCTCGATGTTGATGTTGGACTTGGCCGACGTCTCCATGAAGCGGATGCCGTGCTCGCGCGCGATCTGCCAGCACAGCACGCTCGCCGTCAACACGATCCAAACAACATTGTACATACGCTAACATACAACTCCAACCAGTATTGAACAGCACTCAAGTAATACAACTTAACGTGAACTATGTATTCTTGCTCTTTCACTCGTTGCGTACGTTCGTAGGCCTTCTGATCTATTTATTACGTGCATTTACAGATAAGCCAAACAGTATTAATATCTGGTCTTACTATGCCACAACACACATTAATACTAAGTAACTGACATAAAATCAATTTGAAATTAATTATGTAAAAAATACAATGATTTACAGTCAATGGTGGGCGTGAGGCAATTTATTTAGTAAGTAATTGTATAAAAAGGTGCTGCGAAAACATTGTTGTATTTAATTGTCGGCCGCCACTAATTACTGTTGCAATTAACACCTGGTAATAATAACGTAAACTGAATAATGGAACAGTTTACTTTTGAACTTAAGAAAAGTAACAGTGTTGTTGCTTTGTCTGCCTTCCTTGTAGTGCATTACATAGAGGAATGTCCATTCAAACATGAGGTCCGTAAACTTTAAACTAGCCATAGCAGAAGAACTGATTGTATAATGCAATTTACAATTCATGAAATGAACATGTATATAACACAAGTACCTCGGAGATGGAAATAAAAAGAATGATGAGCTTCTATCCTAACAGAGAAGAGTAAGTCATAGCAACAATGGAATCGGTTCAATAAATAATACCTGTATACCAAAGATTTTATAAAATTAAATATTACCATGAGCTGACAACATGGAGAAATAAACTTGTAGCTTGCTGTGTGAATAAACTATTAATTAAAATATATTATTATAACTTTATAGTGCAAACTTACCTTTTGGATGTTTTGTGGGTTGCCACATAACAAGTATGACATAATGAGAGTCCATGCATTTGTGAGACATAGTGATAGTTAGTATTACATGAACTATTTGAAAGTGTTTATTTTATAGTTTTAAGTTTAAGAAAATTGTAATCTTGAAAATTACTTTATTATTAGGGTTCTTTCTTTATCTCCAATTATGCTGTTTGTAATTCTTTATGTTGAAAATAATTTGTCGGTAGTTTCTTATAATTTATCTTTGACTTTTATTAAAAATATACAGATTATAAAAATAGAACACTTGACTTACAGCTTCTCCACGTTCTTTGCTTACAACACGTTTCTCCTCCATGTCACATTTGTTCCCCAATATCATCTTCTCCACATCTTCATTTGCATGCTGAAAGATGTGGTGATGTTAAGAGAATTATTTATATTCTAGCTGTAAGTTTTCCAAAAATTTAGTATAAAATAAAATAAAAGACATAAAACAACAGAAAACTGCTGTTACACACAACATTTCATAATTATGTCGAGTTTAAAATAAAAAATTGTGGGTTTTCTTATTTTCCACCAGTACATGTAAGGTTTGGCCACTCTGTGAGAAGCAAGAGGTGTCCAAAACTTACACATACTGGAGGAATATAATAAATATGTACACACTATGTCATCCCACATTGGATAAATCTTTGTCATGAAGGTTTCCCACATGATAATTCAGCACTTATAATTGCACTTAACAATATAATTGGTCTCTGTGTGCTGTTTGTCAAAGTTTTGATTTACTCGTAAATAAAACAATGCTTCTCTACATATAACATTGCTGACATATCAGTTTCATGGCATTGGCCTTATCTATTGTATTAAAGGAACATAACGGACACTAATGACTCAGACTGAAGGATATGCACAAATAACTGTTACTAAACTAAACAATACAAAATATGAGAGCCAAGGCACCTTTTAAGTCAGTTTTAAGCAGTGTTTAAGTCCTCGCTTTTGATTTATAATATACAAGCAACCTAGTTTGATGCTCAGCACCAGCACCATTGAAATTGTTATTGTTAAACTAATAGATATACCACATTCTCAGCGGTGAAGGATAACACTGTGAGAAAAGCTCCACATCTAAGGAAAAAAACATTTCTCCTAAAAATGCAATCACTTGGTGGACTATGCTTCTACACCCTCTCAAGAGGAGGAGGCTTCTGCCCAGCAGTGGGAGATATATATATATATTTATGGGCTATTTTATTTTTAATCTAAATAATTATACAGACTAAATGGCATACTGTTACACATTGGCAATCAATAGCCACCAAAGTCATTACTCTCATTACTTGTTGAGAAATATGCCAAAGCTAAAAGTACAAGTAAATAGTTGAAAATCTAATAACTAACAGTATGAGTAAAAACATAGTTTATCATGTTTTATAAACTATCCATTTCTATAAACAATAGGCCGTGACAGATACTGATGGACTATCATAATGGTTTACTGGAATGTTCTACTGGTGGTACCAAGCACCTCCTGCAACTCACCTCATCTATATTTCTTAACCACTTAACAATATCATCAAATGTTTTCATTTGTTATATCATAAACCAGCATTATCCCCATGGCACCACGATAGTATGATGTGGTGATTGTGTGAAAACGCTCCTGGCCAGCTGTGTCCCAGATCTGTAGCTTTATTTTCTTACCTCGGAGCTCCACTGTTTTAATTTTAAAATCTATGCCTGAAAATAAAATATTTCACTTAATACCCAACTAATAAAAACAATATATCTGCTATAGTTCATCCCCTAATTAGACAATTACCAAAGAGTAGAATAATAAAATAACTTAAGAATAAACATTTATATATTTTGAGATGTTAAATACAGACACCTTATTACAAAGACAAGGCATTCCATCTTAGTCCTCGAAATTAATAAAGCAATGATTCCTTATTAAGAGTGAATGTGGATGTTATGGGGCACAGATATCACGTATCAGATGATCTGTGCTACCTATTAGTCACCCCTCGTGTCATAAATAAAGAACAATGATCATTTGCGATTCTTAAAAATTCAATAAAAGTGACAATCAAATGATGGAGGACAATAAGTTTCACTTTAATGTATATAATTAGTGGCATATAAAACACGACTAAATAGATGCGGATATACGAAACATGATAACATTGTATTTACATTTAAATCATCTTCATTAGGAATGCAAAGAAATTAATATAATGACATACAACATCACAAAGATGGATCATAATTTCTTACCGATAGTAGATATAAATGTAGTGGTAAAGTGGTTGTCTGAAAATCTGAACAATATACAAGTCTTTCCGACACCAGAGTCACCGATCAAGAGCAGTTTGAACAACAAGTCGTAGGTCTTCTTAGCCATTTTATTGTTATAACCGGAGAAAATCTTGACTTAAAAAATTACTATAAATCTAAAGTACGTTCCTAAAAGTAAGAATATGACAGCAGTTGGTTGTCTAGTCCACAGAATAATAATACTTGGTAGAGTTTCCAATTTGATCGATTTTAAAACTCAGTTTTAACCGATTTTTGAAGGCACAACCATCTGAAATAATCGTACAATAAGTAGTTCCTTTCGATATTTTCTGGTCATTACTAGACAATATCTACTGCGTAAAATTACTAAAATGTGCATTTGCAATCACAGAGGTAATGCATGTGTAACTATAAGGGGCAAGGTTCGATCAGATGTAGTGTCAAAGACATTGTACGTTTACTTACAAGACACCCATATCTGATTAAATTTATGCCACATAAAAATTGTTCTTCGTCTGGGAACCGAATACAGGGTATCATAGTAAAATATATTTACATTTATACTATGGTTTACTTATATTTTATATTATACTAACTAATTATTATATAAAACCTAATTATATATAATATTTTTACAAGAATACACAATTGAACATGGGCTGACTTAACACCTTAAAATGTTTGCTACCAGTCGATTGGCCGTCCGACCCGCAAGGTACATGCCGGGCAGCGTTGCGAACATCGCTCAACCGGCTGAGAATTCACCTCTATACCAGTCCATACAGATAGAAGCGTCGCTGGAGTTTCTTGCGCTTACTTCTTCTCCAGCGCCCACGCATTCCGAAGTGGTGGTACAGATAGCTAATATTAATAGCGAATTTAAAGAATCATCCGTCAGAAGCAACTGACCGAGCCGAGGTTCGGCCCTCTCGGGCACCCTCGAGTCAGACGCTCTCGCGAAACAAGGTAACGGTCCAAGCCAAGGCTCCCTCTCGGGGAGGTTACCTATATATAGAGGTCTCGCCTGAGTGCCATTAGCGTTCGGTCACCTCTCAACCCGGTGAAACTGTAAAAGCCCTCGGGCTAACAGTCGCCTTCAGCCCGAAAAAAAAAATCACCTCTACCAGCCGGTCGGCCGGTTAACAATGCGACCTCGACCTAGGGTGTCGCTTCGCCACCGTTTTCAACGGCTTCGACGTCTCAGTCCTCGCGAAGTCCCTAAGTGACTCAAGCGGCACAGCTGAAGTTATGATTGCCGCCACAATACGCTATGAACATACAGTGTCAGAAATAAACAATTTCAAAGCCTTACACCCACAAAAATTTAACGTTGCCTCTTTTAACGCGTACGGTTTAAATAATCAACGCGACGAAATCTTCAATTTCGTTCGCAAACACCAAATCGACGTGCTCCTAGTGCAAGAGACATTCCTTAAACCACATAGAACTGCGAATTATAACATCGACAGGAATGACAGAACTTCCATCGCTTAAGGCGGAAATATCATTTATTACAAAAAGTCACTACGTTCCCGTCGAAACATCAATCCTCACCTATCTCTCTCTTAGATGAAGAGAAAGCTGAATGTCTAGTCTTGAGCTCCAATATTCACAGAACACCCTACGGATGGACGCCGCTCACCTATCAATGTTTGACAGTGAGGTGGAGGTTGACCACGCAAGGCTCCTGGCCCCAACGGTACCACGTGATCAAACTCCTACAAATTTCCATTTTATGCCTACTGGTGATAATCGCGGCCATGTCCAAAAGCACCTTCCCGAATACCTGGAAGGAAGCCGACATCATAGGGATTCTCAAGCCTTCGAAGCATCCAACTGATCCATCATTCTATCGGCCTATAAGCCTACTCAAATCTGTGGGTAATGTTTATGAAAGGCTCATCCACGCCTCAAGCACTTGCTGTCCCGAAGGCGGCCCGTCAATGAGCAGTTCGGTTTTCGTACCTAACACACATGCAACCATCAAGTGCTGTGCTCAAGCTGATACTGGTCTCTACGTGTCTGGATTCAAACCAGACGCTATCTGTAAACGCCTCTAATCTGCAGCCACCACCTTAGGGTTTTGGAAATGGAAGATCAAGATTAACCTTACCTAAAGTGCAGTCATGTACTTCTCTCGAAGCAAAAATACGCCGCATCTCCCAACCATAGAGCTATTTGATCGTCCAATAGCCTGGGACTTCCAATCGATTCATAAATTTTCTATTTGACAAATTGAGGAATTGATATAATCCATAAGAATACAAGAGAGCTCTATTTCTTCTGAATAGAGAAAAATTGCTATGCATATAACAGTTCATGAGATGCGTCGTGAGCTCACATTATTTTGTGTCGGCCCATTATTTGCAATTTGAAGGCGCATGCTTGGCTCCACATGGAATACTGTTCTCATTTCTGAGCTGTAGCTAGACTAGAACTGTCCATGTATGTGTCCAAGCAGCTTCTCTGAACGGTGTGAAACATGACCCAAGAATTAATATTTATAAAACAAATACTTTTGTGCATCAACAGTGCATGTCCAAATTTTTGAAATATTTTAAAAAAGAAAGAAATGTTTATTTGGTACTCAGAAATAAAATAATTACAAATATAAAATAACATGAAAATCAAAATTTCATTGTACCAAAAAACTCAGTATAAAATCACGGAGTTGATTGGAACTTTGTGAATACTGATTTTCAGTGGAGCTTCGGAATGATGGTAGACACCGCAACAACACTACAGCAGTATACAATTCCATAGTCTCAGATTACAGAAACAAAGATGAAAAAATCCAAAATTATAAAAAATAAAAAAGAAACAAAATAATAAAAAAAAATAGGAAATAAAGACCATATTAAACGAACTAGTATTACAATAACAAGAAAAAAAATCAAATCAATAACAATACAAAAATATTTTTTTTTTCAATATTAAATCATTTAAAATTAATATCAATATGCATAGGTACTATGTTACAAGAAGTGTGTGGGCTGTGTGTATGTACATATGTGAAAATACGGATGCTAATGTGCTTGATTTCTGTGTTGTAAGCAAAATTGATTAAAGGTTTTTTTTAAAAGATTTAGAATTCCTTATTGGTGGTGGAATATCATTCCAGCACAACATTTTTTTGTGTTACGAGTGACTTTATTTGGTTAATAGATTTATTTTCTTATATAAACTTGAAAAATAAAATGAGGTTCTAAATTTTGTAAGAAATGGTAACACTTACTATTTATGGAAGGAAATGAAATGGCTACTAGTGGATGCGCGTCAGTTTGCGTTTGCGCGGTTGTTCCAATTATAATAAAATCGATACGGCGAACAGAAGCAGCGGTAAATCAATACTGATACTAGTATTTCAGACGCTTCTTCATCAACCACAGTATTCAAGTAACGGAATTAAAAATGGAAATGAAAATCGGTGAATTTTCTCGCTAAATTGCTTCACTACTTGACAAGATGCATCGAAGAGGCGGGAAACGAATCCGTATGGATGATCCTCCTCCGGAGTATGTGAACCCGATGACTCCGGCAACACCAATGACTGATTATGGCGGCGCGTCGGTTCATGAGCCAGAAACTTCCAATGTGAACTACTCGGGGTTTAATGTTGGGGCAGTTGCTAACTCAACTGCGATTGAGGTGGTACGGGAAGAGGTAGAGGAACAGCCCGAAGAAGAGGCTCGGTCACCATCCCCTGCGCCTACTAAGCGTATTACCAGAAGTCGAGGTCGAGGCGGTGATGGAGGATTCGTTGGTAGATTGGCGGAGTCGCCGCCTCCGCCTCCGCTGCGCAGGCGCGGACGAGGTGGGCGAGGGCGTGGCCGTGGAAGAGGCACGGCTCCACTACCTGCAGCTTCACCACCTCCAGTCTTAATGCCTGGTGATGATGAGAACAGCCTCTATAATATCTTAAGATTTAACAAGACGGCTATTAACGTAAGTTTCTTTAAAAATGTTGAGTTATTACTATTATATTAACAATGTGAAAATTTGTCTGGAGCAGGACAAGTTTAACATTGAAAAATTGTCTTTTTCAACAACATTTTTCAGAATTTTTCATAGTTGTAGCTTATTACTAAGGAAAAGAGAATAACTGTAATTTTTTTGAACTATTAACTCGTAACCAACAGTGGTGGTCATATAATTAGAAACACTTCTAATGAATAAAGAAAGTGTAACTTCAACATACAAATGTTCATAAAAAATATATACACATTCAATAATTAATAATCATGCAATAATATAGCCACTCAAATAAAAAACACATTAATGCATAAAATATAAAACATATCTTACTTTTAATTACAAAATGAGTCTTACACATGTAGGAGTTTATTTTCTGTTACTGGCCGCTAGGATGCCTAATTAGAAACATTTAAAAAAGCATCTATAGCTCGGTCTTTTTTGAAATTGGAGAATAACATTTCTTTCTTGGCTTTTTCTATTATTTTGGCGGCAATTCAAAATTTAATTTGAATTTCATTTTGTTCAAAATGGGCAAAAATAAAAGTTGTGATGCATCAACTAGGCAATTAATTGTTAATTTACATATATGTAGATCATAAGTGGGTACAGAAGTACAGAAGAATAGCTGAGCATTTAAATTGTACTGTTAAGAAAGTTTTTAATGCAATTGATCATTATAAAACACATGGAACTGTTGAAAATGTTTTTAGAAAGGCTTGGCCAACATAAACCTCTCCCAAAGATATGCTAATCGCTTGTGTTGCTAAAAGAGACCCAAGTAAAGGCTCCAAAAGGAAACCAGATTAAAAATGAAGTGTTTTTGCCTGATGACCTGAGAAACATCTCATCAAGATACGCCAAAGATTAGTGGAAGCTAAATTGTTTGGAAGAATCTCTCGAAAGGTGCTTCTTACCAAGCAACACCGAGAGAAGCTATTATTATTCAGCTAAAATATATATTAATTGGACGGTACAAGAATGGAAAAAGGTGTTATTTTCAGATGAAACAAAAATAAATATGGTAAATTCCGATGGAACGAAGTCAAAACGAACTATATGAAGCATTTGTTGAAGCATGGAATTCAATCCCCCTAGAAAAATGTATGAAATTGATTGAATCAATACCACATTGTTGCAGTGCTGTTATTGAAAATAAGGGATACACCACTAAATATTAATTGTAACTAGGCTAGGTAGGCTTGAATAGTAGCTATTTCGTAAATAACAGTACTAATTTTTAATACTTAAAAAAATATTGTCTTTTATACATTTTCGTCCTTGTTTCTTTTTTGTGTTTGTTGGCCATTATTGTTCATACCTTATAACTGATTTAAATATTTGTCTGTAATGTAATATTGACTGTAATGGAATTTATATTGTTTTTCTAATAAATGATAAATCGTTGACCATAATGTTGTCCTATTTATTGTTTAATTTCAAAATAAAAACATGCTAATTATAAGACCACCACTGTATATATGTCAGACTGTTCCATAATTGATAATTTTGTACAATATTAAATATATTGATTTTTTTTAAAAATATGTAACAATAAAGACTTTTAGTGAGAGCACATTTAAATAGAGTAAATCTGTGGAAACATTTTAATATTGAGGAAAAATAATATGATATATGTAAATCACAGTTAACTTATAAAATACTAACGTAATCGGATCTGTTTAAAATTCAATAGCATAATAGTTTAAGGTATGGTCTGGGAAAATGATGGTTGTGATAATGTTTTAAACATTTTGCAGCAAGTTGTAGATATGTGGATAGAAGAATACAAAACCAATAGAGAGAGTGCTTTGGTGCAGTTGATGCAGTTCTTCATTAACTCCTCTGGCTGCCGTGGCAAGGTTACCCCAGACATGGCATCTATGGACCACACACTTATTATAAAGAAAATGACTCAAGAGTTTGATGAGGTATGTCGTCATGTCATAATGCTTAACATTTATAACATAAACATTTTTACTTATAACAATAGGTTTGCAAGATAAGTAAACCCTTATATAAAACAGTACTTACATGTTCTGTGATGGTGTTGTTCCTCCCCAATCAATCAAATCCATTGCTAAAGTTAGAATTTGACTTCAGTATTGCTCCATCAATGTTAACATATTTAAAATGCTTCTATTACACCTTCCAATTTCTTATTTGTTTTAGGAAAGTGGAGAATACCCTTTAATTATGAGTGGACAAACATGGAAGAAGTTCCGTTCTAACTTCTGTGAGTTTATCCAGACACTAGTAAAGATGTGCCAATATTCCATTATCTACGATCAATACCTCATGGACAACATCATATCTTTACTTACTGGGCTGTCCGATTCACAAGTGAGAGCATTCCGACATACCGCAACTTTAGCAGGTAAGTAAAAGTTTTAGCAACTAAATATTTCACTTATCATATTTTCAAGGCAAAAATGAATTTTTATATCAATATATGTATTCTATTTAACCACCTAGGGTAATTTTGGTACTTTAAGCTAATAATGGAACCTTCAATTTAATATGAAGCAAGTAACTTATAGCTATGAGCTGACCATATAGCCCATAGAACCGTTAATTAATGGGGGGAAAAAGGGTTCTTGAGTGGCAACCTCCAACTGGCAAGAGCAATGTAGGCCCTATAATTAGATGGAGCAACAACCTGTACAAGATTGCTGGAGGACTATGGTTGCAGATTGCTTAGGATTGTGCTTTGTGTAAACTTTGGGGGAGGCCTATGTTCAGCAGTGCAGATATCCAGTGCAGCTTTAAACTGCTAATAGGAAACCTACATACTTGAGAAATAAACTAAATAATATTGTAATAATGAGAAGTCTCAATAACACTAGTATACATTTTGTTTAATGTGTTGTAATGCCCAGAATAAGCAAGAAATCATTATCGTCATCATTTTGGGCCCTCATTAGTCTCCCGTTAGACTCCTCCACTGACTGTATGATTCTGAGCAACCTGTATCCATAGACTTCCTCCATTTAGTGGGGTGTCCTCCTATGCTGCGATGGCCGACACCAGGCTGCCAGTCGAGAACCTGGATAATGTAATAATTAATATTATTTAATTAGTAATGAAACTGATGACTGCGCTGGTGGATGTGGCCTTGCTGACCAGCGTGAACTGCGACAACTGCTTGCGTCAGTACGAGGCGGAGCGGCTCAAGGCGCGAGACAAAAGGGCCAGCGAGAGACTTGAGGTTCTCGTCGCTAAGAGACAGGAGCTGGAGGAAAATATGGAGGAGATTAAGAACATGCTCTCTTATATGTTTAAGTCTGTTTTCGTGCACAGATACAGGTGTGTATACATTGATTTATGATATGTATCTTTTTATGATGGGCTGCCTTCCATAGCTTTAGAGCACCCTCTATCTGTTCTTTATTTTTTTTTTAAATTTATTTGTTAGAGTTTTAAGATGTCTTTTTCTTGTTTAAGTTACTTTTCATAGATTCAAGCCTTAAGTCTTAGTGCCAATTTATTTCAGTTCATGTCAAGGTGTTGTTTGTATCAGTTATTATGTCTTGTGGTTATCAACATACTGTATTTCGGTACGGTTTCTTATAGGGAATATCTTTTCTTGTTGTACTCTTTATGCTGAGAATCTGTCACGGTGGAATAATGTAATGGAATAATGTAATGTTTCACATTCTTAATAAAATAGTTTTCTTTTCTCAGCCAAGTAATACTCTCAATGTACTTGCTTGTATTGCATTTCCATTTCTGGAGTGTTTTAGTCAATGCATTAAGTCCTTATTGTAGGATATTGTGTACCACCAGTGAGATCCTTATTTCTTGGAGTGCAGCGTCACTAGCATAGGTTGCATGTAGTCTTGATCTTGTTTTATAGAAGAACAGATAACTAATGATTCTGGTGACCGCTCTACCCATGAACACCTGCAAATCAGTAGAAGGTTCTATATTCTAATTCTAATCTAATATTCTAATTGACATAAAATTTTGGTGTTGCATAAGCTTTATTGACTTGGGATATTTCATATACTAGGTAAGAAACATAAGCTATATATGATATGATAATGATGTAATACAATAGTTATGATGTCGAAGTTGGCGCATGAGACTGAGTCAGTAATCCGTGTTAGTGTCCATTTCAATCCAAAAGAGTAAATTTAGTAGTCAGCACAGCAATAGTATTACTCATAAAATAAAGGAATTTACCGTCTATAACAATGACCCATATCAGGTGGCAATGTAGTGATGCACTAAGTGAAATAGATATAACCTTATTTGTTAGGGCAAGCTGTGTTTTGAACAGTTTTAGTAACTATTGGTTACCGGGATGGCCGATTTGGAAATCTGGTTTGGCCGAGTTGATTGTATGGTCATGTTGTGTACCATTGTTCTACAATATTAAAGGTGTTCTTAATTAGGTGGTCGGAGTATGTTCCTATATGGACGGTTAGATTGTTAGTACAGCCAATCAAGCATCTTTCAATATCTAAACAGATTATTATAATTTACATCATGTTATTTCATACGAAGGGGGAGGGCACTGCTCCCGTGTTTGATTATATAGTTCCTTCTAATCAATCTTAGCCTATTTTTCAGCCAGTTCATTATTAACTAGACTAAATTAATTTTATTATAATATTAATATAATTTTTATAATTAGTATGTTAATATCTTATAGTGCGTTTACTAACTTGCTGCAGGGTGGGATGTAATTCAGGTTATGCGTAGTAGTGATGTCCACGTGAAGCAAGTGTTATCGATACCGACAATTGGACCTTCAGTACTTTGACTTTAAATAATTATTAGTATTAACGAGTTAATAGCCATATGTTGTTTTAATTATTAATTAATTTGTTTTGAGTTTACGCAAATATATTGTATATATGCTATTTTAAGTTTATCTTACTATATGTTACCTATATGCTAGTAAGTTACTAGCATAATTAATAGTCAATAGTTGTTAATCCAAATTATTAAGTAGTTAAACTTTTTATTTTATAAAAGTTCCCATTTTATTTTTAAATAAAAGTCTTGTTTCTTCTTTCTAAAACATACAGGGACAAATGTATTGTGTTATTTCAATTTTGTATATAACGATTTGTAGATAACATTAGGATACAAGTGCTGAAGATGCGAGCGCACAGCAATATGCTCACACGTTTTACAACCCCGCCTCTAGCGAAATAGTAACCACTATAATTATTGCTCAATATATTTTTGTTTTTAGGGATACTCTGCCTGATATAAGAGCAATTACAATGGCTGAAATTGGTATTTGGATGGAAAAATTTCCAGCACATTTTCTTGATGATTTATATCTTAAATACATTGGATGGACTTTGCACGATAAGGTGAGAATCAGTTCTTGGTTATAAATGTTGTGTCCTCCGGCTGATGCGATGACGGCTTAATACACAGGGTATGGTTTCTTTATATTGAATACGTGGCAAACAAGCAAGCAGCTCACTGATGGTACGTGACCACCGCCGTCAGAGGAGTCACAGCTGCGTTGCCGGCCTTCAAGAAAGTTGATGGCTCTATTCTTGAAAGTCCTTAAGTCGTATCGGTTCAGAAATAACGCTGGGAACAGCTGATTGCACAGAATAGTAGTGTGGCAGAAAATACGTAAAGCGCACAGTGGTGAATTGTCAACCATCGAGATTATAAAGATTTTGAATTCTGTTGTGATGTACAATGTTTAAACTCAGCGGTTGGAATTAATCCGGACAACTCCTCAGAACCATCCCCATGGTAAATTCGGTAAAAAATGCATAGAGATTCAACATCTCTTCGCAATGCCAGTGCCAAATCAAGCCGATCGGAAAGTACCTGGTTATCGACGACCCGAGCCGCTCTCTGTTGATGAGATGATCTCCTGCCCAGAGATAAGAGCAGTGTTCCACGTGACGCTGAACTTGCGCTTTGTAAAGTTGCATGCATACAGTGCGCCGACATGAGATACTGTCTTGCACAATGCAGCGCGCCCAGTATTAACAAAGGTGTTTCATGTACAATGTTTTCGAGCTCAGTTATGAAATAAACATATTTGTAAAAATGCTGGAATGGAATTATCTAGATTAAAACATAGGATGCATACATTTTATAATTCCATATGGAGTCACCGGCAAATGTTAACATTAGCTCTTATAAATAGTAAAAATACTTTTTTTTCTTTCACAATTTGAAACTGAAACTATTTCCATTAATGGAATTGTTCCCCGATGGTATCTAGCGGCCCTGGTCTGCGCGAACGTGACGGCGCTGTCGTCACATGCGGTGACGACGGAACTGGACGACGTGGTAATCATGCTCTTTTCAACATTGATCACAGGTGGGCGAAGTGCGTCTTCGCTGTTTGCAAGCTCTCCAGCCGCTGTATGAGTGCGAAGAGTTGAAGGGCAAGCTGGAGCTGTTCACCTCCAAGTTCAAGGATCGGATAGTGTCCATGTCACTGGATAAGGAGACGGAGGTCGCTGTGCATGCTGTCAAACTTGTTATAGCTATTCTAAAGTAAGTTTTTTTCTTTTATCATTAATGTTACTCTGTTAGACCAACAACACTCCACTACTACACTACTCGCTACTAGGTATTTGAGCCGGCGTTCTTATCGGTATGATGATGGGTCAACATTATATTATGCTAATACATTTATTACAATACAATTCAAGGAAAGCACTACTCTATTCCGTTGTCTATGACAAGGAAAGCACTACTCTATTCCGTTGTCTATGACAAGGAAAGCACTACTCTATTCCGTTGTCTATGACAAGGAAAGCACTACTCTATTCCGTTGTCTATGACAAGGAAAGCACTACTCTATTCCGTTGTCTATGACAAGTAAAGCACTACTCTACGTCAGCAATCGTGTGTGTGTGTGCGCTAGTGTGTGTGTGTGTGTTTGAACGTCCATTGAAACTAATGATGGTGGTGATGAGGAGTGTAATCTCTAAGAGTGTGTATAATGGTATTTTTGAACATAGCTTTTGATGTGGGGAAGGGATCTGTATTCGAGAAATATTTATAATAATAGCACCACGATTTAACACTACATTTAACACTACATTTAACACTACATTTAACACTACATTTAACACTACATTTAACACTACATTTAACACTACATTTAATACTACATTTAATACTACATTTAATACAACATACATAAAAGGATAATTATCACAAGGCAAAAGATTATGCATTGAAGTGGGATGAGGGAGATCTAGAGGAAGAGGATTGTAAAAGGAATCTGGAGTTTTGGGGCACTTGCACACAATTATATGATCCGAAGTGAATAGGTAGAAACTACTCACTCAGCGAGTACTTGTATGTAGTGTTGAGATTTAGTTTTTATTTTACAATATAATTACACAATAACGCTTGGTGATAATGATCTATGCAGCACATTTGATCGACATCCATTGTTAGTTAACTTTTGTCAACTCCCACATCAAGTGCATGCACTCGGGGGATATTATGTAAACTGACATTTTGGATTATTTCTTTTTGTTTTTAATACCATAGGAACTTTTGAATATTTAAATCATTTGTGTAGGCATTGTGAGATAAATATTAGAAATATTTTCAATAAAGTTAAGAACTTTAAGAAGAAAGTTAAGACTACTTTTTAAGCTGTATTAATTGAAGGTATGGCCAACTAATTAAAGACAAATTAACTAATGTAGTAAGAAAAATATATCCAATAAATATTTAATATAGTTAATCGTTTGATTTTTTTAAAGACATGTAAAGTTATCAATGTTTAGTAGCAATAACAGGCCGACAGACAGGCTTAGGCGTCGAAGAAATTAATTTGTAGCGAGTTCATATGATTCATATCTAGTTGAAGGTTAGTGGTACGTTTTGTGGCCACCGTTGTCTTCACATGGCACCACAAACTTTATATGAAAACTAATGCGCTGTCGGCACTGTGCGGGCGCCAGTCTCTAACCGCTTGCTGTGTAACTCCAAAACAAATAATAAGAGAAATGTTTTTAAAATGTCACTCGCAGAATGCATCCGGACGTGCTCACGGACAAGGACTGCGAGAACGTCTACGAGCTGGTGTACTCCTCGTGGCGCGCCGTGGCGGCGGCGGCCGGCGAGTTCCTCAACGTGCGCCTGTTCCGGAACGACGACGCGGCGGAGGCGCAGCGCTCCCGCCGCGGCAAGGCGCGCCTGCCCAACACGCCGCTGCTGCGCGACCTGGTGCAGTTCTTCATCGAGTCGGAGGTACGTCTCAATTGGTCACTTTAGTCCAAGACGAACCTCGTTCTCATAAAGTACCCATGTGCAATAGTCAGGTGCACATACATCCAAAGTACCTGAGTCTTCAGGATGCGAGGTTGCTCAGTTACTCGTTCTTTATTCCTCGATTCGGCTCTGAGGATGGACCTCCCACACCGGCCATTCCGTCCCATGGCATAGGTGATGTGTTATGTTGGCAACTAAGTTCTTTCCTTTTTTTTAAGTTTATATTCGCATGTTATTAGCTTATTTATAAACCTAAGTCAGTTTGTATTTTGCTGTATTTTCCAAATAAAATAAACATAAAATAAAAATGTCATTAAATGTTTTTGGCATAATGTTTAAAATCTTTTGAAAGGAAAATCTTTTATCTAAATTTCCATCTCGTTCGATCTCTTTAAAATGCACGGAGATTTGTTTAAACTGAGAACTTGGGTGGATGAATTTTTCGAGTCAAAACTGGGTGATTTCTAACAATAAGGGAGGAAGTTGTAATCAACAAAGAGAATACATTACCCGTTAAAAATAAGTGGCTTGTACAATAAATCCAATCTATACTGTTAGGCTTTTTCGTTTGTTTTTACAACTCCCATATAGAGCATTAGAGCTTCCTCTCCAGCAGTGAAGAACCATAGGGCATTGCTGGCAACACAGATTTTTGTCAGTAAGCATTGAGTAATCATACACTTTGCTCATATAGATCTACTGATCCATAAATAGTCGTTACACTACCGTCGGTTCGTGACAAACTTTGTGGGTGGACATTCAAAATGTAAATATATACCTCCTGCTTGATTAATCATGACAAGGACTGCGGAGGACATATTATAGTGCCGTACGAGTTTGCGCAAACACAGGCGGCCACTGGTGGGCCCTGGCCTGATGTAGCACGTGAGTAACATCACGGAAGGGTCGTACGACACACCAACCTCTGCAAACCAATAATTTTTTGGGAATGGGTCGTGCCTTTTATATTACATTATATCACTGAAAAAAAAATTGTTAACAGTTGCATGAACATGGAGCTTATCTGGTGGATTCTTTGATTGACTCAAACCCCATGATGAAGGACTGGGAGTGCATGACGGATCTGCTGCTTGAAGAGCCCGGTCTTGGAGAGGAGGCACTGGACAATAGACAGGTATGAGTACATAAGTGTAACGGCCCTGCCTGTTTCACAATGCTCATTTGTTTGAACAAGCAAGGCGATATCAGAATGCAGGAAGTTGCTCCAGTTGGTCTAGGAAGGAACTGAGATACCCCCAGTGCAGGTGCATGATAAGAAATATTATTTTATAGGAGTCGTCACTGATAGAACTAATGGTGTGCTGCGTGCGTCAGGCCAGCACCGGCGAACCGCCCGTGGGCCGCGGGCCCGCGCGCAAGCAACACCAGCTTCTCTCCAAGGAACAGGCCAAGGTACGACCCAAACATAACTTGAACAAATAATGTGCCATTGTACCAGCATTGCCGAAGTAAAGAAACACTTGGGAGGAGTGCAAGTTGAAGAGTGGGTGGTGGAGACACCACTTTGAACAGTTCCAACAATTCGTAATCCAGTACATTTGTACAAATAAAGTAAACAACTATAAAACCTGTGAGCACACAATACAACGCAATGACACGATGCTCATTTTGGCAGATGGTAAGCGATGACCGCGCGAAGATGACGGCGCACTTTATGGTGACTTTACCAGTATTGTTGGAGAAGTTCGGTGCTGACCCTGAGAAGCTTGCCAACTTGGTGGCCATTCCGCAGTACTTTGACCTGGAGCTGTACACCACGCAGCGGCAGGAAGCGGTAAGTCGCGACTAATAACATTTTATATACTAATACAATTCTTATATTCAAACATTGTTTATTTTTAAAAAATATTTTCGCGGTCCCTAACGTGGGTAGTGATAAGAAATTGCTATCGATTCTATCACACCAAACTCTAACTTTTTTATCATTCTTACACGTCGCCCCTCCCACGCGTACACGCGTATACGCACACATGCACGCACGATGCGTACGCATTGTGCTGACATCCTGATAGTTGATGAAGATGAAGCGCCGCGGGATTGCGTGCATTGTTGAGTGGGTAATTGATCCCCGCCACAAGTATCGCTGAGGAGAGATGCCGTTCTCTTCGGCTTTCTTCCAGTCCTACGTGATTCATTGCGACATTCCAACCTAACCTAATTTTTGTACGTGGGGAAATCCTAATGGGGAGACAACCGGGTTATGTCGGAGTCCCATTGGCTAAAACAAGCTGGGCAACGCGCGCGCGCAATATATGTGAGTGAGTATGAGTGGGTGGTGTTTTTTTTTTCAGAACCTGACGCTGCTGCTGAACAAGATCCGCGACATCGTGAGCGCGCAAACGGAGGCGGAAGTGTTGGAGACTTGCGGGCGCACGCTCGAGTACTTGTGCGGCGAGCAGTGCGCCGTGTATTCGCGGTGCAACGTGGCGCGCGCCACCGTCACCGACATGTGCGTCAACAAGTACAAAGAGGCCATGGACGACTTCCGCAACCTCATCGAGGGGGTGAGCCTGACTTACGTACCCTAACATCTCCTTACTCACCACTGCCACATAGGGCCATCCTGGGCAACCTGGGCCATGCCTGTCCCGGGGTTCTCCAGTACCAGCTCCTTTCATTGGACCGTATTCATCAGGTACTTCGGTCGCCTTGATTGACGGCAACCGCGAAAAGATGCATCTCTATGCATTTTTTATCGAATTCAGCATGGGGGAGTGTTCTTAGGTGTTTAGATTAATTCCAGCCGCTGAGTGTAAACATTGTACATCACGACAGACTCCAAAATTTCATTCTCATCATCTCGATAGTTGGCCGCCGTGTGCTTCACACGAGATTTTCTGCCACGCACCACGTTCGCATGTGGTTCCTACATGCGAGGTGGCAACTTCAAGAATCTTCTCCGTCGGTTATTGGTTCTACGGTATTTATGGCAGCTCCACTTCCGCTTACCGATCCTTTGAAGTCATGTCATGTCAGTTACTTTTGTTCTGCTGTCGATATCCTCGTTGCGTACTCATCACACAAAGCAACACCAGCCAACACCAGAGCTCCCGAGTGGTGGATTAGCTACTGAGTGCAATTGAATGCACTCCGGGCAGTTGTTGGGGCAGCGGCTGGCACGGCCCCCACACGGCAACAACACATTTATTGAAATTTGGTTGCACAGTTATTTGTACAAGTGAGATCTAAGGGTTTTTTATACTTAGTACTTACTTAAATAAAGTTGACAAAAAGTGGAACAACATGTCGGTTTTCTGTCTTCGTGCCGAACGCCTCTACTCTGGAAGATCTACATTTTCCGGGATTAAAATAACATCGTCGGCGTATAGGATATTCCGAAGCCGTGCCTCAAGTATCATATTGGTATAGTAGATCGCCTCGGTGGTCAACTCAGACATTCATTACATCAAGGATTCAGAAACCCTTTAGGAGATATTCCATCCTAGTCGTGGGGGCCTATTATAATGCACTTGCATTATGATTATTTATCGAGAATGAATGTGGGCATCGCGGGCCGCGGGGTTCACTGACCGCCATGTGAACCACGTGGTGGAGTCACACCCTCAATACAATGAACTGCCCTCCTACCGACATATATGCAATGAGTAATGCGAGATTGGTTTACGCAGGGCGAGTCTCCGGACGCGGACGAGCTGTTCAACGTGACCAACTCGTTGCGCAAGGTGTCCATCATGTACATGTGCCACAACCTGAACGACACCAACATCTGGGACTCGCTGTTCGAAGATCTACCTAAGTGCACTGAAGAGAATGAGCATATGCCTGCGCAGGTAACATTCTAATACAGAGTAAGGAACTGGTGGCCATATAAGTCTCTGGGGTGCCATAGCATCTGCCTTTTGATTGTCGAGTGTGGGTAGCCGCATGAATCTGTTGCCATCAGGTGAACAGTAATTGTTCCGCTATCATTTTATAAAACTAAATGCCTTTGACCGCTCTTGATTGTTCAAACTTTAATTAGTAAGTCAATTTGACTCGAGAGCGCCGATTTAGTTCACAGGTTATTATATCTTTGTGTGTTACTTCAAGTACAGCGCACATGCGCCGTCCGCCCGGATTACTCTCAGCCGGCACATTTCTCCATGGCTTAAAGTTCTTGTTTCTATTCTCTGTCACAAATGTAGTCCATCGACAGACAAGATCTGTTAGTCACGTTAACACCACGATCCGGGCAAAGGTTATCTTTACGAATGTTATAATTCCTAAGTAACAATTAATAATAACAATATGTCAGTTGTAACTTGCTCCACACAACTCTAGTGACGTCATACGTAATGTTCAAGCGTAAAGGTTGTTTTGCCCGGTGACATAAATATTTAAAAAGAACCGTTATGACAGGAGACATTTATAATATTGAGATATTGCTGATATGATAACATCGGCTGATCGGCAGAATTCTCTTGAGTGTAGCCATTACAGAGAGATGAAGAATATAACGTCATCCAGTTGCACTTCCAGTGTACACTTGTTCATTTAGTTGGTCTTTAATGAGTGAAGTACACGTCAACTCGCAGGCATTGGTGTACGTGGTCCGGGCGTGCTTCTATTCGATACTGTGGTCGCTGCACGAGCTGGAGGAGCGCGGCACCAGCGAGGAGCAGCTGCGCGAGCGTCTGCACGGCTACTGCTCGCACTGTCGCGACATCGTCGCGCACGGACTCACCACTGCGCTGCGTGAAGAGGTCAGTCACTTAACCACTAGGTGACCAGTCTGCTCGTTTGCAACCCAGCTAATATGATCAAAAAT
Organism: Teinopalpus imperialis; assembly: GCA_029286865.1. NCBI lineage: Eukaryota > Metazoa > Arthropoda > Insecta > Lepidoptera > Papilionidae > Teinopalpus > Teinopalpus imperialis. The sequence continues at coordinate 13,115,713 of JAGSMU010000009.1, read as the reverse complement.
ATTTTTTATAATGCAGTAGAACCCTAAAGTACGTGATTGTGTACATAGAGTGAGTAAACAAGAAGCGGCGTGGCGCCCCGCAGCGCAGACCGCCCGCAGCCACGCAGGTGTCGTCGACACTGCACGACCCCAGTGCTTGTGTATTTGTTCAAATGCTTTCGGCAGCACAGTCTGTCCTGTCGCTGACGGCGGTGTGTACCATTCCTAACACTATAACACTTGCTGTTTCCTTGCACGAGTGACGTTGGTAGTTGCGTCTGTGTACGCAACTAATCCTTGTATTTGTCTAAAAGATGTTTTTGGAATTTAAGTAATTAAACTTTTAGTGATTGTAAGATATATTGTATGAGTGACTGCTTAACATAGCGAGATGGGTACCGTTGACAGGCTTACACGAGCATCTGCGATCTGCTGATTTTCTTCGCGGAGCAGCTTCACTCGTTGCATCACGCGGGCGACGCGCAGTACCGCCGGCTGGTGTACGAACCGGACACCGGGCTCTGCGACCTGCTCAATGATTTCATTCAGGAGTTCGTCTTCTCGCAGCCAAACTACGGTACTGTCACCACTCTACCCTCGTACACACGACACAACACACACGTACAGCCACACCCCCCTCCCCTCCCCCCGCACCCGCTCTCATCACACAGATTTCGTCGCTCAAGTTCAAGTTTTGGAATGAAATGTTGATTCTACATATTTATTGACCATTTCTGTAAAAATTTCGGCAATAATATCAGGAATCCGTGGCTAATTTATTCGGTATATCTTTTATATTTTAGTTTAAATTTTTAAATATGTTCCTTTACATAGTAGTTGCCTATTACAATTTCCAAAATATATAAAATAATATAAAAATGGTATGTAATATTAATTACTATACTTTATCAAAGCGCCTCATTTTTAAAGGTTCCTTATTTTCTTATTCTCATATATTTTGGGTTACATTTAAGAGGAAGGAGAAAATAAATTTGGTTTGACCAAATCCAGAGTACATAAACAGAGTCCGGACGATAATTTCACCACTTATGTATGATACTTCTGTCTGCAAATAACATTGTTATCTTTTAAAATCTGTTTTGTTAAAATTTTAAGGTCTCCAAATTATGATTTCATTACTGAAAATAATCAGTCGTGAATGGGTGAATGGGATGACTGAAGTATTTAACCCCATGTCTAGGCATGGGCTTCTTTAAAAAAGATATTGTGCCGTAGACCACCATGCCACTCCTAATTGCCGAACTTAACAAGTCGACCAAATTTATTCTAGAGAAGTTTCAAGAAGCAGTCCTCGCGGATCTAATTAGATAACGCTGAAGAGGTCTCTGGATTAACAGCAACTCGCACACAAAAAAAGACATTTTCAGATCGGGAATATGATGATACATTTGTTTTGCTCATACCGTCTCGTTTCAAATTAGAGTGAAGTCATATGTGAACTAAAATCGTTGAAAATATGAATGGCCTAAGCAGTGGCCCTTGTGGTACACCTCCTCATAAATTTGAACGTGAATATAAACATGTCTGTCTATGTTTTCTTTTTGCTTACAATATTACCGATAGACGGAATCGCGATGTGCAGCATGCCAACGGATGGCATGGCACTTTTATTTCCGAGAGGATGCTGCGTCGTGCACTCAAAAGCTAACCAGAGACCACTAATCACTTTTTTCCCTGCAATCTGTTAATATAGTGAAATTTAGAATTGGTAAGAAACCAAGCTAAGTTTTATTGTCATTAAATCAGTTTAAACGAGTAGATAATTACAGTAGGTATTTTAAATAAAATGAGTATTAGCTGGTCGTCTTATTAATTTAAAAAAAATGTATTCAAGGTACACTTTATTGTAGGTGCAAGTAGGGACGCCGATGGTGGAGGCTATTAAACATTACGTACCATTTTTATAGAAACGTTGCCGTGTGTTCTGTTTATCGCCTGTGAGGGCGAAATCTGTTTGTGTGACGGAAATATTAACTTGAATTGTACACACTTGTGTTAGGAGTTATGATTTTACGCCTTAGTTTTTTTGCAAATCTTTTTAGGAATGACCATTTGTTCCAACTCACTAGCTGTCAAGTTGGAATTAATAGTAACTTGTTGAGCAGCCAATATAATTCCATATGAAATGTTTTTTACAAAGAAGCGTTGTATGAATTCAAAAACAACGATCGATATAATATCGTGATATGTGGTTTTAGGACAATAATGTGCTGTTGCTAAGTATCACCTGTAGACTGAGTTTACATGTTGATAAGTTTTTGTCCACCCTTTCGCTTTATTTGGCTGCTAGATATTTATCATAGAATATACCTAAATAACTTTGGAAGTGAACAATTTTCTTTTGGGTGTAGCGTTATTGTATAATGATCTGTAACCCGACAATGGCTGCCGTTGTGTACTGTTCGTGGAGGTGGGACCGGGGACCGGGGGGCAGTTGCGACGACTTCAGTCAACACATCGGTTTCTCAAAGATACCAATGCTTTTCTAAATTGGCATTTTTGTTGTCTAGTTTTTGGGTTTTGGTAATATTCATGTGGGAATTTTAAGATATTTTTTAAATATGAGAAGTTTCGTTTAACAATAATTGAGTAGAGAAGTGCAATGATAGCATTTTGCTCGACGACTGCTTGCGTGAGAGATATTTACGTCCACGCTCAATCCTCCGAGTCCTATGAACGATGATGAGAAAAAATATGCATTATTTCCGTTGTAAGAATATGGAAAGAAGTGATCGTGTTACGTTACCTCGTAGAGGCGCTATAACGGTGTGGTGTGTTTGGTTGCATGTCACGCCGCGGCGCCTTCGTGTGGCGTCCGACGCCGGTAAGCCCGTTGCACTCCGCTCGCACTAGCCGACACTCCGCCGGCCTATTTTACCTTAGTAATGGCGCGTCCTCCCGCGTCCTCGCGCGACCCCGCGACCCCGCGACCCCGCGACCCCGCCGCCGCGCGCCAATAATGCATATTTTTGTCTCGACGCAACTCGCTGCCCGCGAACCGCGCACTCCTTGGGTGCATTCGGTGTCTCGATGATATCACTTAACATTACTAAGGGAAAATTGTCGCGCCCGCTTCCTACAAACCGATCCGAAACCGAAGCCGTGCTTTAGTATCGACCCGTGCGAGTTCAGCTCCTCGGCCGCGGAACCTTGCCCGAACGGGGAACTATAATATATTGCAAAGGACAATTCGCTCGCGGTCTCGGATCGCAGTTTATGTTTATTAACACCTTCAACAGTTTCATTTGAGAGCATGTTGTGTGCATTCTTTTGAGTTGCCTTTTGTTTTGGATTTTGTGAATTTCACTTGATGGTAACGTTGCTTGAGCCTGTCGTGGTGTTCTTGTGGTTTTCATCTGAGCTAATAATAACATTCACGTAGCATGTACTAAGTTTCCTATCGTCATTGTACTCACCGTTCTGCTGGTGGAGCCGCTACTAGATAAGTTCATATAACTAATGCTTATTTTTCAAGTGAATCGTAGATTTTATTTTAGACGATGCATGAACCAGTCGTGACTTAGCTAGGACCGCTGCCGTAGCCGGACCACCCCGGGCCGGAGCCGTGCGGGCCACGCGCCCGGCGGTGTTTCGGCTAATGTTCAGCCGTCGAGTGACAAGTTGTGATAGAGCAGACTGTTCTCCGTAACCCTTAGACATATGCCGAATACATAATGAGTTTGAGATGATTTTCTTATTATTGGCGATGATCATGTATACAGTAATTGAGGCTTGCGAGCGGTATATCACCTAAGGCTTACGTAGACAGTGGGCGGCGCGCGGGGGGCGGCGGCCCGGTGGTGCGTGGCATTAAGCTGGCGCGGGCTTGCAGACGGTCAAGACGAGAGACGCATCGAGGAGCTGCACAAGCGGCGCAACTTCCTGGCAGCCTACTGCAAGCTCATTGCCTACAACGTGGCGCCGATCCGCCGCGCCGCCGACGTCTTCAAGCACTACATCAAGGTACGAACACAAACTTGCCATTATCTCTATTTGTTTAAAATTAATTAATTAATTACTGCACCTTTATGTTAGTCTGTTACTTTTTCATTCTCTAAAAGAATTGTTTTTTTTTAAGAAAAAAATAGTTTATAGTATTGTGAGGTCGGGTACTTTTTTTGTAACTTACATAGAATTACAATTTTTGTTAACTTCCCGAGAAATTGTATAAGTGGCGAGCCGATCCAGTGAGTGTGGGTGTTCCGCAAGGCTGTGTGCTATCTCCTGCTCTGTTTCTTCTGCATACCAATGACATGTTGCAAATTCGTAAGAGCATCTATTTGGACCAATGATGTCCTCGAGCTTCTGATAGTAACCATGTCAAGTGCGCAAGGTAGGTTAGAGAGCTGTGAGCTTTCGTGCATCTTTGTCTCCTTCTCTAGCCCGATGTTTGGGAAGAAACAATAGTGACATTAGGCAACTGTTTGGAACCGTGTCAGGTGTTTGCTGTTTCTAGAACAAATGCAAACATTTTTTTGTTCTACCACAAACACATATTGTGTGGGATCAGCAGTGGCCAGCGGTATTTCCGAATCGGTGAATACCACTTACGGATCTTCAAGAAAGAACCTACACTTTACCGTCAGATGAGTCGCTTGATCTTATAAAAAAAGCTTTGAGATATCAATTATTAAACTTGTTTGATTTGTTCTATGATGTAGGTCATTGAGATCACTTGTTATGATACCGTGTAAACGGCACGTACGATGGGACCTATCCAAATGTGCAATGAGTAAATTGTTTTTTTTTCTCTCCCAATATTTCGATTACCAGTGTTACAACGACTACGGCGACATAATCAAGGCGACGGTAACGAAAGCCCGGGAAATAAATAAGTTGAACTGCGCGCTGACGATGCAGCTGGCGATGCAGGCGCTGTTCACCGAGATGCTGGAGGTGCACGGCACGTTGCACCGCACACTGCCCGAGTTTGTCGAGCTCAAGGTGAGTTCGGAGGACAAACAGACGGACACATTCTTATACAAACTAAACATTTTTATAAAGAGTTCGTCGTTGTTGTCGGCTGTAACAAAGTCTAGAAGCCAATCCATATGCCTAATGGGAAGAATCATAGTTCTTGGACTAATTGCAATTCTTTTAGCAAAAAGGCACACATCCTACGTTTGTTAATTGGGGTTTATAGGTTGACTTTTGCATCGCATTGTGTTGACATATATACAACTGCAGGAGGTGGCGAAGCGATTCGCCGTGATGTTCGGCCTGGACGCGGTGAAGAACCGCGAGGCGTTGACGGCACTACATCGCGCCGGGATCAGCTTCGCCGCGCTGGAGGCCACCATTGCCAACCCTCCACCCAATTTGTTGTTCCTGGAGCCGCTCGCCGAGTTCTCCACGAAACTGTTACGCCAAGACAAGCGGCACGTGCTTAAGGTACTTGTTACAACTCATATGTGGATCGTTACGTACAAAAAATCTGGCTGATGTGGAAAATTCTCCAATACTTCATAATTATTTTTAAAAATGTAATCTAAACTACTTACTGCCTGTCTTCTATTCGTGCAGTTCCTGGAGTCTAGGCTGCAGCCAGCCGTAGCGTGGCGCGAGGAGTGGGGCGCGCTGCAGACGTACCGCAGCTCGCTGCTCGCCGACGCGCCGGAAGAGCGGCCCCCGCCCGCCCGCCGGCACTACACACGCCGCGCACGTACGTACACGCCCACACGCACACACGACCACGCCCACGCCCACGCCCAGGCGCCCACTGCTACGGTGCGCAATCGTTGTGTTCTTGTAATGAAACATTGTTAAACATAGAACAAAGCAGTTTCTACCAAAGATTTTGCTATATTTTATACTGTTTGCGTACATTACGAGCGCGGGCAGTGCACGGTGCCGTTGGTTACACCAGAGCAGCTCGTACTGCTTACATGTTAATGGGAAACACACAGCATCAGCGTGGGCTCCATTAAAAGATTTGTTTAACTACGTTAGTGTAATTGAGCAAAAATAAACAGATTTGTGCGTCTACACACAAGTGTATAATATATGACCGGTTGTGAGAGTTAACTTATATTGCAATTATATCATTAGTGGGAGCGAGTAGGAAGCTGTATATTCTCAACTAGGCCCTCCAAATTGCCAGGAGCACCAGCGCCGACCCGCTTCACGCCTGTGACCGGGCCATTAAAATAAACCAATAAAACTTTTCCATATATTAACATAATCAAATTATAAACGAGCAGCCCAAATATACAATTATCAAAATCATGTCTAGTTCTCGGTGGGTAAGACAAGTTCCTTTATCTAATATAAAGTTTTGGACATTTGATTACAGGCGGACAGAATGAAGAAGAAGAGGGCGAGGATAACGCAGAGTCCGATCAGGAACAGCCCGGGTGAGGCTGAACTCGATTGTAGTAGATTGCGTAGCTCGTAAGGCACCACGAACTGCCAACCCATCCATCCCGCCGGGGGCCGCGCGGGTGTGCCAGTGTCGCCAGTGCCTTAGTCTTCATGTAAACCACTTATGAAATGCTCATATGATTATTTCGTAGCGGTTGAAAGTACGCCGACATTCATTTCGTGTCAGCCAGACCTCAGTTGGTAGCCCGGCGACGGACTGGATCGTTTTAAAACTATTCCCCCAGGAAATAAAATATACCAGCATGCTCATAAAACAGTATTTTTGTGAGCATGCTTTAAACCAGCGCACTCTTCAGCCCACATTTGCTCCTCATCATCACAGCCTTTCCACAATCCATTAAAAATAGGCCCTCCCCATAGATACTACAAAGCACTATTCTAAGCCACCTGTATCTGATGGCTTGCCGAGGATCTGTCGTGGCTCCATGAAGCCACAATTGTATATTTTTTGTGGGAATACGCTTCATTAAATAAAGGTGTTCAAAGCAAACGACGGACCTCACGCGGTCCACGCCTCAACGGACGCCTTGCAAATAAGTAGTACTCGCCAGGAACTTGTTGCCGCCTGTCCCTCCATGGACATTCGTGTCTACGATAATCGTCCCCCCTTCCTCCCTAAATTTTTATTCAACATCAAGACAACAGTATTGTGGTGTGGTGGGGCAGGACCACTCCCTCGTCACTGCCAGCGTGAACTAGCCGCACGACCACGCTGTTTTGTATGGCTTTAAGTTCCAGCGTAGTTCTTAGTGACAAGGTCCTTCTTGAATCTTGTTGAGGATGGACCACGGCGCGCACCATGGCTGGGGAGCAGACCTAGTTTTAGTCGTTTGTTAGCTGTGGCTCGACGAAATTGTCACGCTAGTGGTGGGCGTCAGCACCTTAGGTTAGGGCACCAGCTCCGTCCCGTCGTCATTCAAATTAAAATAATATCGCTATTTTATATACAATGGTTTACATGTTGACATGCCATGGCGTTGCGGTGGAGTGCGAGTGCATGTGGGCGCGGTCGGGATGGGATGGCGGCACTCATGCTGTCATAAATATATATATATATATATACTGTGGTGGTCGTATGATTGGAAACACTAGCAACGGTCCTTGTCATTACGTAAGATACTTCACCGCAATCGTTTTTATTTTGAAATTAAACAATAAACAGGACAACAATATGTTCAACGATTTATCATTTATTAGAAAAACAATATAAATTCCATTACAGTCAATATTACATTAGACAAACATTTAAATCAGTTTTAAGGTATGAACAATAATGGTCAACTAATTAGAAACAACAACAAAAAAGTATAAAAACAATATTTTTTTAAGTATCAGTAAGTAGTATTGTTATTTACGAAATAGCTACTATCCACAGCCTACAATTAATTTTTTGATGTATTTTCAACAGCACTGTAACGACGTGCCATTGATTCAATCAATTTCATACATTTTTCTAGGGGGATTGAATTCCATACTTGCAATAACAAATGCTTCATATAGTTCGTTTTGACTGGTGTTACGTTTGTTTGAGACTTTCTTTTTAACTATATACCAGAGATTTTCTATCGGGTTTAAATCCGGGATCTGCTGACCAGTTTAAAACGAATATACGGTGTTCGCTAAGGAAACATTTGACGCTATTGGCCGTGTGTTTAGGGTCATTGTCATGCTGAAAGATCCAGGTTACAGGCAAATGATCGTCCGAGTAGGGAATCATTGTGTGCTCTAAGATATTATGTGTGTATGTATTGCCATTGATCCATTGTACTTTCAATCTTCCGAACGGGTCCAACTCCACATCCGGAAAAACACCCCCAAACTTTAATGTTACCGCCACCGTGCTTGACACCGTTCTCTCGGTGTTGCTTGGTAAGAAGCGGTACCTTTCGAGAGATTCTTCCAAACAATTAAGCTCCAACTAATCTTCGGCGTATCAGTCTTGACGAGATGTTTCTCGGGTCATCAGGCGAAAAACCTTCATTTTTAATATGTTTGGAGCCTTTACTTGGATCTTTAGCAACACGAACGATTGATTACCGTATCTTCTCTAGGAGAGGTTTTTCTTGGCCGAGCCTTTCTAAGAACATCTTCAACAGTTCCATGTGTTTTATAATGATCAATTGCATTAAAAACTTTCTTAACAGAACAATTTAAATGCTCAGCTATTCTATATAAAGTACTCAAAACAAAATAGGGCCAACCATGTTTTATAAATGAATTTTACAGATTCTTTTCTTTTTTCAGTTTTTATGATTAGGAATGAATAAATTAAGGTTTTTGAAAGTGTGTGAACATTAACAAGAGTAAGTTTTGACAATTTTATGGAATTTAGTCAAAATTTACAGTTTTTAGGAAAGTTTACAGAAATTATTGATTTAAGTAAAGTTTGATTTTTATTATTGACTAAATCAATGAGTTTGATGGTGCTTAATAGCGAGTGGGTCCTCCTCTGTTCCGTATGCACTCTCTGAATCTATCTGGGACACTTTCAATCAAGTGGGTGATGTTTTCCTCGGGTATTCGCTCCCAACACAATTTTAGGGCTTTTAGGAGCACTTGTCGATTAGACACATTACTGAAGTTCGATTTGAGGCTTCTTTTCAATTGGTCCCATAAATGTTTAATGGGGTTAAGATCGGGAGTTATGTCCGGCCACGGTAAAACCGTAATATTGGGTTCAGAGAGAGCTCTCTGGGTTGTTCGCGCTGTATGTGGGCGAGCATTGTCTTGCATAAAGACGAAGTTTTCACCCACTCTTTTGTGAAAATGGGATGAAATGGGGCCGAATTATTCGATCGATATACCGGGAGGCAGTTATGGAGCTTTCTTCCAGAATTACCAGCTCAGTTTTACCGAGCGAGCTTATTCCAGCTCACACCATAACATTTGGATCTCCAAAACGATCCGTTTCATGTATGCAAGGTTCTGAAAAACGTTCTCCTTTTCTCCATACGCGCACTCGACCATCATCGCTGAAAAACTTCACTTTACTTTCGTCCGTAATGAGTACATTTCTCCATTTGTCCATTGTCCACTCCGCATGCTCGCGAGCAAACCTCAAATGTGCTGCACGATGCGTTCTTGTCAATTTTAAACGAATAACACGAGATCTGGAACGTTGTCCGTCTTCATGGAGCCGATTTCGAATGGTTTGATCACTAATTCGTGTGCCAGTCGATTGCCGCAGTCGATTTTGTAAGACGCGGGCGGGAATCGTACGCTCTCGACGTGCAGTCAATCTGATATACCGGTCTAGATCTCCTTACGACATTACCTGTCTCTAGAAAGCATTCCCACGCGTTTCGAATCGCGACACACCAAGACGTCTTGCCACTGATCTCTGAGATTCTCCCTCCTGGAGCATAAACACTGCTCTTGTTGCTGTTTCCACATCCATATGACGCCGAGAACCAGGCATAATGATCGCGAGTAACACCGAAATCAAGTCAAAATGAAAAAAGTAGACGTGCGACTGTAACATTCAGAATGTGACTGAGGTACAAGTGACTGAGAATTTGAGTAATAAACGTTTTTTTTGGAGTACTTCACTTTTTTTGTCTAGCCACCATTGAATTTCTGACTTGAAACATTCATAACGTTAGATAAACATGTCAACAATACTTCGAAATGTTTAACTTCACTATTTACTGTCCAACATTTTTTTTAGACGAAATTCGAGATTAACTTAGAGTGGGCCCTATTTTTTTTTGAGTACTTTATGAATATTAACAATTATTTGCCCTTTGACGCGTCACGCGTAAAATTCAGGTTAAATTTTGAATTGCCGACAAAATAATAGAAAAAGCCAAGAACGAAATGTTATTCTCCAATTTCAAAAAAAGATCGAGCTATGGATGCTTTTTCAAAATGTTTCTAATTAGGCGTCCAAGCGGCCAGTAACAGAAAATAAACTCCTACATGTGTAAGACTCATTTTATAATTAAAAGTAAGATATGTTTTATATTTTATTTGAGTGTCTATATTATTGCATGATTATTAATTATTGAATGTGTATATTTTTTACGAACATTTGTACGTTGAAGTTCTAGTTTGTCTATACATAGGAAGTGTTTGTAATGATATGACGACCACTGTATCTATATTATGTGTCCGTTCTTAAGTTTATCGTTTAGATGTCACTTTATTTAATAACTCTATTGTTTTATTTTTTCTATACCTTTTAAAAATTTGATTATATACTTTAAGGAATATTAACTTGAACTTTTTTACATTCATTATTTGAATGTTATTATTTTTTTTTTTTTTTAAATAATTGTGTATTCAAGTGTTACGTAGTATTATATAGTTGATTCGCGTCCAGTGTCGCGTCGGTGGAAGGTAATGGGTTTCGTTTTGGTTTCGCAAGAAGAGTGGTGTGTTTGAGGCGAGCCTTGAAGTATTATATAATATTTTTGTAATAAACAGTATATATATATAACGAGGGTACTTTATTTCCTACTAACATGATGCTTACTAACACTTGGACCTATGCAGCGTTGAGTGGTACTGACGTCCGTACATGTCGTTACTCTGCTCGGGAACAGATTTAACTGGCTACGCTCCCGTAGCGCGTCCTCGAGGGCTACACCGAACGTTTAGCTGACCATCTGTTCAGTGAATATAGTTTTTTTTAAATTTAACACGTACTGTATTCCGAAAGAACTTGTTCTTTCATGTTATTCTAAACCTGAACTTCTACATTGTATCGAAAAAAAAAACAGTTGTGTAGTAAAAGTAGTGACCATTTTGTAAGTGCACGAAAGGGAAGGAAAGTGTGAAGTGCGCTGTTGAAGACATCGTGCAAACCACAGCCGGCGGACAGCGCCCGCTGGACACGGACACGATCTGGCTCTGGTGCTGCGCGTGGCGGAGAGACTAAGTTATGTGGAATTAAGAAGTTTGATTGGGTTTTATGTAACGTTAAGGTACGACCCAACTATAGTCCCGGCGCGCACTGCATTAGCACAGTGCGTACAAAGCTTGATATACATTATTGCATTACGTTACTGATCTGTGTTGTGTTTGCTCTTATATTCACTAATAATAATAATAATAAGGTTATAAATATTGTATGGTCGCCCCCCGGGCCGGCACGCGTACATGTTGATGTTAAGTGAACGTCGGCTACGAAATATAAGTGAATAGCTTTTGTACTAGTATTCAGTGAACAAGGAATGCACGCGACATCCGCGTGTGCCGGGTGTGGACAGCGTCCCCGCGTGCGGTCCCTGTTGTCCACCGGCCGAACTAAAATGGAATTGTTCATTTATTTTATAACTCACAGACGAAGCTCGTGCAGCTACAAAACATAGAATCATAATCATTCACTTAAATGTGATGAATATTTTAATTTTCAACGATACATCAACAACTATCTGCACAAACTTCATTTTCATAAATGTTTACCAGAAAACTACATGTAATGTAAAATATTTCTTGCCTACGCATTGTATAGCTGGGCAATTTACTCAAGTATTTAAAAATTTAAACTATACATCGGAAAACTTATCTTAAGTTTTAAGCTTTATGTCAAACAAAATCCAACTAATTATAGAATATTTTCTGGTAGATAATAAATCTTCCAAATAACTGTATGCCATCAAAGATAATGTTAAAACATAATACAGATACCTCATGGCTAAAAACAAGATTTAACAATCTATGACTTACACCTAGCAATACTCACACTGCAAACAAATAACCCTTTGTTATAAAATCAGTAAAAAATATGAAATATCTCTAAATATATCACTTCATATTAAGAGAATATACAACAATTAAAATATTTTGCCAAAAAGAGTAATAATAAATAAATTGACATAAAAATTAAAAAGTTATTGAAGTTAAACTTTTTGTGTGAGTAGGCCAGGAATGTAACATTACGTAGTAGATATGTAGTAGCCCAGTTGCAGCCTCCCACACACGGACTACATTTTCCCTAACACCTAGACCTAACAATCTACTAGAAATTTGTATAACTCGTTATTCACCTAACAAACTTAGTTTTGGCTAAGACGAGGTTTCCTTTTTGTAAAACGGAAATCTCTGCCATTCCTTATTAAAAAATGTATAAAAGAGCCAACATCCTCTGACTACCTTTATTCATCATATATATCAATAATAATTATTTCCTTTTTATATTCTATATGTTGTTTAATTTTATGATATTTTGGTCATGATTATGGTTCAAGATGTGAACTGTGAGAACGTGGGGGAGCAATAGAGTTTGAAGGTGGCCGGCGAGCCAGCTGGTGCGCTCGGTTCTGCAGTGGTATGTGGCGGTTCCGGTCCCCAGTAAACGTAAGCGGCTCTCACGAAGACTACCGCTCAATTTATTCTTATATATATTTAAAAATCAATGAACTCTGTTCACATCTTAATTTAATAATGGTTAGTTAATTTCGACTTATGCCGCTGTATGTAAGTTCGACACCCAGTTTAGCTCTGCGGATTATCGTGAAGTAGACAATAAGCTACTCGGAAAATGTAGCTTTCGGAATAAACATTCAATTAGAGCGATGACGACAGACAATACCCGAGCTCTGTCCGCTGCGCCGTGAGGGTGCCAAGTTAAACGCCTGTATAAGATAAATAGCAGTGTAATGATAGCGAGCATTAACTAACAAATAACAAATGAGCAATTTATTAACTTGATCATTGGTAACGGCGGGTGGAGCCACGCTGCAGCTTTCTTTTAGATTCAGTACGACAGCATCGGCTCCACCGGGGAAGGATCGAGTGCGGCAACAAGGCGCCCACTTGTCAGGACGCAGGACGCATCAGGCGCTTGAGTTCAGTGTGGGGGCGACCCCTACATTTGTTATTATTTTAACCAATACAATTTTATATTCAAGGGGTCAGCGATCCGTAGAATCGTAACAGAGTAAGGTTTAGCGGCTACTGGGTTCGATTCCCATCCAAGGCACAATATTTGTGCATTACCAATCATTGCTTTTTGGATGTTTTATGTACATGCCATGTTTTTGATACCGCATGAACCGTTCTTCGATCTTTAATGAGCATGCGCGTAGTGTAGCATGGTTGGCGTAGGGAGCCGCAGAAGAAGCATTGCATCTCTGTCCTAGGGGGGGGGAACGCATGACATTTTATAAAAATGACAAGCTCGCTCGTTACCGATTCGTTTCAATTTAATTCATTGAATTAACAACAATTGATCTCGAAAATCATTGTATTTTGTGAATTATAAAGCTGAAATCAAAAATGATTTGATTAGTTTATAATTAGAAGTTATCGTTTGTAAGATATAATATAATATAATATAATATTGGTGATATGGCAGTCGACAACTAGTGTTGCCGGTGGTGGGAGTAACAATGGCCTCTTTTACGCGTTATATACGTTACCTTTCGCTTCCGTGGAAACATCGTCTGCTACGGAATTTGTAGATGTATTATGATTAAAATACGCGGGACGGGCGTCGCCACTTACAACAGAGCCTCCCAATATGCGCTATGACCATGTGTACTAGCTAATTCATTATTCCTCTGCTCATCCTACATAATGAGCCGTGACCGTAATAATGTAAATATGTGATGTGTATAATACAGCAATTGCTGACCTGGCGATGCGATGCGTGTTGAGGAAAACGCACTACGCGTCATTTACAAATTGTTTTAAATTTTAAAAATATCAATAGTACAAATGCAAACACAAATCCACCATCACCACGTCACTAACCCAACCGCGGCACATAATCAAGAAATGGGAGAAAAAAGGGAAGCTATCATAGAATGTAGCGTCAGCAAAATATTTACATTTGTTTTATGAACTGTCAAAGTAGTTTTTTTTCATTATTTTACATAATAGATTTAATTTAATGAAACAATAAATTGGTTTTAGATTGTTGTTCTATTGGAGTTGTATTTATTGATTATGTAAACAAAATGTAACTAAAACTAAAACTATTATAGTCTCAAATCGGAATCAAAACACTTGACCTCGTCTGCTATAAAGATTCCATGTCGTAATGTTTATTATTTATAAGTGATTCTAAATTTTACATTTCATTACATAAACATCACCACGAGCCGCCGAGTGTCATCATCTGACACAATAATGTATTCAAATAATTAAACAAAGATCATGACCGTTTAGCACAAGTGGAAAACAAAATAAACTTTGTTACTTCATCATGTGGGACTACACGCTAGTCCAAACAAGTTGGAGAAACCGTGCAGCTAGCTGGTGCATTCCTGACTGCGGGCCGGAGATTTACTCCCTATTCGACGGTGTTGGGAAGAAACTCATATATATATAGCAATTATTCCTACAACACAATTATATATATTCTGTCTTTTGCGTGTATCATCTTTTTTAATATTGTGAAATTAATTATTTTTGCATATTTGGCTTAGAACGATGGTGCGGAAACGACGCATGGGTCGCGCTCGCCAGCGGGCAGCCAAACGTGCGTGCCGCCTTGCTGCGATGCGCCCCTCCCCGGGCACGCAGCGCACACTGCGACCTCGCCGCTCGTCGCCTGCGCAGGCTTCAACTCCGGCACATAATATAACTCCCCCATCTTCCCCGGAGAAAATATCGTCTCCGGCACGCAAATCGCTCGCGTCGGATACGTCGTCCCCCACGCTCAAGTCGCCCATACCGCGCACCTCATCCCCGGTGCATAAGTCACCAACATCGCAAGCGTCATCTACGGAACACAAATCGGCAACATCACAAGCGTCATCTCCGGAACACAAATCGGCAACATCACAAGCGTCATCTCCGGAACACAAATCGGCAACATCGCAATTGTCATCTCCGGGACACAAATCGGCAACATCGCAATCGTCATCTCCGGAACACAAATCGGCAACATCGCGAGTGTCATCTCCGGAACACAAGTCGCCAACATCACAAGCGTCATCTCCGGAACACAAATCGGCAACATCGCAATCGTCATCTCCGGAACACAAATCGGCAACATCGCAAGCGTCATCTCCGGAACACAAATCGGCAACATCGCAATCGTCATCTCCGGAACACAAATCGCCAACATCGCAAGCGTCATCTCCGGAACACAAATCGGCAACATCGCAATTGTCATCTCCGGAACACAAATCGGCAACATCGCAATCGTCATCTCCGGACCACAAATCGGCAACATCGCAATCGTCATCTCCAGAACACAAATCGGCAACATCGCAATCGTCATCTCCGGAACACAAATTGGCAACATCGCAATCGTCATCTCCGGAACACAAATTGGCAACATCGCAATTGTCATCTCCGGAACACAAATCGGCAACATCGCAATCGTCATCTCCGGAACACAAATCGGCAACATCGCGAGTGTCATCTCCGGAACACAAGTCGCCAATATCACAAGCGTCATCTCCGGAACACAAATCGGAAACATCGCAATCGTCATCTCCGGAACACAAATCGGCGACTTCGCATACTTCATCGCCGGAACACTCGGTCCCATTGCCTCCGCATGTCAGTCCAGTCCGGAACCAGTCTCCTACATCGTCCTCGGGGGGAACTCCGCCCCCGGCGCCACGTGTCCTGCGCTCCGCCACGCGACGCTACCAATTCAGGTGACTTTTTAGTTTTATTGAACTAAAATAAAAATAATGTAATAAGTTTAATTATTACTTTCATACAATATTGTTATTTTTATTTATTTTTTAATAGAACAGGTGGTAAACGAGCATGTTGCCCGCCTGATGGCAAGCGGTCGCTGCCGCCTAAGAACACCCGCTGTACCGCACGCCGGAAGAGTCGCAAATGCGCTGCCTTGTTATGTAACAACAAATTAGTACATGCACTAAACACATAGTTTACATAAATGATTGTCAGTGATTATAAAGTGACATGTAATGATTTTTGACATCGTAAACTTGTCTAGCGTTTTCGCACGTTGATTTTGTTGACCTTAGAGGAATTCTTATAGAACTTAATTCGATATGTATGTAGTGCGAGAATGAGTTCTCCTGCTGACCGTAGAACGCCATCCACTCTGTCGTGACCAAGAAACTTAAAGTTTTCCTTCAAATAGATCGGAGTCATAGGATTGAACAATACACAGTACAGAAGAGAAACAGTGAAACAGTTTGCAGATTCCGGCGAAGTCGAATAGGTAACCACTTGAGCTTTGAACGTAATAATAAAAAACCAAATATGAACTTAATTGCTAGATTTTGAATTCGCTCAAGTTCGTTTAGTTGGTTCTAAGATAAATCAAAAAAGCTTGCGTCCACATAATCGAGAATGGAGAGAAGTAAGGTTTGTGCTATAGGAAAAGGAAATAAAGATAGCAAACGTCAGAGAGAACCCATGATGACGAGACCGCGAGAAACTAGTATCAAAGTGAATACCAAGACTTTTAACGGTGCTAGTATACGGTATCGTAACACCATTTAATGTAACCGAAGCAAGGTTATTCCATTCAACTCCTGAAATCATGTCAGCCTCACCAATAATTATCGCCTGGGACAAAGATACACTATAAGGCCATAGTGCTTACTCCATTCACTAATAGCCGCTAGGTCACCATTAATGATCGAAACATCGATGGGCAAGTCTTCAAGAGCTGCTGACTTGAAGATCGTGTGCGTACATGTGATAAAGAGAAGTAATTCTTTGGAAAATTAAATTAATATAATCTTGTGGCACTCCAGCTAGTAATTCACACCAAGATGAGAACTTGTCTTCAATACGAATAGGCTGCCGTCGAAGTCTAAGATAACTCGAAACCAGCCAACCACTGGCGGAGATATGTAAATAGAACGTTACACACTCAACAAATTGTCAAAATCAACATTATTAAAAGCATTACAAAAATAACTCGTCGTCAGCAACTTTAACTCGTCGTGCCGATACCCGAACGGAAACCGGATTGGTGATTGGAACGGAAGACGATTCAAAAGACAATTTCTATGTAAGTAGAGATTGTATTTTTGGAAAACTAGTTTCTTTAGGACTTTGGACAGAAAAGGGGGAATGGAAATAGGACGAAAGTCGGTAAAGTTTGTCATGGGTCTTTCTAGGGAGAGGAGATACTTGTGCACTTTTCCACGCATCAGGAAATTTAGTGATAGATATTGATTTATTGAGGATATGGATAAGAACAGGAGTGACAAATTCAAGGATAGGTAATATAATGTTCCGACTAACGCTGTCCCGCCCACGGCATTCACCGAGATGGACAATATTTCTTCTTTACATAAAACATAGGAGAGAAATTAAACTGTGGGAAATCAGAGTTGGCATTGAAGAAAGAATACTTAGCGTACGATATTTATGTGACCCGTCCAATGTAGGAGAAGACGTCAAGTGTTGATTATGAAGTATTATAAAATGTATATAATGTAAGTATTATATTAATAAGAGATCATGGCGAGAGAAAACATCAGCCTCATGCTGGTCATACTTCAAGACAAAATCAGGTGATTATATCTTCCTGAAACACCTGCCACAATGTTTCACCACGCCCCGGGTGCCTGGCGGAGAATTTCGAATGGTGCTCAGTCCGCTTATTGTGTCCCCTAGGTTAATACAAGAAAGTTTAAATAAACAATTAATTGACACCTCAGTTCACGGAGACTGCTGTCACTTACGGAAACTCAACCGTTTGTTAATTATCCTATAGTAGAAGTATAATTCCACATATATAAATACACAATATTTTCCTGCAAGCATCCCTCATAAAGTTACTCAAATTCCTGGAAATATCATAAAAGTTTGGAAATACAGCACAATACTGTAAAATAAAGTCAAAATTCCGTTTCCGTTGACTGAACATGCAGCTCATTTGTATTGTCCTTGCTGAGGCTGACTAAGCGGGAATGCCTTGCCACAAGTCACGTCATGTCTTTGACTCGCTCTCACAAAGTTCCAAATGACATTTAACATCAAGTAAGGAACCACCTATGGTCCTTACAGCCCACTTACGTGTTGAGTGAACTCGATGCCAAACATTCCTCTCTTAGTAACACATCACCAATGCAACGCCAATATATGATGCACATATGATCCCAAGACTTAAGATAATGCTTCATTAAATTGCCGGTGCAAGCCTATTTTTTTTTATTGTATACGCTCTCACAATTAATCTTAATGTTTATCGTCCCCCTGTACAATAAAAAAATGTATGTTTTTTAGTATAGGTGGACAAATGACCACTGAGTAATTACTGATAGTAAGTGGTCCATGACTAAACATCCACCTGCATCACACCTGAAGACTGAGACGGAATGCCTATAATAGTGCATATCATATGCAACGCAGCAGTATAACGCAGTCTAGTGTGTTTCAGGTTTGTATTCTGTGTGGGTGCGGTCCATCCATGTTTAGCAACAAATGAGCTGTAGTGCTCGGCTCAGCCACCACAGCTAGAACTATAACAATTAAAGGAAATATATATTTTTTACTTATTTATTTATTAGACATAATTTGGCAGGTTTGCACAGTTCACGCACAGAATTCTTAACATTGTTCATGATTATTTAAACTTTAAAGTATTAGGATTGAGCTGCTTTTCATTAACCCTTGAAATTTTATTGAATTTAATTTTTTTATTATTAAATAATTGTATCCTAAGTTTGTTTCGCGTGTTCTCGGAATGGTGATGCGACGACCGCTTTTGGTCTGAGATTGGACAAGTCAAATGTCAATCAAAAATACTATGTGATTGGACCATTCTAAGAATCGAACGTGGCCCTTGACAAGGAGAACACGTTCCTTCATCCATCTCCATCGTCAGGCTCTCGCCGGAACAAACTAGCCGACGCGTAGACGCGTAGCTCGCTAGTTGTGTAATGTACTCAATGGCAACAGCGTTGAGCAATACCACGTGACGTCGTCGTGAAAACCCAGGTTTCAACCGGTGATCGAGGATACTGCACTCCTAATGAAGAGCACGACGCGGTGGCACGCTAGCGTCGCGGGGACCGAGCGCCGACAGCGGACTCAACTAGCTGATATAACTCTTCAATTTCCGGAATTCCAGAAGCTTATTATTATTAAATCCTACCATCGTGTCCAACGTACCAACGACAACGTAATGAATGGCGACATTAGGTGCAATATGTTTACTTGTCGAGGTTCAATGTGATTGTCATGGGACGCAGAAACCTATGTGCGCTTGTGTGTACAACACAATACCAAACATATCTATTTATTTATTTATTTCTGTGTACTTATGTAGTATATTTTACACATAATCCATTTTTCAAATAGTTACGAACAGCGCGCAAGCTTTATATGTGTACTATTATTGAGTGTTCACTCTGGTCAAACCATGATGCAGCGGGACAACCAACGGAGCTGAAATAATTGTGCCCCCCGTGAGCCGACGCACGGTCGGTCACACATGGGGTGGTGGTGGTAACTTGTACGAGGTATAGGATCGACATCCTCCTGCTCTTATTGTTTGTCTAACTTGATCTTAATGATACATATTAGTGTAGTGTTTGGAGCTTGCATGGTTGAGGTTCGGGTCACCGTTTCGGCTGGACGACAAAGAGTTGTGGATACCGGTGCTAGAAGCCGTTGTGTTCGACAGGATTTAGTCTGGTCTTCACACGTCACACTACACACTTGCATGGACTTTGGTGATCCATGCAACTGAAGGTGTTAAACCTAAGACAAACCAGAAATGATAGAATACTAGGTTTGGCACTATTTTGTTTTATTGGGTTTTGAGAGTTTTACGCTTACCGGCACTTCGGACGGTGGTTCAGGACCTAAACTTAAATAGGCCCACCGGTTAACCCTCCCTAATGTAGAATGGTCAGATCAGATAAATAATTGATCTACAACTGTCCAGGTCCGAGGATAGCGGCCTCAGCAGCGACGAAGACGCACACGAGCTGTACGTCGCAGAGTGAGTAGAGAGCCTTCTTTTTTTCCCGCGTGACATAGTGGTGCGAGGCCGAGTGGCTGCTGTGTCCTCGGTCTTAGCTTCGATCGCTTTCGATGAATTACGTCAGTTTATGAGTTTAGGTGCGTTATGTACATACCGTGTCTTTGACACAGCGTCTGGACCTTCTTCACATCAGAATTAGTTAGTGAACGATGAGTTAGTGGTTTCGTAGTTGCATTATAATATTTATAGCAATGCTTACTGCACTGTAATATATCCTTCGCAGTTGATGTAATGTTTTGTAAAAAGTTTGACAAACAGCAAACTTTGTTTATCAAACTTGCCTCAGTATATTTAAAGGCCTTTTCTGGCCTCAGTCAGTCGCTCATTGCTCGGCGGGACGTTGGTATCTTCCCTCTCGCTGTAAAGCGGCCACTGGTTATTTACATTTCTAATGGAATTAATGGTGGCCAATAAGCACACAGTTCACCTGATGGAACTGGTCATTAATATATTATAATGTAAGAAAATGAGTAAATATAATCAGTTCCGTTATTAAAATAATAATAATAAAGTAACAAATGAGGCCGAATATTTAGGAAAAGTTAACATTTACACGTTAGCTTGGTTCACAATTATTCATTATTAATCACTTATTATTAAATCTTGTTTCATCATTACCGTTAAAATGTTTATTAATATTTGTTAAAAATATACGTATTATCAGGAACAGCGATGGATCGCAGTCTCGTGGCAGCGTGTCCCCGCTTCCTGTGGCATATGTGGCAGGGCGCAGGAGGAACAGATAAATGAGGATGTGATGTGAGCAGCCAATGGCGACTTGCCGCCTGCCGGCACGTGGACAGGCGAGGGCGGCGCAGGCGCTGCGTGCTCGTTGGTTTTTTTGTGGTCTTTTTGATAAATTTACTCTCGATGTTGTTATTTTGATTTTCATTCAACCATATTGCTGTTTCAACAATCGTTAGATTGTTTTAAACAATATAATGAACCGTGGACCGTGGACTCGTAAAGACGAGACTGTCATCAGATAGTAATACCTTCACCAGCTGATGGTTAGTCATTCCTACATTTGACCTTACGAAACACGGCTGCTGTATCGTGCTGGTATTGAGTGAGTGCGCGGTCCTCGGCCAGAGCCACTGCAAGCACTGTTTGAACTGCTCTTGGTTTCTGTTAATGTGAGGTAACGTGTGTAACGATGAACATTGCAAAACGAATTGCAGCTGGACGTGCGTCTTGCACGGCGTGTCGGGGCAGGCGGTCACTGTCAGTCCCGCGTCGTGACAAGCGAACCTGTGTATGTATGTATACACTGAATCATATTAAATGCAAACAACAAGTAGTAAAAGTAAACACGATTGGGATCATCGGTCTAGGAGCTGGCGGCGGAGTGATCTAGCCGTCGCGCCGCCCCGGCGACGGCCGCAGCATCCGTCGTTATCTGTCACTTAGCGCCGCCCAGGCCTTGGCGCTGATGACAAACGCACATACTACACAATAACTCGCTCCGCCAAACTCCTCGCGTCTTATATCCACGTGTCATTGCGCACGAGTCAAGTGACAATATCGATTTCCATAAAAAGTTGATTTTTTATACTTATTTATTTAAATAAGGCAACAATGTTGCCCGTCCCGGTGCGATGGAGCAGCAATTATCTTTTTAACATTTAATAAATAGCTGTATGTAAAATACAATAAAACACGAAATACTAAGACAGTAAACAACATGAAAAAATAGAGAGGCCTTTTGGTAATAGCTAAAACTGCAATAAAGTGGCGTCGTGCTCACCACCGTCCTCCGCCTCTCCGCACACCCTTGGCCACCCTTGATCACCAATGATCACCATGTACCGCGATAAACCCTCCACCAACCACGCCTAAAATGAAAAAATCGGATAAATCAGCGAATAATGAGTATATATCCCGTAATATTTCAGCTAAAAGAACCTGCTAATTTATATATAATTTATAACCCGCCCAAGATCCGTAATAGTTAAATTTAATTCTCCTTTGGTTAGAGATAAATTTTTGGCAGGCGTATTAAACTTTAATAAAACAAATAAGGGAGAGAAGTTAAATACGACACATCTTGGAATTTCAGGAGAGAAGAAGCCAGTATATATATCTGAGCACTTGTCGCCGTTAGCAAAGGAGAAACAATATCGTTTTAAATTCTGGTCGCGAAACGGTAATATTGTCTTACGTAAAACCATATCTAGTGACGTGATATTGGAACGTAACATGAATACGAACAAAAACGAATAATATGTATCTTACTATATTTAATTCAGATTATGATGTCTTAATCTTTACCGAAACATGGCTTGATAGTGGAGTTGCAGATAATGAGTTTATTGATAATAGGTATAATGTATTTCGTAGAGATCGTGAGTCTAGTGATTGTAAAAAACTGGATGGTGCAGGAGTTTTGATTGCGGTCTCGAAACAATTTCAGTGCTATGGAGGTAATTCATGGGAAATTTTTGGGTTAATATAGTAGTAAATTCACAAATTATTTCCATTTGCGCAGTGTACGTTCCGTCGCCACTACAATACGATACTCTTAACGGCTTTACACAGAATGTCGAACGTGTAATACTAAATCAACAATTGCCAACTATGATAGTAGGCGATTTCAATATTCCGTCAAACAATTGGATTTACGATAATAATAAGCCTAAACAAATGGTTCCGACCAACACAGGTCCAGCAATTACGTTATTAAATGATTTCATAGCATTGACTAACTTACTTCAATACAATTGCGTTCGTAATGCGTATGGTAAAGTTTTGGATCTTGTTTTTAGTACCTCTCATAATGTTAAGATAGAACATACTAATTTTTCTGCATGCCCAATAGATAAATACCAGCCACCCCTTGAAATTAGTCTTGAAATAGATTGTAACGAGTCATTACTAACATCTAACACAATTATAAAATATCAATATAGAAATGCTGATTATGAAGATATTAATCGACATGTTTCCGCAATAGATTGGAAAACAAGGGTTGAAAACTGTAATAATATTAATGAAATGACCGAAATATTTTACTCAGAATTACATAAAATAATCGAAAAATATATTCCAAAGAAAAAAGTTCAAAATAAATCACAGTATCCAGTCTGGTATTCAAAAAACTTAATTAAAAAATGTCAGAGAAGAATAAATATAGTCTTTCATATAAAAAATATCATAACCCGCGGGATGAAATAGAATTTAAGCTATTAAGAGATAGATGCGAAGTTATTATTGACACAGAATTTAAAAAATACTTGGAAAGGGTGGAATACAATATAAAAATAAATCCAAAATTATTCCATTCATACTTAAAAAACGACGTAGTAATAAATGTGACTATCCCGCGTTAATGACGTTTGATAAATGTTCTTTCATCAATGGCTCGGATATTTGTGATCAGTTTGCGATTCACTTTTCAAATGTATACCCATCGCCCAACAGGTCATTAACACAAACAACGAGTAATAAAAATGTATTACACAATTCACAATTAACTAATATATACATTACTGAAAAAGAAGTAATAGAGAAAAAGAAACCCCTTGATGCATACAAAGGGTCAGGCCCAAATGATGTACCCTATATTTGCTAAACGTTGTGCAGATTCACTGGCGAGGCCATTATTATATTACAGATCTCTAAGTGAAGGTGAATTTCCAAGTCTCTTTAAAAGCGGAGATAAATAGGACATAACGATGTATAGACCGATATGTATTTTGTCAGTATTTTCTAAAGTTTTCGAGTCATTAATATGTCAGGTACTAACATGGTATATGAAATCAGTAATGATAGAGAATCAGCAGGGTTATATTAAGAAGAGGTCTACTATGTCAAATTTGGCAATATTTGTTGAAGACTTGTCACACGACTTGGATAATATACATATCAGGTGGATTGTGTTTATACTGATTTGGCTAAAGCATTATGTAGTCGATCATCAGATTCTATTTAATAAAATTAAGGGATACGGCGTTTGCGAAAAACTTATTAATTGGTAAGAATCTTATTTAATAAACCGTGAAATGCATGTGGTGACTGGAGGTTATCAATCAACTACATTTGTTCCGACCTCAGGGGTTCCACAAGGCTCAAATCTCGGGCCTACGTTGTTTGGAATATTTATCAATAACATATTGGGGTGTTTTAAATATCGTCGGTTGGAACTATATGCGGATGATCTTAAAATGTTTAATAAGATACTTGATATTAATGATTCTATAAATGTGGACGATGCCTCTATCTGTTCGGGTGACCGAAACAAAGCCCACTTTCTATTGCTGGATTGCGAAGAAAAAACCCTTTTGTCAACACTATTTAATACTATTTTAAAAGATTCTACATTTGTTAAAGGTTACAAATAAAAACTGACTCTACGTTAAACTTTGGCAATAAACTATTCACTAGGCCGGGGACTCTTAGTTCTTTCTTCCTATTGTTCTTGCTTCTATTGTTCTTGTTTCCTTTATTCTTGCTTGCAGATGTTCTTCCTGTTGATGTTCTTCTTGTAGAGTCCCGGCGGTCAGTGACAATACGTCGAAATGCGGCCCATTTTATCCCCGAGGTTCGGGTGTCTAACTAGCGGGACGGAGGCACGTGTTCGGGTCGTCGAGGGGCTACCTGCCCTGTGCCCGTCCCGCCGGTCGGTCGGCTGCGAGGGTTCCGCGAATTGCAACGTCTACTTTAAAGGAGGCCCTGTGATTGGTGTATAACATTTTGTATGATTAGTGTGGTGCGGATGGCGTGTCTGTGTGGATGTCGGAGTGTAAGGCGTTGTGTATGCGAAGAGTGTTACTGTAAGTCACAGGGCGATCCGATTCACATTTATCTTACTATTTTTAGGTACTAGGTTCCTTATACATTACAATTTCTTCTATAATTACGCAGTCTATGTTAATTATGTTATATTTATATAGTACGTGATACCTATTCTCTATTCTATTTTATGCTAGGGGTCTAGTGGTCCTGCACATTACTCCCGCCGTGCATCGTTGGCTTCGGCTGGCGATGCAGAATGTTGTGGTGCAGGATCACCGTGGCTCGTGGGGATCACGACGATCTTCCTCGTCGGTCGGCGCAGTACTCCTCCCTTCGTGTCCAGAGTGCGTATGACGCCGTCGGGTCCGGGGTAGATTGTGCGGATACAACCGCGTACCCACGCGTTCAGTGGAAGATTGCCGTCGGCTATGAGGACCAAGTCGCCTATCTGCAAATCTGGTCCTCTTCCATGAGTGTCGTGTCTGTTTCTTATTTCCGGATGGTACTCGCGCTTCTGTCTTCTCCAGAATATGTCGGCGAGTCGTTGCGAGGCACGCCAGCTGCTCCGTAGGTCTAAGTCTCGATCGATGAACGTCCTGGAGGGTGGCGTCCTTCCTGGACCTCCCAGGAGGAAATGGTTCGGTGTCAACACCTCGGGGTCGATTGAGACGTGAGTGAGCGGGCGGCTATTTACCGTACGTTCTGCCTCGGCGAGTAGCGTATTCAGGACCTCCTCCGCTGGATATCTTTCGGAGAGGGTCGCAGTCAAGGCGATCTTTATCGAACGCACAATGCATTCCCATGCGTACGTCTTCTGGCGACTCCTTCCTACTGTGATCGTCAGTGGGCCGAAGTATTCCAGTCCGGCGAAGGAGAACGGCCGTCCTTGGTACGCTAGATAGTAGGACGGTAGGTCCCCTGTTGTCAGTTGCGGTGGCGATGCTTTCCTCAGGTGGCAGTGCAGACATCGCTTTATTAACAGCTTCACTGTCGGCCTTAATCGGAGGACCCAATGCTGTTGGCGACACTCGTTAACTGTCGCCTCCACCCCCGAGTGATGCAGCTGGCGGTGAACATGCTCTATCCAGAGTCTCGTGGTTCGGTGTTCACCGTCCAATACGAGGGGTCGCTTAAAGGCTTCCGATATACCGGCGGTGTCGTCGATCCTGCTTTTGGGCTTAAGCCGTCCATCGAGTAACGCGAGGCTGAGCTTCTGTAGGCGGCTGTGTCGCGGTAAGGGTTTGTTGTTCTGTAGCGCTGCTATCTCTTCTCCGAAAGAGTCCTGCTGTGCACTTCGCAGTAGCAGGTCTTCAGCATTGCGCAGGAGCTCGGCGGGCAAGGGTTGGTACTCGCGTGTGCGAGGCGTTTGCTTCTTAGTCGTTGGTGTTCGTTGCTTCTTACTTCGGGCTCGCCAGTCAGGATCGCAGCTCTTGCCTCTCGCGTTCCTCTTGTAGTGGACGCTCTGTTTCGTCGCACGGCAGAGGCGCACGAATTGGAGTACTCGTGCCATGGTTCGTACGTACCTTTCCCTTCGTGAGAAGCGTTCGACTTCTAGCGTACTCTGACGTGAGGCGGCGTTGGCTCCTCCCGGTTCTTGAGACCTGGTCTCTGCTATTGGAGGAGCTGGCAGCGCCCAAGGTCCGGCGTCGGTCCTTGGTGGTTCTTTCTGGAGTGTCGGTGCAGCGGTGGGGTTCGGTAACCAGGATACGGCATTGATCACTGGTTGGGGCTGCACTGTCGGCACTTGGTTCGATGGCCAGGGTGCGGCATTGATCGCTGGTCTTTGAAGAATGGATGACGGGATCGGTGGATGCGCTATCGACGGTAGCCCAATGTTGGCTCCCGCCGGTGCAGCGGCCGAAGGGTTCCAGGATGCGGCTGTGATCACTGGCGTCGGTTCGGTTGGCGGCTGCTGGTTCGGTGGCATCCTTCCATCATTAAAGGGCTGGACCTCGGTAATGATGGTGTTGTCGTCCTTATCTTCAAGTTCGTTATGCCCGATTTTTGGCTCATGCTGTTGAGCCTCTTGCACGGCATGAGTGATGGCCGATGCAAGTTCTGTAAGTCCCGTCCTCGGATGTGAGGCGGTGTTGGCTCCTCCCGGTTCTTGAGACCTGGTCTCTACTATTGGAGGAGCTGGCAGCGCCCAAGGTCCGGCGTCGGTCCTTGGTGGTTCTTTCTGGAGTGTCGGTGCAGCAGGGGGGTTCGGTAACCAGGGTACGGCATTGACCACTGGTTGATGCTGCACTGTCGACACTTGGTTCGGCAGCCAGGATGCGGCAGGGATCGCTGGCTGAGGTCCACGACTGACTGTTGTACAGTCGTGGTTCACTGTCGCTGGCCTCTGATGACTAGATGACGAGATCGGTGGATGCGCTATCGACGGAAGCTCGATATTAGCTCCCGCCGGTGCAGCAGCCGAGGGGTTCCAGGATGCGGCTGTGATCACTGGTGTCGGATCGGTCGGCGGCTGCTGGTTCGGTGGCATCCTGCCATCATTAAAGGGCTGGACCTCGGTAATGATGGTGTTGTCATCTTCATCCTCATGTTCGTTGTGCCCGATTTTTGGCTCATGCTGTTGAGCCTCTTGCACGGCATGAGTGATGGCCGATGCAAGTTCTGTAAGTCCCGTCCTCGGATGTGAGGCGGTGTTGGCTCCTCCCGGTTCTTGAGACCTGGTCTCTGCTATTGGAGGAGCTGGCAGCGCCCAAGGTCCGGCGTCGGTCCTTGGTGGTTCTTTCAGGAGTGTCGGTGCAGCAGGGGGGTTCGGTAACCAGGGTACGGCAGTGACCGCTGGTTGATGCTGCACTGTCAACACTTGGTTCGGCAGCCAGGATGCGGTAGGGATCGCTGGCTGAGGTCCACGACTGACTGCTGCACAGTCGTGGTTCACTGTCGCTGACCTCTGATGACTATATGACGAGATCGGTGGATGCGCTATCGACGGAAGCTCGATATTAGCTCCCGCCGGTGCAGCGGCCGAGGGGTTCCAGGATGCGGCTGTGATCACTGGCGTCGGTTCGGTCGGCGGCTGCTGGTTCGGTGGCGTCCTTCCATCATTAAAGGGCTGGTTGTCTATTGCGAGGGGGTGGCTGGATTTCAGCCAATCGTCAACTCGCCGTTCCTTTTCAACCTCGGTAATGATGGTGTCATCTTCATCTTCGGTTTCGCGTTCTAATTCTGCAAGTCGGGCGGCGGCTAGCTCTATTTTGAGCTGTGCAAGTTCGAGCCTAGCCTGTACTATGCGGCGCGACTTTGTGGATCTGACTGATCCGCCTCGGCTTCGTGGTCGGGGTTGCGCTTCCGGTAGCAGGTCCTGGCGAAGGATCGGTGTTCGGTGGCTGTTGTTCGCGAAGGATCTGGTTTCCGGCATGCTTCCTCGTAGTTTTATGCACTGACTTTACTTGATAAATACACTGATTTTAAATAGGCTGACGCAAAGGTTTCTCTCCGTAAATCCGGCTCGAAGGACCATTAATGTGGACGATGCCTCTATCTGTTCGGGTGACCGAAACAAAGCCCACTTTCTATTGCTGGATTGCGAAGAAAAAACCCTTTTGTCAACACTATTTAATACTATTTTAAAAGATTCTACATTTGTTAAAGGTTACAAATAAAAACTGACTCTACGTTAAACTTTGGCAATAAACTATTCACTAGGCCGGGGACTCTTAGTTCTTTCTTCCTATTGTTCTTGCTTCTATTGTTCTTGTTTCCTTTATTCTTGCTTGCAGATGTTCTTCCTGTTGATGTTCTTCTTGTAGAGTCCCGGCGGTCAGTGACAATACGTCGAAATGCGGCCCATTTTATCCCCGAGGTTCGGGTGTCTAACTAGCGGGACGGAGGCACGTGTTCGGGTCGTCGAGGGGCTACCTGCCCTGTGCCCGTCCCGCCGGTCGGTCGGCTGCGAGGGTTCCGCGAATTGCAACGTCTACTTTAAAGGAGGCCCTGTGATTGGTGTATAACATTTTGTATGATTAGTGTGGTGCGGATGGCGTGTCTGTGTGGATGTCGGAGTGTAAGGCGTTGTGTATGCGAAGAGTGTTACTGTAAGTCACAGGGCGATCCGATTCACATTTATCTTACTATTTTTAGGTACTAGGTTCCTTATACATTACAATTTCTTCTATAATTACGCAGTCTATGTTAATTATGTTATATTTATATAGTACGTGATACCTATTCTCTATTCTATTTTATGCTAGGGGTCTAGTGGTCCTGCACAATAAATATGCAAGAGGATTTAAATAGTTTATCAGTGTGGTGTGATGACAATAATTTAAAATTAAACCGTTTACAGTATTACCTTCAGTAGAAAAGTAAATAACATTACAAAAAGTAAATATGATTACAATATAAATGGCAATATCATAGAAAATGTTAACCAAATACAAGATCTTGGGATTATACTAGATTGTAAACTGAGTTTTATACCGCATATAGATAATTTGCTTAAAAAAACACTAAAATTGTTGGGTTTCATCATTCGAAATACAAAAGAATTCAAACAGTCATTGACAAAAATATCTGTATTTAACTCAATGATACGAAGTAGACTTGAATACTGCTGTATTGCCTGGAATCCTCACTATCAAGTCCATAAGAACCGAAACCGATTTTTACGAAACTTAGGGTACAAGGATAATATATTGAAACAAAATAGCACCTACAATGATCTCTTAAAATCCTATAAGACAAGGTGTCCCTTTCCAACCGAAGAGACTTAATAGATTTATGTTTCCTACACAAAATATTAAATGGAAGTGTGGATTGTCCTAATTTACTCATTGACCCATTTATATGATAGATCTTTTAATGTTATAAAAGCGAATCACCTGAGCCTGGTTATCTGGCTATTATGTTGAAGGCCATAACTTCGATTCTCAACCAAAAAACCATATTAGTGACGGTTAGTAGTTAGATCGTTTCGGACAGATCCGAATGCATTATATGCGTGCACTCGATGTAGGTCACTGTTCTTACGTCATTGCACTATGCACTGTACCAGAATGGCGAAGGTGACGACGGCTGAATGCTTTTGCAGGGCTCTCGGGCTCTACTGGTGGCCGAGCTGCCTTGCACGGAGCCCTACTCGTGAGTAGCCACGGGTACTCCCGCGCAGTTCATGTCATCTGCTGAATATCACCGTGCTCCAAATCGATCAAGAAGATATCATAATCACGATAATAAACAGTGGTAGAGCTACACTGCAGTTTGTTTCTAACTACAGAATGAATAGGTCAGCTCGACCGGGGAAGGACCACGCCCTCACAGAATATCGGCTTAAAATAGCAGCATAATGTTGCTGTGTTTCGTCCGGTGAGTGTAGGCATCCGGAGACCTTTATTACTGATGACGAGGCATTCCATCTCAGTCCTCAAGGGTGACAACGCACCTAGATTATGTTTCCTTTTCAAGGATGAATGTAGATGCCATGGGCCGCAGGAATCACTTGCCGTCAGGTGAACTGTGTGTGAGTTTGCAACTCTCAATGTAATATAAAAAATAAAAAATAATAGCTAATTAAACATATTTATCATTAAACAGTTGCATACCCCAAAGTGTTATGTCAAACCGTGGCGGTCGCGACCCGGTTGTGTTCTTCTTATCTACACAATGTTATCAATATACCATCCTCAGCTTCATCCGCGCTTTAACTACACTATTTTATAATCCAACTTTCTTGAGTTACTGAGTATAAGCTAAATGAGATAAACTTAGACAGTTAAAGTTACCGCTCAGCGTGACATCACTTGCACGTAGCGCCGGGGGCGGAGCTTCCCGGGCCTCCACCTCCCTGACCCCTCTCTGCCTCCTCCGCTCCCCCACTTTGCAAGGCTACCTTCTAAGTTGTTTAACAGTTTTCATATAAAACTACTGTTTGTATGTAAGAGCATGGCTAAAAAAACGTCCAAGTAATACAAACAATTTCAATGTATATTTTATATTCTAAAGAGAATTGGCACTACACATACTATAGAAGACAATTATTTTATGGATCACAGAAATAAAAATAAATATAATAGGAATATGGCAAAACTTCGGGGACAGCAGTATTCAAAATATCACAAGGAAACATTACTAGAAATGGTTATTTAACACAGCTTCAAGGATATATATTCTGTAGCCTTTATCTTTCAATGGTATCTAAGTTTCGTAACATTGATAAATTGTATTACTGCATATAAGTAGCCGAAGAACAAGCGCTAGGAACCTCGTGTCCTGGCTGAACACAATAACTCAACTCTCCTTTTCACCACCACATCTTACATCTCAGTACGTTTGATCCTTAGTCACGCGTAGCATGTGACGTCTCTTGCTTGTGTTCAACCTGGTTAACACCTTTAACTATTTTTTAAAAAAAAATACTATTATCGTGTTAAAGGACAGACATTGAGGAAAGTAGATCAACACAGCTAGAGGAATCAATTGTGCAATGGAGTATATTGTATGTTTTTTTATAATATTAGTGACACGGATTACATGAATATTCAAGTGTCTCGTCTGCTGCTGTACTAGACCTCTCCCGATGGCCCTAGAACGTGGCGACCAGTGTAGCTCTTTCACTGTACAAAGTAATATATTATATTTTGGACTGGTACTATTATCTCATTGCAATTGGACTAGTTGCGGTAATTGTTGGCAGTTTGAACCCAAATTATGTTTATTTAACTTTAAGGCCTTTGAAGAATTGTCGCATTTTGAGATGAATCTTATGACGGTGCCAAATATAAAAGCTGCTGAATACAAGGACAAGACAAGACAAGAAACTCAGGGTCAACCTTTTCGCAAGATGTTACAGTGTTTTCTATAATTCGTCAGAACAAATCTGTTATAACTTTAAGTCTTTCATCTGGGTAATGATCAAGATACAAACATTTTCCAGGACTTTACTAAAAGTGCAAATTTATTACTTTACCTTTAATCTATATTTGTTCCTAATTAACGGATCTAATTAAAAATTGTGGACACTTTCAGGTTGTGACCTACAAATAGTACATTGTTTTGAATTTGTGAGATAGGAGCAATACTCATCTGCGGAACGGAGCGTCTTCTTCAGAGAAACCTCCAACCGGACCGGACAGCAGCAGTGAACGAATAGCAGCTCTTAGTGTAACACACGCACAACATCAGTTCATCATCAGAGGTTGTTGCAATCTTCGTACTTACGAACTTTATCAACATTGTAGACAGTCGTCTTGTAGACAACTTGTTCTAAATTCTAGACAACTGTCGTTATGGACAACTTTGTCTGTATTCTAGAAAGCCACCCTTATCGACAACTTTATAAATAGAATAAATATAATACGGGAGTGAAGTGTTATCTCGCACTGGCGTTCAGTAAGGCGCCAGGATGTGAAGGATGCCGTCACCAGCTGCAGTTTTTTCCCACAACGATCACGGGCTATTAACGGCGGTGGTCAATTTTACTTGCAGTTCCATATTTAGCATACATACATATAGACAATTTTTGGATTCGTGTTTCATTGTTTCAATTTCCGGAAAGAAGAGTTACATAAGAATAATTGTTTCACTTTGATTTTAAGTGATAATTGCGGCTAAAGCTGTACGCATTCATTGTAACATCAGCACCGATTCACCGGCAGCGAGCACTCTTGCCTGGACAATCCAATTTCTCATTGAGCTATCTCGGGTCCCTTATGTCACTTACTGTAGAGTGCGCAGTGTGCCAAAAATTGCCCGCACATCCATTTCTTTCTGTAGCTATGGGTATCGGAGGGAAACCTTTAAAAGATACCGTTATGTGGAAGACAGTGTTATGTGGAATTTATGGCCACAAGAACCAATGCGGTGGTCAGGCTTGGTGCATTGGGAAGGGATCGAAGACGCACCGCTCCCTCTCTTCATTGATCCGCTGCGCTACGATTGTCGCAACGGATAAAGAAATATGCAATCGGTTAAGAAAATGGGAATATCATCAGTATCATCTCAGCGCCGCTAGATCACCCTGCAGTGCTACACCGACTGCAACAGTGCAGGGTAATTTTTCTTTGTACGTACTGTTAAATATATTATTATATATATGTAATACTTATACCGTTGGCCTGGACCATTTAGCCTATATTAACATTCTCATATGTTACACTTCCTGTACATCCACAGACCTCGCTCCTGGGCAAGTTTTAACAAGAATTAACAATGTTCATTGTTATAATATGAACCGAGACTCGAACTCGGTTGGCTTGCGGACCGTGAATTAAAAGTGCATGCGCTGACGCTGACCTGTTCAATTCAATGAACTGTAACTGTAACCGGGACAAAAAATAAAAGAGTTAATATAAGTTATCTTATTTTAATAATAATAAAGTAACCGATGCCTGAATACAAGCTGTCGGAGGCGTCATGATCACATGCGGTGGGGCCAGCCGGGCGCCGCGTCCCTGGCGCGCTCACAGCGGACGGAACTTCAATAAATAAATAAATAAATAACTTTCAACATACAACAACTTCACTTCAGTCAAAAATAATAAATTAAATGGCGATTTCACTGGCTGCGATAGGAACTGTACTGGTGAGCGTCCCCAGCTCCTCAAGTGGGGCCCGAGGGTACCGTGGTGGCGAGGGAGCTCTGTCCCACCATGCAGGAGCATCCCACCGGCACCTCGTAGGTTTGCGTTTTGCCGGACACCGGAAAGTGCACCAGCACAGTGTCTTGCATCTGCACGCACTCCATCTGGTGGTTGTTGTGGTTGTGCTCGCAGCACTCGTGCATGGGGATCTTCTGCTGTCTGCACCATTTGTTGGGATCCGGGGCGCACTTAATCAACTTGATGCGGCGGGGCACGCGGTTCGGGTTGTCGTCCACGTCCACGACGATGGGGCACACGGTGCGGTTGACCGCATCGGCGAGGGCCACGATGCGGGTCTCGTGTTTGGAAGGAAAGGCGCGGGTCAGCGCCACGAGCGCCGCGGTCACGATTATTATGATTCTTTGACTCATGGTTTTTTGGTTGGCGCACACTCGGCGATAAGGCTTGCTTGCGAATAGTGTGGTGGCGGCACGCGCCGGGGTATTTAAGCGAGGCGGTGGATGGTGCGTGCGGAGGCCTGCCACTCGCCACCACCACCAGCCCGCAACCTCCCCCCGCCGCCGACGCCGCCGCCGCCGCTCCCGCGCGCATAGCGCCGCCGCACTCCGGCGCGGCCGCACGTGTCACGCGGGCCTCGTGCCGTCAGGTCCCGTGTGCGACGGTGGCTGGCGCTCGCCACATCTTCTGCGCCGACCGCCAGCTATCGGATTATGTTTGTAAGCTTCGCGAACTATTTTCGGGTTCCGTGTGAAATAGTTGCGAAGTATAAAACACGGACAAGCTGTATGATGAGTGTAGTGCGTGTGTTGGTCGTGTGTAATGTTATCATTTAATTTAGTTATTATTATTATTATTAAATATTTCATCACTAAGAAAAAGCAAAAGTACTTTAATAGCTTATATACATATCCCACAGTTGGGAAAAGGCCTCTTAAGTACAGAGCATTTACTGCACTGCGTATTGGTGGACTGCAAAGGTGTAGCATTATTTTTATCAATTCACCGGTGGCAGCTTGTGCACACACACATGGATTGTCGGTGTTAAACAAATACTACATCGCAGGTAGCACTACAGTGCCTCATAAAAACTCTTCCTAACTGAGAAGAAATGTTAAAAACGATGAATATTAAAAAAAATAAAAAATTATTATAATTTTTTTCAATATTACTATATTTACTATAATTATACAAGTTTACTATATGTTAATACAAATACCAAAATGAGAGTGTTTCATGCGGTCACACAACGTGCTCAATGTTTCATGCGGTCACATAACGTGCTCAATGTTTCATGCGGTCACAACGTGCTCAATGTTTCATGCGGTCACACAACGTGCTCAATGTTTCATGCGGTCACACAACGGGCTCAATGTTTCATGTGGTCACACAACGTGCTCAATGTTTCATGACGGGCTCAATGTTTCATGCGGTCACATAACGTGCTCAATGTTTCATGCGGTCACATAACGTGCTCAATGTTTCATGCGGTCACATAACGTACTCAATGTTTCATGCGGTCACACAACGTGCTCAATGTTTCATGCGGTCGCACAACGGGCTCAATGTTTCATGCGGTCACACAACGTGCTCAATGTTTCATGCGGTCACACAACGGGCTCAATGTTTCATGCGGTCACACAACGTGCTCAATGTTACGGAAAGAAAAATATAATTTATTTCACGACAGACAACAATAACAAAAGTATATATCAAATTAAATTTATTTTAGGTTTTGTAATATAGATATACTGCAATGGTTCCTTGTACAACAGACTGTGGGTTGTCGGTCCGCGCCAGGGATGCGGGCTGTAGCTCATGTCCAAGCGTTCCATTTTAGTACACGCCACGAGAGCAGACGTACGACCCCGGGCCCGGTGCCGCCACGAGAGCAGACGTTCGACCCCGGGCCCGGTGTCATTGTTGCACTCTTAAATGCTTACTTAACACGTGCCAGGCGTCGGAGTACAAGATCCCGCAATCAGCTCTAACACTATCTAAAAACATTTCTACGCCCAGCAGTGGGATATATTTAGACTGTTAGTATGCGGTGAGCGCGACGGACTTCAACGCAACATATGTGACACTTAAGGAAACTAAACATTTGTTTAATGCTTTAATTATATTCTAATTCACTTGTCTTATGTTCGTAAGGTACGTGTTATCAGACATTCTGTTGCTATAGTAGAACTACACTGCAGGTATTATATGGCTACAACATAAAATCTGCCCGATATCGCAGGACTGTGCCCTCACAGAATGTCAGCATGAAGTAGTAGCATAGCGCTGCCGGGTGTACCATGGCCAGTGTACCTTGCCCGGTGTACCATGTACTGTGTACCATGCCGGGTGTACCATGCAGGATGTACCATGCCATTGTTATTAATATTGGTGCTTTGGTACTCGAGCTGGCTGCGCGTCGAAGAGATCGCTCTGATATTACCAATAAAACTTCGTAAATAAATATAAAACATTTTAAATACATTTTAAAAACATTTTAAATTAAAGCAATGTTTTTTAGGATTTCAAAATCTTTATATATTTTATTATAAAAAAAAACTTAAAATATTTTTAATATAGTCTTTTTCCTTTATCAAATACTATGTTGACAATTACCTTCACGCCTATCGGTCAACGCAAAGAGAAAAACAAAAATGTTTCAACATACAAAACTGTTATCATGTTTTCTATTCTAGGGTTTTTAACATGTACATAGAATACACACCATGTACTTTAATGGTTATATTAGGCAATTGACGGTAAATAAATAAATCTCTAAATAAGAAATATATATAAAGCGTTTATGATTTTTATTTATATGTAACAAGCTTCAAGTGACAAAGTTATGTAGTTAAGTATATATATCAGCTTGAGCTCATTTAGTCCAGTAGGGGTCACGGTTGTGAGTGGTGTCAGTGACTGCAACGTCGGCACTGCTTGGCTCCTCGATGGCTGTAATGGCTTATAGTTAGTTTGCTTGAATTCGGCGTCATTACTTGTTTTCGTACACCTCCTACTGGCGCGGGAACCCGGCACTTTTACACTCGTCAGAGGACATTTACAGCTGGTATAAGTAGCTGCATTGTGAGAACTTTCCCTCGTGCCTTGATCCATTGCGCGAAACATAAAAGATATGCGATTGTTGAATGTTCTAAAACGCTTTTTGGCATTACAATAATATAGGCTAACGATTTTTTTATTTATTTATATTAATAATGAACTGTGGTGGGTCAGTGTGTAAACGAACCGAGCTGGAGCCCCGCGACGCACCACTAAACTGTTAATTATTAATAAAGTATTAATAAATCGCGTGCTCCGCGGTAAAGGAAACATCGTCGAAACTGACAAGGTCATACGTCGCCAGATTCGGTGAATTTTCCCTTCTGTGTGGTGTGGGTTGTGTTCTAATACCTCTAGAGCACCGCTATGCCCAGCAGTGGGATTAGTATATTTGTATACAGGCTGTTAATTTACTTTTTTGGAAGGAAACTAAAGTTACAGACTATATATTACACGTAAATATATGTTTTTTAAAGGTAAATATTAAAGTAAAAGATAAATCGACACTCAAATTGTAATTAACAACGACCGAGCGCGGTTTTCTAGTGTGCCGTGAATTAAAAGCGAGAGCTAATTTCCTTATTAAATGTAATTCGACTTAGTTATGTGATTTAACAATATTCGCTGTGCAGACCATGTGTTGAGAACGTATCTCTCGCTACTCGAATATATTTCAAAAGTTTACATATAAGTAAAACCCGTTTACGTTCATCCATGTTATTGTGTTCATCTAGCATAATAAAAAGAAACGTCAAACGTCCTTCTGTTACGCGATACACGTCACATAATAACCCAGTCCATATATAGGATACTGGTTTCATAAGTTAGTTTGTCAAGATGCGATAGAACCACAATGTGTTACACGTGCGTCTAAAGACGTCGGTGGGCCAGCAGCATCCTTGGGAATTCCGTCATGTGTCGTAATGTGGGGCGCAGGGGTCGGCGGCGAGGGTGACTGAACTCCGGCAAAATAAATCTAAATAGATTCAATACTCAATAGATCGACTTCTGCAATTAGCTCATTTTATAGGTCATGGGTTATTATATATATTAAGGTGGCTCTACCTATAATATTGCATTTAATATGTTACGGTTTTTGAAAGATCATTGTGATTCTTTGTAAATGTTCCTATGTGTGTATTAGTAGAATGATCATTGTGATTCTTTGTAAATGTTCCAATGTGTGTATTAGTAGAATGATCATTGTGATTCTTTGTAAATGTTCCAATGTGTGTATTAGTAGATTGATCATTGTGATTCTTTGTAAATGTTCCAATGTGTGTATTAGTAGAATGATCATTGTGATTCTTTGTAAATGTTCCAATGTGTGTATTAGTAGAATGATCATTGTGATTCTTTGTAAATGTTCCAATGTGTGTATTAGTAGATTGATCATTGTGATTCTTTGTAAATGTTCCAATGTGTGTATTAGTAGAATGATCATTGTGATTCTTTGTAAATGTTCCAATGTGTGTATTAGTAGATTGATCATTGTGATTCTTTGTAAATGTTCCAATGTGTGTATTAGTAGATTGATCATTGTGATTCTTTGTAAATGTTTTAATGTAAGCATCAATCAAGTCCAAAATCAATCCCAACAAATACACAAAAGTTTGTTGGTCGAAGATCTTGTTATAAAAGTCGTGTTACGTTCTCTATACCGTCGTCGGGGGATCGTGTTCGTCATTAAAGTGGTTCGCAATCTGTTCAATAAACAATACCTTTATAAAAAAGATTGCTTTATTAAAAGAATGAATTTTGAAGTAGTTTAAAATTAAATATCACCAATATGAAAAAATAAACTTATCGCTTGCTATGTGTAAATAAACTATAAAAAAAATATATTATAATTGATTCGTGATTTAATCGTAAAGTAAATCGTGTGTCGCCGCAAAGTTCGGTTTTCTGAAGTTGATCCTGAATCCGATATTTTGAATAAAATTGTAAGAATTGTTTTAGTATTAAATGCCCACAAAAATCTGTTTACACGTTTATGATTTGTTTTCGTATGCTGTTAAGTAAATATTTATAAATAAATATTATAAAACATTGTAAAATAATTATAAAATTGTTAAAGTAAGTTTTCAGTATTGAAGTGATTTGTGTATATCTTGTGTCTGTCTTTAACATGTGTTCACTCCGACTGATAATGTATTTAATAACGAAACAATACATTTTTATGATCTCAAATAAAATGATGTATGGAAGTTTTTGTTTTATTTTCCACCTGACAAGTTGATTATTGCGGTCTCAATGAAAGAACATCACGAGAGATAATACTTGGTCTGGGGATCGTTCCTGCTCTGTCGGCCAGGCCACGCTTGGGCAGACAAGGGCAAGCTCGGGGGTCGGGGAATGTCCGTATGCGAAGCTGGCTACAATAACTACGTAGTCCACAGATTTTCTTCATATTAATAAGTATTACGGTTTGTTTCAACGGATTTAACGACTCTCATCTAGCAATTAGTAGTATTGGTAAAAGTAATATTTAGAACAAGATATTATCTTATAAATCACACACACAAACATGCGTGTGACAAGTTTTTATTGAAGTGGCCTACGACGGGCAGCCATGGGTAATTTAGTATTTTTATAAAAGGAAAACATTTGCAAATGTATGTATTTAGTTAGTGGACAGTCGGTCGGGTGGCTTGCGGCGGTGTTAGAAATTAAAATTAAATAAGGATGTGACAACACTTATGACCCGACTCGGTATATAATTACTGTTTAGTTTTATGTTTAGTTTTATGTTTAGTTTTATGTTTAGTTTTATGATGGCAATTACTAAAAAATATATATTGATAGATCCAGTAATTAGGTTTAAAATTATATTGTTATTGTATTAAATTATATCAAACTTATAAAGAAAATCCTTGTCAGCTCGTGGGCATTGTTTACACTCGAATTGCAATTTATTTCAAGGCTCATTTTTAAAATGTCTCTTCAGGTGTGAAATGCAAGCTGCCGTCCGTCCGGAATGTGGGACCTGCCCCGGAGAGCGGACGACAACCTCGATTATTGCAATATTTAAGAATGAAATAGAGTAATTTTATTTGCTAAGATTGCAATTCACCACGTGCTCGGTGCTCCTTGGTGGAACACATTAGAGGAAACTTGCGTGTCTAAGAAATAATAAAAAAAATACTTTGAAAACATGTCAAGTCCGCACCGTGGACTACGCTCTATACCTCTCTAGAGAGGAGGCCCATGTAGTACTGGAATTTATAGATACTTACTGAATTTATTAGTATTTTTTACGTAATTTGCCATGGGGAGTGTTCTGATGAGGTGCTAGGAATAATTCTAGCCGCTGGGTTTAAACATCGTACATCATAGAATCCATTCTC
Organism: Teinopalpus imperialis; assembly: GCA_029286865.1. Classification (NCBI taxonomy): domain Eukaryota; kingdom Metazoa; phylum Arthropoda; class Insecta; order Lepidoptera; family Papilionidae; genus Teinopalpus; species Teinopalpus imperialis. The sequence goes on along the minus strand of JAGSMU010000009.1, from coordinate 13,075,751 downwards.
ATCATCTCATTAAAGGCCGGCAGCGCATCTGCGATTCCTTTGGTGTGGCCGATGTCCATTATGGCGGTGATCACTTACCACCGTGAACTGGTGTTTCACCTCTAACATTATATAAAACAATATCGTATATTTTTTCTAAGAAAAATGCACATCTTTTTTGATGCATTGATAGAAGAGGTAAAGTTGTTAGGGTCTGAAACAGAAGTTCACTATTTCCAAAAGCTCCAACCTCGCAGTTAACACAAATACAACGTAGCCCTGGACACAAATATCTCTGTTCTAAGCTCTGTGCGTCGATATGGGCCAATAAGAGTTCTCATCGTCAATTCTAACTAAAAACTTGACTGCATTCCAACTTTCCTTATTTAAATTTGAGATGCCTTTATGTTTCTGTATGTCATTTGCTGATTTGTGTTCATTTAGTTAGTGCTTTATTCATTTCTTAAATATACCACTATGTTACAATATATATATATATATATATGTCATGAATTATTTATAGCACTGTTTGAGCGTGGTGTCACCGGCCAACGGTGTTGATGCCTCGCTTAATATTGGTTGTACATATTTTCACATTATGTCAGTCATCCTACGTACGTATCGACGTACCATAACTCGTAACTCTAATTCCAGGTATTTATTCTTATATAGAATATTAACAGTTAATTAATAAATTCCGGGAGTAGTTCAATACAATAAATACATAACGAATGTAATGTAACAGCTTATTTATGCAAATCCTACAGCTGGGCATAATTCTTCTGTATAAAGCGGATGCTGGAGCATAATCAGCCACGCGACTCTGCTCAGATCCTACATTTTGTTGATGTTGATGCTGTTAGCCTATGCGGCTCTTACAGGTTCATCGGACACAGGGCTTAAGGAATTGAGGGGTCCGTGAGCTGGTTATTTGTGTTCCCTATTTGTGGTTCTTTTAGTTACACAAAGCGCTCATAAACTGTGCGTGTCGGTCTGCTCTGATCTCGTACCTATCTATTGGTGCTACCCAAGTTGTCAGTTCCCTAGCTATCGAAAGATTCTTCCGATTGAACAATGGATGGTGATGACTATTGACCATCCGAGGTTTTGGTGTGCGGACCTGGCCTCTGACGGACGCCACCTGTTGTCTATCAATCGGAAGCTGTGGGCGGTGAGAACCGCTCTGACACTTCACGTATCTTCAGTTTTTTGTTTTATTGTCCATTTCTTTAACATACATTCGTAGGTTTCCACATAGTAGGTCGGCACATAGTAGGTCGGCACCGGTGATCGAATTCGGTTTACTCGCGTAATAAACAAATAAATAAACAAAAATATTTGTTAGACATATAAAAAGCTAATCGTCGTAACGTTGCTCACAGAAAAGAACAAAAATACAATAATGATAATTACATGGTTGATTTACAGGGATTCCGTATTCCCGTTTCGGTGAAGTTTATTGCAGAGAGTGCGTGCGTGGAGTGTGCAGGATACATAGTAGTGCCGGAAGTATTCGTCTGAACGCAGAAGTTCCCTCGGCAGCTCATTCGTGCAGTTGGATTATAATGTTTTTGACATAATTTAGGAAGGAAGCGTAGCGTCAGGGACACGGAGCAACCCACGACATTCCCAAACCCGAACACCCACAATAGGTATCGAATCTATGATTAATAAAGATTTATTTATATAAAAAAGTGAAGTAACAGCCTACACATATACATCCGGATGCCGGGTACCGGCAGCATCCCCGGAGAGAGTAGTTACACCTTAGTTGGCAGCGACCCCATTGCGGATTGGAGAACTTCGCCTCTTTTTTTATTAATTCCATAGACACGCAGGTTTCCTCGCGAAGTTTTCCTTCACCTCGTTATGTTTAACGATTGTAATTAACAATTTCATTGGTGCCTGCCCCGAGCATCAAACTCAGTTTGCTCGTGTTCGCGTTCCATTAAAAGCGAGCGCTTAGACCACGTCTTTTGATATATAGATATATTAATATGTATATGTCTCTATATTCATTATGAACTCATATCAAAAATCTTATTTCAAGCTCGTGCATTATAGAAACAAACATTGTCCGACTCCGTGCGAAACGTCACGACAATACTTGCCCGAGTAGCCGAGTACAGAGCCTAATTGTGGTGGGGCCAGGCTTCGTCTAGTGTCGGACTACACTATGAATGGGTCGCGATGAGCGGGGAAGGACCGTAGTAGAATAGCAGCACAACGCTGCTACATTTCTACTGGTGGAGACTGTTGTTGACTGGTGACGAGCCTCTGTCCGAGTCTGCGTCATGGGTCGCAGAAATCGCTCGCCGTCAGGCTGGTCGTGTGCTGTATTGTCACATATATTACAAAATGATCGAAGTCATCGTGATCATTTAAAACGTGGATCGGTTCTTGTGACTCGCGGAAGAATAATGTTCTAATAATTTAGAAGCTTCTAACAACGAGACCGTTGTAGCTATCAAACCGGTCCTCTTTTTGTCAATTTAACTGCATTTAACTTTTTGTTATCTTTCCACTTCTGCTTTCAATGATTTCTTATTTTAATTCTCCAACTTCTTAAAATTTTATTTACATACCTTTTTTGCATACGTTTGTTTTTTTTTGGTTTTTGCATGCGTCTTCGTAAAAATATTGGCAAAAGAGCAATTCACTAAATGCAGGCTGTTAATAAGCTAAGGAGCATAGAAAATTTGTTATCGTCGTACACCTCAGGGTTGGTGTGTTGGGTACCAGGCACCGATAATGAGTCAGTTTCGTAGGCGGATGTGTCAGTCAGAAGAGGTATAAATCGAAGAAAAATTGTATGGAATTTGTTACAGTAAATTGTATGGAATTTGTTACAATAAATTGTATGGAATTTGTTACAGTAAATTGTATGGAATTTGTTACAATAAATTGTATGGAATTTGTTACAGTAAATTGCTTAAATATGTTTGTTGGCTTGAAACTTTACTATAGTGTTATCCTATAGTAATAAGATAATTCTGATTATTTAATTTTCAGTTTAAACAGTTGTTTATATTGTGTCGCATGAATGACATGATATACAGCCGTAACATTTAGTAGCCGCGCATTCGCACAACTATCTATTCACATGTTATTATATCATTTGGTTTGATTAATGCGGTGAAAAATTACACACATTTATGACTTTCGTGGTCATACGAAAAGCTAAACTTAAAATTACGTTTGAAAGATTTTATATAGGATTGTTGGTGAGTCTTTTCAAATCCAAAGGGCCTAATATGAACTAAATTATAATCTGAGAACTGTGGTAGTTCAATATCTAAGCGCTTGCTTTTAAATTAACTTCAGTGAATCTAGTCCGACCCCCGGTGCCGACTACGGTGCACTAATGAAATTGATAAGTGCTGAATTAGCGCTTTGTGGTGAAAGATATCGTAGTAAGGAAATCATGCACGTCTTAAAAAATACATAAAAGAAGTTCATGACATGTGAAGCCCGGCACCTGGTACCTCTCTATGGAGGAGGCCTATATATACCATTAGTGGGACTATATATAGGCTTTAATTATCTGTTTTAAATACGATGAGGTAAACTCAGAGAAATTAATGAAATATAAATTTAAAGAACCGTTAAATATGAATGGGGAAAACCCAACAACAAGAACAGGTCACACAACCTTTTTGTTTCTTATTAATTAGATTGAAAAGCACATTATTTGCTTATGATGATATATAAAATGGGTGAGTTTGTTTTAATGTTTTTAACCTATGATTAAACCTTTCTACCTATCTATGATTTCATTTTATAATGTCATGTTATATAATTTAAAAGTGAATCAGAACAATTTGCGAATGTTATTAACTTCTAAAAATATTGCGTTATATTATAATTCAAGGTTGCATCTAATGTCTACAAAATAAAACCAGTCTTGTACAATTAATCAGCAGGGAATCGGGACCAATTTAGGGAATTACCGTTATCTAAATTATCGTTATTATCAAGTCTCCTTTCGCAATTTATCTATTTGTGGTGTGGAACTGTTGTTGATAGCTCGACACAAGAAAATTTACCATTAAAATATTGTATTTATACATTAGACTTCAACGATAACGAGACAGATGATCGTTCCTTCTGATAGTTGGTAACAGATTTTCCGTTTCGCGAAAACAATCGAAAAAGATGGCTTGGTCTATAAGTGTTATTAGAAGTAACTCACTGTTAATGGATTGTTACGAGTTACGAGATATTTCGTAGTTTGTATTTTATAATTCTAGCACATTGGGAAAATACGGTCAAAATACGTGTTTGAATATCGTAAGATAAGTGGGAGGGTGAAAGAGAAGTTATCGCTTTATAGCGAGATTTGTGTAAAAGAGATCTGCAATGCAAATATCTATTATTTGTATTAACTTGAACTTCACGACATTCAAGTTTCGCAACAGTACCGTTAAGTTCCAAAAAATATGAGTGAAGCGGAAAGTGTCTGAGATGTTGCGATCTCAGATTACACAAGGGTGCGTCAGTTGTGCGACACTGACCAGTACTGTGAGTCACCGGGGTAGCCCATTGATTACGTTTTCTGACACTTTTTGTTTCCTGCGTCAGCTTAAAGCAATGTTATGAAACGTAGGCACGCGATATATGTTATGAAATCTATGAGGTAAAATGGTCTGTGCTTAGAAATGTTAATCAATGTTATAATCAATGCTTTTGTATATTACGAACTTATTTTGTCTTTCCTGTGACAATGTCTTTACGTTAAATATTTTGAAGGTCAAACAGTACATTGTATGATTTTGTATTATATTTTCCGGCAGTACGTGTACGTTGAGCGCACTCGGCAAGGAAGAATGTAGATGCCGCAGGAATCACTTGCCATCAGGTGGACGGTGTGCTCGTTTGTTACTCTCAATGTGATATAAAAAAAACATTTTTTCTTCTCCTGATCGTTATCTGAGCCCACTGAACGTAGGTCTGCCCATAAATTGCCATAGACACAATTTTTATTCTCTCGTTGTCTTCACCAGAATATGTAAATCACTTGCATTCAAACCATCCCACGATCTTATCGTATTTCTGTTTTGTGGTGATGTGTAAGTAGCCGTTTACTTCATCCCAGTTGCACAAAGCACGATCCTGAGGCACCTGGCTCCGACGACTTCCAGCAACCTCACACAGCTGGTCGTAAGCGTAATCCCTAATACCGATAAAGATTTAAAACAATATATAAACAAACTATTTGACAATTTGTACAATATTCATTTGATTCCCCGGTGAGCTTGGCAAGAAAATAGAAAGCTGTCGATTGGCGAGGGATGCTGCCTTCTGGTGCCTTGCTGCTGGAGATGTGAGCTCGGCATATTCTACATTTGAAAATTTTTGAAAAATTTAATTTTACCGTCATTACAAATGACTCGATGTTTTGATTTCCTTGCAAACGCCGTTAAATCTTTTGACATATATATATTGAGATAAAATCGGCGTGCTGGCTAAACTAAGTGTTAAATAAATTAAAATCGGCACACAACCGAAAATATCAGCTACCGCGCTAAATTATCACTTCATTAAGAACGAGCAGTTTTTTTTACATAGTCATCAAATGATTCTGTACGATCATGAAATGTCACTTTAAATTTTCTATGTCATCCGCGTGCGTGAATGTTAAAAATATAACATTACAGCAGCATATTATATTTGACCGTGGTTGTATAACAATTAAGTTTAATACTTATAACTGGGATTATTACGTAACTTTTAGTTCAATAGTTAAAAAAATATATTTACAAATCATTTTAGCAAAAATAAATAGTGGGAAATGTAATCCGTGTCATATTTAACATAAAAATGGTGGCGTTGAATAAAAAAGCAATGCGATACATCGGATTGCACAAGATTCCTGAGCGGCCGACTCACGACCTTCGTGTGACATAACCTAACAGTAAACGTACACACTTCCACCGAGAACCGCGGCACGCTACGGCCGCGTCAAGCCTTTCGCCGACCTTGACCTGGCCAGCTGACTCAGAGGTGCTGCGCTAGCAAACTATTCAAGACAGGTTTTACTTCTTGTTCTCATCTCAGTCGGAACATTTTTGGCATTCTACAGTTCTACAAGATAGCCATTTTATTTCAAGAGTCAATTTGGTTGTTGTGTATATGTTCGCATTGGATTTGTCGCAGCCGTCACTGTGACCTTTTCGTGTATTTCAGTCGAGTCATAGTCATGTTTCATTTTACTACAGCCGTAGTCATTTTACAAGTTGGTGTTATTTAAACATTATAGGTACGAGTAACTTGAAATTCACGCTTCATACAATTTGTAAATTTACTATGTACGAATAGTGAACAAAATAACAATGTAGAAATAATATAAACAAATAACAACACCGAATGAGCAACCCGGTTGCCTTCGGAAAAATAACAGCGCTAAATGAGCAAGCCGGTTGCCTTCGGAAAAATAACAGCGCTAAATGAGCAAGCCGGTTGCCTTCGGAAAAATAACAGCGCTAAATGAGCAAGCCGGTTGCCTTCGGAACAATAACAGCGCTAAATGAGCAAGCCGGTTGCCTTCGGAAAAATAACAGCGCTAAATGAGCAAGCCGGTTGCCTTCGGAACAATAACAGCGCTAAATGAGCAAGCCGGTTGCCTTCGAAAAATAACAGCGCTAAATGAGCAAGCCGGTTGCCTTCGAACAATAACAGCGCTAAATGAGCAAGCCGGTTGCCTTCGGAACAATAACAGCGCTAAATGAGCAAGCCGGTTGCCTTCGGAACATCCCAAATTATGTTTAGCATACTCTTTTTTAATACAGAAGGTTGCACAATATTGTTAACAGCATTGGTTGAGGTTGTATAGGAGTACACAGGAGGGAGGCACAGGGTATGTGGGTGGCCCAGGGTAAGCGGGTGGATAAAATTGACGTTTTGTCGAACTGGCCACTTTAATCTCAAATAATCTGGCGTTTGGTTAGGAATTCCAAATTCAAATGTATTACAATTTTAGACTTGCATATTTGTGTTTCGAATATAGTGTTTTATTTGTTTTCGCGCCATTTGCTTTTTTTTTATATCCTTCTGTTCACAATTTCTCGGAGGATTGATAATATGTATGGGAAATCTACTGTAAAACAAAGCACCTGTACTGTAAAAGATCCCAACCTCCAAAACATACCCCGCGGACGGCCGAAGGCCTAAATTAACAATGACAATCTAAAGGCGATTGTAGAAGCGGATCCATTGTAAACCACGTCAGAGTTAGCGGCAGGCTTTGGTGTGAGTGACAAAACTAATTTAATTCACTTGAAACAAATTGGAAAAGCAAAAAAGCTCTAGAAATGTGTACCGCATCACTAGAGTGAAGCACACCAACGAACACGCACTAAGTGCTGCGCTACATTACTCAACCGTCACAATAACGAGGGAATTTTGAATCGTATCTTTACTTGTGATGAAAAATGGATATTCACATCATTACTGTGGTTGAACCTAGAAGAACCGGCCAAATCCCGACCCAAGTGAAAGTTGACTCAGAAAAAGGTACTGGTGAGTGTTTGGTGAACCAGCTCTAGTGTCATATACTATAGCTTCCTAAGATCTGGCCAGACGATTACGGCAGGTCTGTACTGTCAAAAATTGCAAACCATGATGGAAAAGCTAGCTAGATGGAATCAATGAACTTCCTATGAAATGTTTCAGCAATGGAATCAATGAACTTCCTACGAAATGTTTCAGCAATGGATTCAATGAACTTCCTATGAAATGTTTCAGCAATGGAATCAATGAACTTCCTATGAAATGGCGAAAGTGCTCAGATAGTAATAGTTCATACTTGGATTGATTAAATATATAATTCCATAATTTTTTATTTTACTTTTTCCATACACTGTGCTACTTTCATAAGTAAGGACGTAAAATTAGTATTATTATTAGCGATATTTACCACCAGTTGGGAATACGTTGGCGCTGGGGAAGAACTGGTACAAGAAACTTCAGCGACGCGCCTATCTATGACATTTGTCGAGAACCGGCCTGAAATATGGCGGTATCGCGAGTAACTTTGTTCCCAACATCCTCTTCGTCGGCGGGGGCGGTATGATGTTGCATTGTTGGTGTGTACTGTTTTGTGGAGGGCTTGAGCTTGGGGACGTCGAGGACGTGCCTCGGGCTCCTTCAGACGCAAGCGAAGTGACGGTTCACGACGGGATTGTAAGTGGCGGCACTCACGATCGACGAATTTGTGTGTGAGGGCAGAGTCGAAATAGAGGCGGGAAGTTAATTTCAGGTCTACTAACTATAGTCGGAAGCTCAAAATCTAAAAGAAGATTTTCATTGCGCAAGAATCACGGCGCACCGGTGGCCTTGCGCAAGAATCGATTCCGTATTACCTGAAGTCGACAGATGAGTCGCGCGGAGGCTTGTGCAAATACGGGAAACTAATATGATATGTCCGGAACACTATGTATAATTCTCAACAAATCTCTTCAACGTGATATATTTCGTTCCTAGCTCTATCTAGTAACTATTTTGACAAGTTAGTTGTTAACAGTTTAGACAATGTGAAATAACAATAAGACTGAATAATACTGTTCGTTCCCTTCAAACAAATAAATCAACACCATACCAAACTAAGATCATATTCCTCGCGATGAAGCAGAACCCTTGCTGATGTTACTTGTTGTACCTTGCTGATGTTCCTTGTTGTACCTTGCTGATTTTCCTTGTTCTACCTTGCTGATGTTCCTTGTTCTACCTTGCTGATGTTCCTTGTTGTACCTTGCTGATGTTCCTGGTTGTACCTTGCTGATGTTCCTTGTTGTACCTTGCTGATGTTCCTGGTTGTACCTTGCTGATGTTCCTTGTTGTACCTTGCTGATGTTCCTGGTTGTACCTTGCTGGTGTTCCTTGTTGTACCTTGCTGATGTTCCTGGTTGTACCTTGCTGATGTTCCTTGTTGTACCTTGCTGATGTTCCTGGTTGTACCTTGCTGATGTTCCTTGTTGTACCTTGCTGATGTTCCTTGTTGTACCTTGCTGATGTTCCTGGTTGTACCTTGCTGGTGTTCCTTGTTGTACCTTGCTGGTGTTCCTTGTTGTACCTTGCTGATGTTCCTGGTTGTACCTTGCTGATGTTCCTTGTTGTACCTTGCCTTCGTGCGAGCATTCAGCGTAAATGTCCACAACGGCAGGGACGAGTCGCGCCTATAGTTATTTTCTATAATATTAGGAGTGAGAAGCGAGCACACGTGGGCTGGTCCTACCGTTCACTTCATACCTTCGACTGTTTTATAAATATTTTTGCAATAACATTTAATAGTTGTTAATAAAAATATGTAATGTTCTACGATATACAGAGCACCAGTCGAAGGACTAATTTCTCGCTTATATTAATAATTCTTAAGAAAATCTTACCTGTCAAAGAATGGACATTATGTTGAGGAGCTAGTCTGCGAGGCGCTCGTTCGTCACCAGAGCACTGTGCAGTGCGTCCGAGAGAACGCAAATGTGTACTTTAGTTAGGTCTCGTTAACAATAGAGTAAGTAAACGATCTGATAATCCGAAAACCCCGAATTTTTCAGACACAAGGAGACAGGGGAAATCCGATTTACAACTACCTACCAAATCTCATACGGCGCGACGCTGTACTAATTTGCCTTCGCACGTAACCTATAACGAGACCATTATTGTATTTGTAAACTGCGGGGGCAGGTAACAACGCTGCTCTAATGTCCTGGATAATTGTTATACAAACAGATGAAAAATGGGAAATTCCCCACATCCCGCCTTACGCGCATTCGGAGCTCAGGCCTCCTTGTGGGGTTTGAAGGCAGTCGTCGGTGAGTTTCAGCTCTTTAAAAAATCCTGAAAATAACAATATTTATTAAAATGTGTAAATTATGAAGCCGATAGTTGGATAATAGATGTTTCATAAATATAATATTTGGTCTTACTTATCAAAATTGTTCAACTAATTTTACATTGCATATCAAATGCATATAAAACATTCTCCTGGGTTTTTTTAACAGAATAAACGTTCTGCTGGTGTGAACTATCATCGATCGGCACAGCTGCAATATTCTGACAATCAAAATATCCAAGACAGAAACAATCGGTCTCAGAGGGCAGAGGTGATATGTTTATTCCTTATGAGGGAGGGATGGGGTGTCTAAAAGAGAAAATGGAAGATTTCATATGGATTGTTTGCTGTCAGCGTCCGGGCCCATAACGCACACGTACTGATGACAGATAATAAATATCGTCTCACACATTTTTCATTTTCCTTTGGATCCAATTCTGATGTTCACAGATACTAGTGTTATTATGAAAAGCGCCAATAGGCCAATTCTCGTGGGTTCGATCCCACCATTCGATTCTTGTGGTGAACCATGTGTAAGCACCATCGGTTTCACTCAGTTGGAACGGTTAAATGTTAGTTACGCTACTTACCTAAATACCTATAATGAATACCATTGCTGGCATTCTTTTTAAAAAAGAAAAATCTTAATCATGCGAATCCAAGTCCTTACGATAATAGATGCTCATCAAATAGTATTAATTATATTTCTTCTATTAATTGTAATTGTATACAAAACTGTTATGAAAATACCAACGTGAAATAGCAGCATAACGTTGCTGTGGTTCGTCTGCTGAGTGTACACATCTGATAACTGTAATTGCTGGTGACGAGGCATTCCACCTCAGTCCTCAAGGGTATCAAGGCGCCCGCGTCAAGCTTCGTCATCGAGGATGAATGTAGCTGTCATGGGCCGCAATCATGCTATTAGGTGAACTGTGAACCAACACATTATTTTGTGACTTTCAAAGAAAAAAAAAAGCAAATATAATAATTATCGACCTTATAACATAACATTTAAACCAAAGATATAATATTATATCCAAACATATGATCCCATGTTTTTCTGCGTGAATTATCTCACAAAATAGATAATCTGTCCTCATAATACTTGCATTATTGTGGTGTAACGTGTATTTGAGGTAGTAAGACTACTCGTATATGTATCATAATCCCACGGCTGGGCGTGGGCTCCCCGATATGCGACGACCCAATCCTTAGTAGAGGAGCAACGCATCCAACAATTAGATACAAGTGTAGTATTTTTTTTAAATGCTAGTAGTTCTATCGATATTACTAAAATTCCCGTTAACTCGAATTAAACTTAATTTCTAGTGGTAGGAGATGGTTTGACAATAGTCGAACGCCAGATTCGAACCTATGACCTGAAGCTTCGCAGACCGCCCCATAAATCATTAGACTATTGAAGTTTAAAGTAATATTAAGTTTTCTTGCCTAAGTAGTTTTATATTTGTCATATCTACCTGTCGTAGAGAACGGCCAGTGGGTCAGCTACTTGGGCACCTGCCAACTAGGGCTGATGAGGGCAAAGGCCTCACGACGTGGCGGCCGGCGCGTGCGCCTCGCATGACGTCACGCCACGTCACGCACACGCCCCCGAGAGCGGGATAGCTGCTATCACGTGCTCGTTCTAACGTATTCATTCTAATCGCTTCTCCCGGCTTGTATTGATGCCAATTAGTATGTAGGGCTTATAAAAAACGTGATGCGTTTCTAAACGTAATGTTCTATTGTCTATGAATAATAAATGAACCTGATAACCGAAATAAACTATTGTGGCTTCGCTCATCTAACTAATAGATATATAAAACTCTGGTTTTAAGTTGAACTGTCGGTAGCTCAGTGCCTCAGTGCTCAGTTCCCAGTGCCGGTACCAATGAAATGTTAATTCCGATTTTAAGTACTGATTTGTCACGTGCTCAACGGTGAAAAAATACATAGTGAGGGAGTATTCAGAAGACAGTGATAGAGGTACACTGCACTTGTTTCTAGTTGTAGAATGAATAGATCAGCTCGACTGGGGTAGGACCACGCAGAGAATACCGGCGTGAAATAGCAGCATAACGTTGCTGTGGTTCGTCTGCTGAGTGTACACATCTGATAACTGTAATTGCTGGTGACGAGGCATTCCACCTCAGTCCTCAAGGGTACCAAGGCGCCCGCGTCAAGCTTCGTCATCGAGGATGAATGTAGCTGTCATGGGCCGCAATCATGCTATTAGGTGAACTGTGAACCAACACATTATTTTGTGACTTTCAAAGAAAAAAAAAGCAAATATAATAATTATCGACCTTATAACATAACATTTAAACCAAAGATATAATATTATATCCAAACATATGATCCCATGTTTTTCTGCGTGAATTATCTCACAAAATAGATAATCTGTCCTCATAATACTTGCATTATTGTGGTGTAACGTGTATTTGAGGTAGTAAGACTACTCGTATATGTATCATAATCCCACGGCTGGGCGTGGGCTCCCCGATATGCGACGACCCAATCCTTAGTAGAGGAGCAACGCATCCAACAATTAGATACAAGTGTAGTATTTTTTTTAAATGCTAGTAGTTCTATCGATATTACTAAAATTCCCGTTAACTCGAATTAAACTTAATTTCTAGTGGTAGGAGATGGTTTGACAATAGTCGAACGCCAGATTCGAACCTATGACCTGAAGCTTCGCAGACCGCCCCATAAATCATTAGACTATTGAAGTTTAAAGTAATATTAAGTTTTCTTGCCTAAGTAGTTTTATATTTGTCATATCTACCTGTCGTAGAGAACGGCCAGTGGGTCAGCTACTTGGGCACCTGCCAACTAGGGCTGATGAGGGCAAAGGCCTCACGACGTGGCGGCCGGCGCGTGCGCCTCGCATGACGTCACGCCACGTCACGCACACGCCCCCGAGAGCGGGATAGCTGCTATCACGTGCTCGTTCTAACGTATTCATTCTAATCGTTTCTCCCGGCTTGTATTGATGCCAATTAGTATGTAGGGCTTATAAAAAACGTGATGCGTTTCTAAACGTAATGTTCTATTGTCTATGAATAATAAATGAACCTGATAACCGAAATAAACTATTGTGGCTTCGCTCATCTAACTAATAGATATATAAAACTCTGGTTTTATGTTGAACTGTCGGTAGCTCAGTGCCTCAGTGCTCAGTTCCCAGTGCCGGTACCAATGAAATGTTAATTCCGATTTTAAGTACTGATTTGTCACGTGCTCAACGGTGAAAAAATACATAGTGAGGGAGTATTCAGAAGACAGTGATAGAGGTACACTGCACTTGTTTCTAGTTGTAGAATGAATAGATCAGCTCGACCGGGGTAGGACCACGCAGAGAATACCGGCGTGAAATAGCAGCATAATGCATAGACCTTTATTACTGGTGACGAGGCATTCCATCTCAGTCCTCAAGGCTGACAACGCATCTGCATTATGATTCCTTGTCAAGGATGAATGTAGATGCCATGGGCCGCAGGAATCATTCATTATAGTGTTTTATTTATTTATTCTATTGACCAACCAGACAGAGAGAAAAAAAGATATCGCCTAAATTATAATAATAATATGTCCGCCAGCACGTTACGTACATTTTTTTTAAATTGTTGATAAGCCATCAACTTCGATGCCGACTTCAGATTCCGTTCAAATTTAAATTAAAATATTTAAAGAATAAGAGCGTATTTCCGTAAGCCGATAGTTACACGTTGGAGAGAAACATTAAACGACCTGCAACATTGCCTCGCCGCTCGGCGACTTACGAGCACACAGTTCACCTGACAGCAAGTAATTCCTGCGGCCCATGACATCTACATTCATCCTTGACAAGGAATCATAACGCGTTGTCACCCGTTACAACTGAAATGGAAAACCTCGTCACCAGTAATAAAGGTATCCGGATCCCTGCACTCACCAGATAATACACAACAGCATTATGCTGCTATTTTACGCTGGCAACCTGTGCAGGTGTGGTCATCCTGTCACCCCTTGTCACCCTGAGGGCTAAGATGAAATGCGAATACGAACACAACAACGTTGTGCTGCTAGTTATGCTGCTAGTTAGTTAGAGGGGCTGGCCCTGCCCCGGCCGAGCTCACCCATTCATGTTGTTATAAATTAGCAACCTATAAACTGTGATTGTGTTGTGAAGTGTGTTTTTTAACGAACTCTTACGTTTTCTATTGAACAATCACAATGGACATCAAAACAATATTTTAATTCAAAAAGCCTAAACACATCTGCGCTAACAACTGGGACGTTACGGACGCCAACACGCAAGCCTCGTCCTCCAGGATACAGTTGTAGTTGAATACTAAATAAATAGAACCAGATGCTTCACTTGCGCGCGCGCACATGCCGGTGGAAACTTTTATTGGACGTCCGGGAACATACGTACGTCACGGTATCATAGCACCGGTAAATCCTTGTCGAACCATGATCCTGGCAGCCACCTGCTCAATGATCTAAACGTTAGTTTCCAGACTGTTTAACCCTGATGTTTTATTTGTGTCCCTGACACATTTAACGGAGGTAGAGTCACATGACGTCACAAGTTTCTGTCTGTAAACAACTGCTCCACAGGGGATGGATGTAATTCTATATTCAGCAGACCCAGCGATTCTATTATTTCGAATTTCAGATTTTAATATTTCGTAAAAGTAAATATATTGCTAAACGTAATAGTACATAAAAGCATCTTACAGACCCAGGCATATCATTCCATATTATTTATAAAAAAAATCCATATATTACAACACTAGAGTCCAAATCTTCGCAGGAGTTACGTCAATACTTTTATAACATAAATATTATATATGTATGTATGTGGTTATGTATGTGTATTTACATGTAAATATGTTACGTTACTACATATATATTGTATATAGTCATAAATATATTTTTATATAACATTGTCATGTTATCACCGATCAAGCCACAAGTAGGCGAGAAGGGAATGCCTTCTGGCATTACTTCCGTCTATTTATACAATTATTTTTTATACCCGAATAAGGCTTAAATTAATGAATATAACGTTTAATCAAGATCTTTATTAGGACACTACCAGTAATGAAATATCTATCTTCTTTCATTAACCAGACGTTGTTTTATCACAAATGAAACCAATCAAAATAAAGTAAATTGTACAAATAGAGTGCTAGAGAAACACTGCAGTTTGTCTCTGGCTGCAGTATAAATGAGTGAGCACCACACCCTCACTGAGTACCAGCGGGAAACAGCAACATGACGCTACTGTGTTTCGTATGGTGGGTGCAGAATCCGACGACCAGTAATATACTGGTGACGAAGCACTCGGTCTTGGACTTAAAGATCGCACGCACCTGGATAAGGATTCGTTGTCGAGAACGAGCGTGAGTGTCCCGGCCCGCAGGAGACTTGAACGTATAGATCTCTAGAGGGAGGGTTGGATTTTTTTTATTACATTGAGAGTTACAAACGAGCACACAGTTCACCTGATATTAAGTGATTCCTGCGGCCCATGACATCTACATTCATCTTTGACAAGGAATCATAATGCAGATGCTTTGTCACCCTTGAGGACTGAGATGGAATGCCTCGTCACCAGTAATAAAGATCTCCGGATTCCTTCACTCACCAGACGAAACAGCGTTATGCTGCTATTTCGTATTCGTATATTCAATATTATTCTGTGAGGGCGTAGTCCTACCCCGGTCGAGCTGCCCCATTTATTCTGCAGTTAGAAACAAACTGAAGTGTAGCTCTACCACTGTTAAAAGGTAAGGAATGTTACCGGCGTCACCGTCGAGCACGCGGTAAACCAACACTTAAATTGCAATGAGCGATGTCACCGGTTCCGGCACCGGGGATCGAACTCACTTGCTCACGTGCCGTGACACAGCGAGCGCTTACACACTGAGCTGCGACGGCTTTATATTTTACGTTTAATAAAATTCCGTAAAGAACAATAGATTTGCCAGAATATTTGTTTTGATTGTCGTTAGTCCTATAGCCGATTGGTTTTAGGACATCCTGTATGAGACTAGTTATTAGTAAAGATAAGATAAGAACTAAGATCGTGGTTTGGTCCTGTGCGTGCATTTTGAGAATCCTTGTCGCTCGCGTGTCGTGCAGCCTACGTGTGACGGGTCTTTTTGTGTCGTCTTTAATATTGTGATTTCATTGATATTGATTTATGCGTAGTTGTAGAGCCACGTTCCAGTGTGTTTCTAGCTGTAGCATGAATTTGTTGGGTCGACCGTGGTGGTACCAAGTCTACGTTAGAGTACCTGGCTAACATGGCGCGATGTCCTGTGCTCGATTCCCAGCCGAGGAACAATATTTGTGTATCACAAGTGGTTGGTTTTGCAGGTCTGGATGTGTCGTGCTTGACACTGCATCTAGTCTTTCTTCCAATCTTAGTGTTATGGTAGATGATAGATGATTCGATACATGAGTCGATGGATGCATCTTGCTCAGGATAATGCTTTATGGCAACGGGTGGAGACCTAGGTTCGGCAGTGGCATTGACTACGGGTAAGCCGTGATGACGGTGACCATTAAAGCTACGAATTAAATAAATAAATATATAAGTTGAACAGATAACTCCGAGTCGTAAACTAGTTTTTAGCACAGATTCACTTTACTAGTAATCCTTTAATTTTTTATTTTTTATTTTGACATAAATGCTGTTAACATGAGTAAGGAACCGCCGCCCACTGAGCTCAGGTGCTTGCGGTCGCGCACCTGTCTATAGTCAAGTCGTTTCGAAGAGAATAAAATAAGGCGCTAAAAGTTATCTTTGAAAGACGATCCTTTACATGTCTAGAATTGAAGTTGAGTCGAGCGTGTGAAAATACTTGTGTGATGAATGAATAGCGAGGAAATAAAACTCGAAGGACAGGTCAGCGCGGCCGCCCAGGGCGTGAGTCACTCGCGCCACGACTCGCTAGCCGAGCCCGAGTCGATGGGAATACTTCAACACTAATAAGGGTAGAATTACAACGAAGTCGTTAGGGTGGCAAAAACTAAAGAATCTATTTAAAATGAACAATGGCCCGGTTTATGAGTGCGGTGGCTTTCACAGATTAGACACAATGTGCCGAGTTGTGTTTACAGGCTCTGTAATCTTTGTATAAAAACAAAATTTCTCACCTTCCAGCGTCAAGTAAAAAGTTTGGGTTACGAGTGATTCACTCGGCCAATAACTGCCATTATTGCTAATGTTTTAAACAAATTTTTGGTTGTTCCAGTAATTTTATGGAAAGCCTTTTTTTAAATTTGAGAAGAAGCTAACAAGCTCACAGTTCACCAGATGTCTCTGCTCCCATAACGTGTACATCGGCAACAAAGATACAAGATGCAGATGCCCCCTGAGGAGTAACGTGGAGAGTCTGGTCACCTACAACCGGGTCTATGATATAACCAGATGCCTACACTCAGCATACGAAACACAGCGGTATTATACCTATTTAAAATTGGGATTCAGCGAGGCCTGGTCTGCTGCTTGTCTTTTTTTCCAATGACCTTTACTTTTGTTAAGTCAGTAATGAAAGAAACAGTTGAGCTGCCGTAAGTGGAGAGTATCATCTCATTATTCTATATACATATCTAAAAATAATCATTAATATAAGATAAACGTTATACATTTAAAATAACATTGTGGTTCAAAAGAGAAATGGATAATGTTACTAGCAAGATTAGTTTATAAGTTTTATTTTTAAAACGAAACAAGAACAAGTACATCACTTCATTAGGTCGAGATGCCCGCACGTATCTCCCGCTGGGCCCTTTCAGACGAATGAATCATCCGCGAAGCGTTAACATCTTGTTCCTAAAAACTTGAGGCGTATCTCTCAATGGACGCTAGTTACAGGAAATCTTGAATGAAGCTGGAGCAAAAACTGTGACGGTGGCTGGCGCCGGCGTTTGTGCGTCGCCTCTCCCGGAGTCGCGCGTCGCTGGACCACTCGCAGCTTGATGTGAATAGGATGACGTCACGGCCTCAAGTGTGGTCTATTGAACGGTACTTGCTTCTGACTGTTTTTGCATGTTTTTTGTAAACCTATATTATTAAATCTTCAAATGTAAACACCTTATTAAAAAGAAAAAAGGTAAAATGGGCGATGCCGCTTAGGCATTCTCTACCTGTCCACCCTCGAGATGGGGATTTATAGATGTACATAAAAGAGGCGGGTTTGTTTGTTATTTTTTTAGTTTAAAGACATTTTTCTCAACATTTAATATTTTTACGCGTACATCGGTCTGTGATCTGAATATGTCACACGTATAACATGCTTTGCAGGTCGTTTTGTATTTAGGTAAAAGCTTTAAGTTCGGTATGTTATATTCAAGTTGCACACCTTTGAATAAAATGTTTTTCTTATTTAGAGTTATTTAACGTCTCATGGTGGCTTCCGTCCTGATCTCTCCACCCCTGGCCACTTACTAAGCAAATATTCGAAATAAACCAAATATCGACTGCCGTCAATAGAGTGACATATAGCTGCACTATGACAGCTTTAAAAAGTCGAGTACATTACGACGATATTATCCGAAGCGCTCTTATGTTGTTAAATGTTCCCAACGGTTTAGAGCGACGCGGGATTTTTAAATGTGATTACATGAGACCCTATGGTATGACTTGTCACGAAGGGAAAGCGCTTCCGTGGGATGACACATTCGTAGGCACATCGCATACGCCAACTGTCGGGGGATTAGCAAACACGAGATATTATTGTTAGACTCTAAATTTCGAGTTCTAGTATTATGAGTTTCCCTTGAACCTACATTTGGATTATAATTTTATCTGTTCCTATGTGACTAATACATCGTCGTCTCCACGTACTCTCGTGCGTAACTCATGCACGGGCGTACACTCTCAGCTACGTACGGTGTCAAGACATTATTCTAAGTATGTAGAAATCGGTTTTTCTTGGCGGTCGCACACGTAATTGGGCACCCAAATATTAGCTTACAGTGGACCGTGCCCGTTGTGGCACGTAGACATGCGCACATCTCCGTGACACAAGAGTATTGACGTCAAATATCTTACTCGGAAATCGACTCCTAAAATCTATGAGTCGATAAGTGACTAAATGTTTTGTCGAATTGTCTCTAAAGATATGAGGAAATCCTGACATGCCTTTTATTACATAAAATATTTTCGATTAATAAATTTAATATATTGTTATTACTATTGAAATGTTGGATCGAGTTCAAAAAAACTTTCAGCGTGGATATTTTTTATACTATTTACAATCTAGTTGTGACGTACTTGTGATATATACCTAGTCCGGCCATAAGTTCTGTTACAAATGAAAATGCATTTTTTTTAATGAAGTAATAAAATATTATTAAAATTTATACCTACATATTTATTAGTCTCAGCAAAAAATAAAAAAATATTCTATTAGAAAGGTGGCCCTTTTGGCTTTTATACAGGCCTTTAATCTGTTTGGCCACGAATCTATAGATTTACGTACTGTTTTCTAGGTTTTTCTACACTACTTGCTCCAAAGATTTTTTAAGAGACTCAATGTCACCGTGTCGTTTAGAGCAGGCCATGTCCTCTAAAACTGACCATAATTTGAAGTCTAAAGGTTTGAGGTCTGGGCTAGATGAGGGCCAGTCTTCAGCTCTTATAAAGTCCGGAACGTTGGTTTCAAGCCAGGCTTGGGTAGTTCGTGCCTTGTGAGCAGGTGCAGAGTCCTGTTGGAAAGCTTTAGCGGAGTTTCCAATATTGATATTTTAGTGAAAACATCCATGAAATTTATTAATTTATTTTTATACAACCTAAGAGAAACGTTTTTTGAACCGACAAGAATATCGGAGTCTTCCGCAACTTGTATTGATAATATGTTTTGTAATTATGAGGTTTCTAATAAAAAATCGTTATCGAGTTTGTCATCTGATCACTGTGATCAAATTATTTCCATAACCCTGGCGGGAGAAGCCATGAAGCCATAACATGTTGGCCTATCACAACATTACGTTCATTCAAATTTTAATCAAAATATACAAAATAAACACGTACACTTTCAACATATAATATCATATAATTCAATTCTTCGCTTAAAATTAAAATTCATTACAAATTAGTACGTATGCAATAAGTAACGATTTAGTTCCTAACGTCTGCTGCGTCACGGCTCCTGGGTTCGATTCCCAGTTGCGTTTCCGAAGTTGTTGGGTTTTAGGTGTTGGTGCCGCGTCTTTGACACTTCATGTGAAACTTACTTCGATCTTATTTGGACATTGGACTAAGAAAGTTGATCTCATCATGATATTAATATACTTCTGTACGTGACAAATAGTTATAGAGTCACTCTGAAGTTTATTTCTAGTCACATCATGATTGGGTTGGCTCGACCAGGAAAGAACTATACCCTCACAGAATAACATCGTAAAATAGCAACTGTGTTCGGTGTAACGCTTTATGATTTCTTAGCGAGCATGAATATCGGTGTCAAGGGCCGCAGGAGTCACTCACCTATACGCACCATGTGCTCGCGTCTATAATGCGATAGCGACGCTTTTTTATCAGTAACCTTCAAGATATGCCTTGCCTCCTAGAGGGAAACCAGGGTTGCGTGGGATTTGTACCCACTAAAACTCCCAGTGCATTGGTAGGGGCTCCGAGATCTCCTACGGCAAAACGGGACTACTATGTGTTGCCGTCCGCCCCGGGTTAGTCATCCTGGATGATCAGAGCCTTCACCCTGATCGCCAGCGAACCCGTAATCCCCTTTTAGTCACTTTATACAACAGGCAAGGGGTACCCTAGCCTTACTCTAAAAGCCCGGGACAAAAAGGCTCTCCGATAGCGATACCCTTAACACAATAAAAAAAAACTCAAGTGAGTTAGGTGAAGGACACCTTCAAGTTTTGGGCGCCACGATGACACAGTGATCGATCAATGAATGCACTCTAGATAAGGTGTACGGATGTGTGCGGCCTATATGCTCCCATTGACAAACGGCGCAGGAATGCCCGCCGGCCAGCCTCCCAAATGAACGCGCGGTTACCTGGAATAGCCGGCTCTTAAGGTCTCGCAATTGTTAGCTAACAGAGACAACAGCAATAAACAACGTATTTACATAAATACACTTCGCCACTGGTTGGCTCGTGTCCATAAAGATTATGATAATTTGATTACACTATGTTTTGTAATTTATCTTATATATGAATTATTCATTATTGTCTGGGACTTCCTTCATCTCGCTATAGTGCATTTGTTTATCCATTAGTGGTGTCAGGTAATTGATTTACTAGTTCGGTATTTTGTTAGTTGTTTGTTATTGCTCCATGCTTTTGTACTCGCTCCAATAGAAACGCATCCTCATCATCATCAACCTCAGTAGAGATGTTTAAATAGTTTTGGTCTAGATTTTGGTACTAGCCATGGATAACCGTTGGAGAAGAAAGGATCTTGTGTGGCATCGGACTGGTAGTGGACGACCCGGAAACCCTATGGCTGGCGCAGGTGGCTCACGATCGTGCCTCGTGGCAAGCTAACGAACTTAACATCTCACAGGACAATGTAACGGCAATGTATCTCACGCATTCTCCTCACGCTCCAGTGTGACGGGGCGGACGTGACGTCACTCGCGTACGCGCCGGCTGGGGACTCACCGCTTGTTTCCACCTGGCCGCTTGTATCACACGTAAATATCTCTTGATAGTTTCCCTTTCGGAGACACGAAATGAGGTTCAAACTCACATTTGATAGTAATATAACAATATAGTAGCTTACTTTCTGTTTGTGTGTTTGTTTTAGTTTACTATTGTGTTCAAGCTATGAAGCTGTGAAGCTATGAAGCTGTGAAGCTATGAAGCTGTGAAGCTATGAAGCTGTGAAGCTATGAAGCTGTGAAGCTATGAAGCTGTGAAGCTATGAAGCTGTGAAGCTATGAAGCTGTGAAGCTATGAAGCTGTGAAGCTATGAAGCTGTGAAGCTATGAAGCTGTGAAGCTATGAAGCTGTGAAGCTATGAAGCTGTGAAGCTATGAAGCTGTGAAGCTATGAAGCTGTGAAGCTGTGAAGCGTGCCATAACATGTTGGCCTATCACAACATTACGTTCATTCAAATTTTAATCAAAATATACAAAATAAACACGTACACTTTCAACATATAATATCATATAATTCAATTCTTCGCTTAAAATTAAAATTCATTACAAATTAGTACGTATGCAATAAGTAACGATTTAGTTCCTAACGTCTGCTGCGTCACGGCTCCTGGGTTCGATTCCCAGTTGCGTTTCCAGTTGTTGGTTTTAGGTGTTGGTGCCGCGTCTTTGACACTTCATGTGAAACTTACTTCGATCTTATTTGGACATTGGACTAAGAAAGTTGATCTCATCATGATATTAATATACTTCTGTACGTGACAAATAGTTATAGAGTCACTCTGAAGTTTATTTCTAGTCACATCATGATTGGGTTGGCTCGACCAGGAAAGAACTATACCCTCACAGAATAACATCGTAAAATAGCAACTGTGTTCGGTGTAACGCTTTATGATTTCTTAGCGAGCATGAATATCGGTGTCAAAGGCCGCAGAAGTCACTCACCTATACGCACCATGTGCTCGCGTCTATAATGCGATAGCGACGCTTTTTTATCAGTAACCTTCAAGATATGCCTTGCCTCCTGAAACCAGGGTTGCGTGGGTTTTGTACCCACTAAAACTCCCAGTGCATTGGTAGGGGCTCGAGATCTCCTACGGCAAAACGGGACTACTATGTGTTGCCGTCCGCCCCGGGTTAGTCATCCTGGATGATCAGAGCCTTCACCCTGATCGCCAGCGAACCCGTAATCCCCTTTTAGTCACTTTATACAACAGGCAAGGGGTACCCTAGCCTTACTCTAAAAGCCCGGGACAAAAAGGCTCTCCGATAGCGATACCCTTAACACAATAAAAAAAACTCAAGTGAGTTAGGTGAAGGACACCTTCAAGTTTTGGGCGCCACGATGACACAGTGATCGATCAATGAATGCACTCTAGATAAGGTGTACGGATGTGTGCGGCCTATATGCTCCCATTGACAAACGGCGCAGGAATGCCCGCCGGCCAGCCTCCCAAATGAACGCGCGGTTACCTGGAATAGCCGGCTCTTAAGGTCTCGCAATTGTTAGCTAACAGAGACAACAGCAATAAACAACGTATTTACATAAATACACTTCGCCACTGGTTGGCTCGTGTCCATAAAGATTATGATAATTTGATTACACTATGTTTGTAATTTATCTTATATATGAATTATTCATTATTGTCTGGGACTTCCTTCATCTCGCTATAGTGCATTTGTTTATCCATTAGTGGTGTCAGGTAATTGATTTACTAGTTCGGTATTTTGTTAGTTGTTTGTTATTGCTCCATGCTTTTGTACTCGCTCCAATAGAAACGCATCCTCATCATCATCAACCTCAGTAGAGATGTTTAAATAGTTTTGGTCTAGATTTTGGTACTAGCCATGGATAACCGTTGGAGAAGAAAGGATCTTGTGTGGCATCGGACTGGTAGTGGACGACCCGGAAACCCTATGGCTGGCGCAGGTGGCTCACGATCGTGCATTCGACGCTCAGCAGTCGCCGAGAACGGTCGCCCGGCTCCCCGCCACGATCGTCCCGAGCTACCTGCCCCCGAGCAAGCCACCTGCGCACCCATTGTTCCGAGAACAATACACCGAGCAATTTTTATTGCTGTTGCTATTGTGATCGGAATTTAGTTTCCAAGAAAGCTATTGTAAAGCCACCTGGGTGGTTATACTAGTGGATACCTTGCGGTGTTAACTAAGCTAGTGTAGGGCAAGCCCCGTACGCCCGCGGTTCCCTTCTGGGAAACGCAAGATAGCGGAAGGAGTCAACGTAAACTTGGCCTTGGGTAGTGCCCCAGCCAAGGTTGACCAACCCGCTAGACTTATAATTGTCTCACGCGTATTTTAGTTAGCTCTAAGCACACCCAAGTGCACAAATAAGATTGGCACTTGGACGCACTAGGGCTACACAACTAGGCACTCATCCTCCTGCCTATACCCGGCAGGAGGGAAGTAGGCTACTCACCCCGGCACCCCACCGGAGGCCACACATCCCGCGTAATAGTATTAATATTATTAATAATTTGTGTACAATGGAGAATCCAACAATGGATTTCCTTGTACACTTGGTCAGCTGCCTGAAGAGTAAATACCCCGATGTCTTCGAAGACATTATGAAAGAGCAACCCCTACAGGAGGGGCAAAAATCACCCTCAAGGTCCTCCTCAAGGGCCTCTGCCTCATCGTCCTCCTCGGTCTCCGAAATGGAGCTAGATAGCCCTTCGTCCCCCGAGGACCTCCCGCAAGACACCAGCAACTTCACGCTGGTGGAAAAGAAGCGAAAAAAGCGAGCTTCACCCGCCCCGACGCCGCCACCCAAGGCGAAAAAACGGGAAAGCGATGTCCCCTCTCCCCGGCCATCGACATCTGGGGTTGGGCCCCATGGCACCCCCTCTGCAGCCTCACAGCAAGCCCCCGCCGCTCCTCAGCGCGCCACTACTGGCTCCCCCCAAACTTCGGCTGTCTCACAGCCATCAAACGCCCGCCGCCTGTCTTCATACAGGCACAAGATAAATGGCCGATTGTCGTATCGGCCCTTTCCAATCGCTACAAATATCAAGCGATCCCCACCGCTGTAGGCATTAAACTGCAGCTAGAAACCACGGATGACCATAGAGCGGTCACCCGCTACTTACAAGACAAAGGTGTATTCTTTCACACCTACACCCTGGCAGAAGAGCGCCAACTTAGAGTGGTTATTAAAAACCTTCCGCGGGAAATCCCCGCAGACCTCATCAAAGAGGACCTCCAGGCTCAGAATTTACCCGTCCTATCCGTGCATAGGATGTACAGTGGGCATAACAAAAAGCCATTCAACATGGTAATTGTGGCCCTCGAAAGGTCCGAGGCAGGAAGCAGGTATTTAACCTGAAAACGTGCTGCCACCTTTCTGGGCTCACAATAGAGCGCCCTCATAAAAATGGCCCTCCGGGCCAGTGCCACAAATGCCAGTTATATGGCCACTCTGCTCGCAACTGCTTCGGGAAACCCAGATGCGTAAAGTGCCTGGGTGACCATGGCACCACCGACTGTCCGAGACCCAAGGACAAGGCCCTTTGGCTGCTTTCGGGCCCCGCATGTGTCCCAGTAACTCAGAGGGACACACAGCCAATTACCTTGGCTGCCCAAAGGCTCCCAAGCCGAAACGCCCGGCACTTAAAGTCGCACCTAAGGTAGCTACACCGATCGCCGCTCCCGCGCCTATTCTCGCTCCTGTTCGTCCTCTACGTCCCGTATGGAAAACTCCTACTGGCGTAGTGACCGTCGCTCAACCGGTTGAGCAGCCCTCCATCAGCCGGACGGCCGGTTAACGAAAGCGACCTCGACCTTGTGTCGCTTCGCCGCCGTTTTCAACGGCGCCGACGTCTCAGCCCTTGCAAAAGCCCTAAGGGACTCCAATGGCAAGCCCGAAATCAGGATTGCTGCCACAATGCGCTACCAACATGTAGTGTCAGCCATCGTCAATTTTCAAGCATAGAGGGCCTTTATAACGGCAGAGTAAAACCGCGTTCCCTTAACGTCGCATTTTTAACGCGAACGGTATTAAAATCAACGCGACGAAATCTTCAATTTTGTTCGCGATCACCAAGTCGACGTGCTCCTAGTGCAAGAGACATTCCTCAAACCGCACACTCGCAATCCCAACATCGCGAATTATAACATCATTAGAATGATAGAACTTCCGCCGCTAATGGCGGAACTCTCATCTACTATAAAGTCCTTGCACTGCGTGCCCGTCGATACGCCAACCCTAACCTTCCTAGAAGCCTCGGTCTGTCAGCTAGCCATGACCGGCCACGCCCCCATCACAATCGCGTCCGTCTACCTGCCTTGCAGACGTGACGCACAAGTATTACGAAGCGACTTCGTGGCGCTCCTTTCCTTGGAAACTCAGTCATTTTGGCAGGAGATTTCAATAGCAAGCACACTCGGTGGAATGCAACTAAAATCAACCCCGGGGTTGGCTTTAGACTCGCTAAGCGACGCACTCGACTTCGACGTCGTAGCGCCTACTACGCCTACCCATTTTCCATACATATTGGGTCACGCACCGGACGTGCTTGATATTGCCATCTGTAAGAACATCAATCTCGCCTTCCAAGGCATAGAGGTAATCCATGAGCTCGCTTCCGATCATCGCCCCGTTCTTCTTCGGTTAGGGCCCCAACCTCACCCTCCACCAAAACCATTGTAGACTGGCACCGACTCAGGAACGCCCTGAGGGAAGCCACATCACCGCACCTAGATGCTATTCCTAGGAACATATCTTCAGTCAACGACACGAACCTCGCAGTTCATGCCCTCACTAGGCACATCCAGACCGTAATCGTGGATTGTTCGAGGCAGGTTCCCTCGGTGGAAGACCACCGATGGACCCTGCCAAACGACATAAAGGACCTAATGAGGCGCAAGAATGCGGCGACTCGTGCCCACGACTTATATCCCACTGAAAGTAACCGGCTGGTGCTACGTACCCTTCAGCGTGAAATCCGATCACGCATAGCCCAGTATAGGAACGATCGGTGGGATAATCACCTCTCCAACATCGAACCTTCCCATCTCGCCTACTGGCGACTTCCCAAATCCCTAAAAGGGGGCACCGCCCAAACAATGCCTCCCTTAGCGCGTCCTAATAAACCACTCGCCTTCTTAGACGAAGAGAAAGCCGAATGTCTGGCTGACAATCTCGAGCTCCAATGCTCACCGAGCACACTACCGATCGACGCCGCTCACCTTGCAATGGTTAACAGCGAGGTCGACCGGAGGAGTAAGGAACCACCTCGCGATTCCGTCACTCAAGTTACATGCACCGAAGTTGAGTCCATAATTAAAAACCTGCGACCACGCAAGGCTCCCGGCCCCGACGGTATCACCAACAAGGTGATGAAACTCCTACCCATGTCCATTTTACACCTACTGGTGATAATCTACAACGCGGCCATATCCAAAGGCACCTTCCCGAACACCTGGAAGGAAGCCGATGTCATAGGGATTCTCAAGCCCTCAAAACATCCAACCGATCCATCAGCCTATCGACCCATAAGCCTACTCAAAGTCTTGGGTAAGGTATATGAAAGGCTCATCCTCACCCGCCTCAAGGCCTTCATGCTGTCCCGAGGGCTGCCAATCAATGAGCAGTTCGGGTTTCGCACCCAACACTCATGCACACATCAAGTGCACCGCATCACGGAGCACATCCTCAGTAAATTTCTTCAGGGCTACCAAACTGGGGCACTTTTTCTCGACGTGGCGAAAGCTTTCGACAAGGTCTGGCACAACGGGCTCATATACAAACTATATGAGCTCGGTGTGCTGTGATCGACTCGTACTTATCATACGAGATTTTCTCCGAAATCGAACCTTTCGTTACCGCGTCGAGGGAACGCGCTCCGAGGTTCACCCCATTTGTGCCGGAGTACCACAATGCTCTGTCCTAGGTCCTACTTTATACACACTCTACACCAACGACATACCGCGCACTCGCGGTGTAGAGCTAGCCCTTTTCGCCGATGACACCGGCCTCTACGTGTCTGGATTTAAACCAGACGCTATTTGTAAACGCCTCCAATCTGCAGCCAACACCTTAGGGAAATGGTTTCGGAAATGGAGGATCGAGGTTAACCCCACCAAAAGTGCAGCCATTTACTTCTCTCGGCGCAACAAAACGCCGCATCTCCAAACTATAGAGTTATTTGATCGTCCAATCCCCTGGGAAAAGACAGTCAAATACTTAGGGGTCACATTAGATGAAAGACTCACCTTCGGTCCGCATGTCAACCGCGTACGGAATCGAGCAGCGTTCGTCCTAGGTCGTTTGCACCCGTTACTTAATAAAATAGCAAAATGTCCCTGCGTAATAAAATTACACTTTACAAAGCGTGCATCCGACCCATAATGACATACGCAAGCCCCGTCTTTGCGCATGCCTCCCGCGTCACATTCACCGACTTCAGGTAATACAAAATCGTTTCATGCGCAAGGCCACCGGTGCGCCGTGGTTCTTGCGTAACGAAAATCTACACATAGATCTTGAGCTGCCGACCATAGCTCAGTACCTGAAGCAGGCTTCTCGCCGATATTTCGACTCTGCCGTCACACACCGAAACCCTTTGATTGTAAGTGCCGCCACTTACAATCCCATCGCGAATCACAGATTTACCCGCGTCCGTAGGAGACCGAGGCACGCCCTCGACGACCCTGACGACGCAACCACCAGGGCCCAAGCCCTTCATAAAACACAACACACAAACATTGCACCCTCATATCGCCCCCGCCGACGGCGAGGGCGTCGCAAACAAAGTTATTCGCGATACCGCCATGTCACTGGCCGGTTCTCTCCAGTCCATACAGATAGAAGCGTTGCTGGAGTTTCTTGCGCCACTTCTTCTCCAGCGCCCACGCATTCTGAAGTGGTGGTACAGGTAGTTAATAATAATAGTGATATTAATTAAGATAATCCTCTGTCAGAAGCAACTGACCGAGCCGAGGTTCGGCCCTCTTGGGCACCCTCGAGTCAGACGCTCTCGCGAAACAGGGTAACGGTCTGCCGAGGCTCCTCTCGGGAGCCCTTGCGCTGGTTACCCATATATAGAGGTCTCGACTGAGAGCCATAAGCGCTCGGTCACCTCTCAACCCGGTGAAACTGTAAAGCCCTGGGGCTAACAGCGGCCATCAGACCGAAAAAAAAAAAAAAAAATCACGATCGTGCCTCGTGGCAAGCTAACGAACTTAACATCTCACAGGACAATGTAACGGCAATGTATCTCACGCATTCTCCTCACGCTCCAGTGTGACGGGGCGGACGTGACGTCACTCGCGTACGCGCCGGCTGGGGACTCACCGCTTGTTTCCACCTGGCCGCTTGTATCACACGTAAATATCTCTTGATAGTTTCCCTTTCGGAGACACGAAATGAGGTTCAAACTCACATTTGATAGTAATATAACAATATAGTAGCTTACTTTCTGTTTGTGTGTTTGTTTTTAGTTTACTATTGTGTTCAAACAATGTATTTTATAGTGAACATATAATGTGTGTGTGGAAGTGAACGTGCCCCTCCAACATATTAAGTGAAAGGATGCACGAGCCACGTATAGGTTCTATGTTCTTAGGTTACGTTTAAAGTGATATAACTTGGATGTTATGTTAAAAATATGGAATGACATGTCTGGTATCTTTTTTTATAGAATAGGTAACCTGGTAACTCTCATCACTTACCTACTAAGTGTCTGTCTTCTTTTTAAAATATAAAAATCGCTTCATCTACTGTTCATGTCTCACAAACATCATTCATCCTTGACAATTAATCATAATGCAGATAAGTTGTTACCCTTGAGGACTGAGATGGAATGACTCGTCACCAGTAATACAATAATCTCCGATTCCCTACACTCACCAGATGAAACACAGCAGAATTATGCTGCTATTTCACCCTGTTAGATGATCGACGGCATGCCTTCGTGCTTTCCGTCGGAATACCAGCGTGCGGTAGGAATAGTGTGTAAGGGTCACTATTTTGTAAATTTTACTATTTAGAAAGATAGTGTAGAATGTTAAGGATGGACCTTAACATTCTACATCTATCGCTATCGTGGAATATTAGCGTAAATAGTAGCTTATCCCCATTCTATTTCGTCTGTAGATAAAAGATACCGTAGAAAATAAAATTACCGGTTACTTTTCTGGCGACGAAAAATTATATCTTTGTCCGCAACGGTGGCAAAGTTATGCATTATTATAACTTATAGAGGATGAGTGTAAGTGTCATGGGCTACTGGTGATGTCTTCCTGGTCTATTTCAACCACGGCGATATCTTTTTGTTACTTCCAGATAGAATACAGTAACTTACAGTGTCGTAAACATTTGCGCAAACACAGAGTCATAGTTCATCTGCTGTCACCGCCATCGATCTTCAGATGATAAAGTTCATCAAGGCATCATATCCGCGGCTGATAAGTGCTATTAATAAAACAAGAGCTATTTTCTTAACGTTTCGCCCAGGACCCAGCATCTGCCAGCAGCGCTCTTAACTTCATCCCGTGAGGAGTAAATTTAGATAAAGTTAGTTTAAGTTACATTGCTATTGTATTAGCTTATGGTCCTCGACTAGATGGAGCGACGACCAGTACAAGTTCTGAGAAAGTGGATGCAACCGATACGAGGGTGCGGCCCCCCTCCTCACCCTCCGCATCCCACCTACCCCACCCCTTCATAATAGCGGTAACGACGACTTCAGTTATCGTTTATCGTATGCAAACAATTCGGTTATAAATTGTATTCGGACAATGATTTTCGATTGTCATTAATATCGTAGTATAATTAATGACAATAATTAATGGCTAGCCACATACTAATGACACGTTCAATAAAATTTTTAGTAAAACAAAAGTAACAACCTGTATATCTAGATCCATGAGCTTAGTCCTCCTCTCTCTAAAGTGGATGTTTTCTTTTAGGTATGTTTGCGGATTCACAAATTTTCGAATCCAGAACGTCCATCTACGAGGCCACTTGTCGAACGTTCATATCTATATGAACCACGGCTTTCATCCTCCTTTACAAACTCTATATTCTGGTGAGTGTTGGCGCAAGCTTTAATTCTCTATAGAAACTCTACATTCTGGTGAGTGTTGGCGCAAGCTTTAATCCTCCTTTAGAAACTCTACATTCTGGAGAGTGTTGGCGCAAGCTTTAATCCTCCTTTAGAAACTCTACATTCTGGAGAGTGTTGGCGCAAGCTTTAATCCTCCTTTAGAAACTCTACATTCTGGAGAGTGTTGGCGCAAGCTTTAATCCTCCTTTATAAACTCTACATTCTGGTGAGTGTCGGCGCAAGCTTTAATTCTTCTTTAGAAACTCTACATTCTGGTTTGTGATGGCGCAAGCTTTAATCATCCTTTAGAAACTCTACATTCTGGTAAGTGATGGCGCAAGCTTTAATCCTCCTTTAGAAACTCTACATTCTGGAGAGTGTTGGCGCAAGCTTTAATCCTCCTTTAGAAACTCTACATTCTGGTGAGTGATGGCGCAAGCTTTAATCCTCCTTTAGAAACTCTACATTCTGGAGAGTGTAGGCGCAAGCTTTAAGCCTCCTTTAGAAACTCTACACTCTGAAGAGTGTTGGCGCAAGCTTTAATCCTCCTTTAGAAACTCTACATTCTGGAGAGTGTTGGCGCAAGCTTTTCCAACGGTCTTCGAATATTCAATAAATCGTTTGATAGTACAATAGAACAAACCTCAGAGTTATATTTAAATTTTCCGGAAGTTTGTAACTCTCCGTAACCGCAGCGGTGAAGCGCAATTACCGCGACTGTCTTCCCTCTGCGTCTACTCCATTGTTTTAAAAGGAACAATTTTTTTTATTATAACATGGCGCGTAAGTTTCTTATTGATTTTAAATAATCCAAACATATTGGAACGGTTATCCAAATTTAAATTAAATATGAATGTGACAGATCTTATGACCCGACTAGGTATATTATAAACAGGTAGATTAGGTAGCGGATGTTTGAATGTCAGCGGCTACCTGGACCAGCATCTGGGTCAGCGTGTTACTAGTGGCGTGTGGCCTCAGGACATGACCCACTCAACCATCCCTGCCAGCAACCAGCTTACTGGTTTTATTTTTTATTATATTATGGGTAACAAATTAGCATACAGTTGACCTAATGATTGATATATATATATATATATATATATATATATATATATATATATATATCATATCATACATATATATATATATCATATCATACATATATATATATATATTATCCTGTCCAGTTCTTATTAATAAAACTTCGGTATCACCTTCAATGTAATATACCCGCGTCATTGAATCCAAGAGCCCATCGTTATCAAAATTTGTGTCACCACATTTCAATGAAAATGAGCAGGTCGTTAAGTCCGCTACTAGGTTCCGTTCACAAACGTTTCAAGAGGATAATCATACGCTCTATAGAGAAACGAGGAAGGAACAATATCCCATGTGAAGCGGAACTTGCGTTTTGTAAAGTTGCACACAGTATGCCGACATGAAATAATTGCTCTATTAAGCACGATCAGTTTTTCAGATTTTTTTTTTCAAATTGGACTTATTTATTTATTTTATTTATTTACTCTTTATTGCAACTTCTAAAGATAGGAAGAACCACAATCCACAGAGATAATTCTTCTAATGCCAATAGATTTAAGAAATTTCCATACTTCAGCAAGAGAAGATTTATTAATAATCTGATGCATAATTTAAAACAAACTTTGTTTGTTTCAAATTATGCATCACCATGTTTTTGTCCATTATGAAATTCGCAGTACACACGACACGACTGTGTTTAATCTAAATAACACACGCAACTCAAACTACGCTTCTAAATGGAAAACACTTTTGCTAATCCAACTACAACAAAAAATATAAAAAAAATAAATTGAAACCATAACCAAATGATCCATTCTCGATACTGTTTTGTCTGATTGTATATTGAATCCAGGACCTCCATCTACGAGGCCAGTTGTCGAACGTTCATATGTATATGAACCACGGCTTTAGAAACTTCACAATCCGGAGAGTATTAGCGCTTTTCGTACTGTTCCTTCTTTTTTTCAAACGGTCTACGAATCTTCAATAAATTGTTTGAAAGTACCAGCATCAGGGTCAGCATGTTACTTGTGGCATGTGGCTTCAGGACATGACCCACTCAACCATCCCTGCCAGCAACCAGCTTACTGGTTTTATTTTTATTATATTATGGGTAACAAATTAGCACACAGTTGACCTGATGATTGATGATATTTATATATATATTATCCTGTCCAGTTCTTATTAATGAAACTTCGGTACACCTATAACGTAATATACCCGCGTCATTGAATCCAAGAGCCCATCGATATCAAAATTTGTGTCACCACATTTCAATGAAAATGAGCAGGTCGTTAAGTCCGCTACTAGGTTCCGTTCACAAACGTTTCAAGAGGATAATCATACGCTCTATAGAGAAACGAGGAAGGAACAATATCCCATGTGAAGCGGAACTTGCGTTTTGTAAAGTTGCACACAGTATGCCGACATGAAATAATTGCTCTATTAAGCACGATCAGTTTTTCAGATTTTTTTTTTCAAATTGGACTTATTTATTTATTTTATTTATTTACTCTTTATTGCAACTTCTAAAGATAGGAAGAACCACAATCCACAGAGATAATTCTTCTAATGCCAATAGATTTAAGAAATTTCCATACTTCAGCAAGAGAAGATTTATTAATAATCTGATGCATAATTTAAAACAAACTTTGTTTGTTTCAAATTATGCATCACCATGTTTTTGTCCATTATCAAATTCGCAGTACACACGACACGACTGTGTTTAATCTAAATAACACACGCAACTCAAACTACGCTTCTAAATGGAAAACACTTTTGCTAATCCAACTACAACAAAAAATATAAAAAAAATAAATTGAAACCATAACCAAATGATCCATTCTCGATACTGTTTTGTCTGATTGTATATTGAATCCAGGACCTCCATCTACGAGGCCAGTTGTCGAACGTTCATATGTATATGAACCACGGCTTTAGAAACTTCACAATCCGGAGAGTATTAGCGCTTTTCGTACTGTTCCTTCTTTTTTCAAACGGTCTACGAATCTTCAATAAATTGTTTGAAAGTACCAGCATCAGGGTCAGCATGTTACTTGTGGCGTGTGGCTTCAGGACATGACCCACTCAACCATCCCTGCCAGCAACCAGCTTACTGGTTTTATTTTTATTATATTATGGGTAACAAATTAGCATACAGTTGACCTAATGATTGATATATATATATATATATATATATATATATATATATATATATCATATCATACATATATATATATATATATATATATATATATATATCATATCATACATATATATATATATATTATCCTGTCCAGTTCTTATTAATAAAACTTCGGTATCACCTTCAATGTAATATACCCGCGTCATTGAATCCAAGAGCCCATCGATATCAAAATTTGTGTCACCACATTTCAATGAAAATGAGCAGGTCGTTAAGTCCACTACTAGGTTCCGTTCACAAACGTTTCAAGAGGATCATCATACGCTCTATAGAGAAACGAGGAAGGAACAATATTCCATGTGAAGCGGAACTTGCGCTTTGTAAAGTTGCACACAGTATGCCGACATGAAATAATTGCTCTATTAAGCACGATCAGTTTTTCAGATTTTTTTTTTCAAATTGGACTTATTTATTTATTTTATTTATTTACTCTTTATTGCAACTTCTAAAGATAGGAAGAACCACAATCCACAGAGATAATTCTTCTAATGCCAATAGATTTAAGAAATTTCCATACTTCAGCAAGAGAAGATTTATTAATAATCTGATGCATAATTTAAAACAAACTTTGTTTGTTTCAAATTATGCATCACCATGTTTTTGTCCATTATCAAATTCGCAGTACACACGACACGACTGTGTTTAATCTAAATAACACACGCAACTCAAACTACGCTTCTAAATGGAAAACACTTTTGCTAATCCAACTACAACAAAAAATATAAAAAAAATAAATTGAAACCATAACCAAATGATCCATTCTCGATACTGTTTTGTCTGATTGTATATTGAATCCAGGACCTCCATCTACGAGGCCAGTTGTCGAACGTTCATATGTATATGAACCACGGCTTTAGAAACTTCACAATCCGGAGAGTATTAGCGCTTTTCGTACTGTTCCTTCTTTTTTCAAACGGTCTACGAATCTTCAATAAATTGTTTGAAAGTACCAGCATCAGGGTCAGCATGTTACTTGTGGCGTGTGGCTTCAGGACATGACCCACTCAACCATCCCTGCCAGCAACCAGCTTACTGGTTTTATTTTTTATTATATTATGGGTAACAAATTAGCACACAGTTGACCTGATGATTGATGATATTTATATATATATTGTCCTGTCCAGTTCTTATTAATGAAACTTCGGTACACCTATAACGTAATATACCCGCGTCATTGGATCGAGGTCATGAAAATTTGTGTCACCACATTCCTTGGAACAGTTCGTTCAATGAATACGAATAAGACAAAGAAGTCGGTAAAGCCGCTCCTCGGTTCCAGTCACAATTCACAAACACTTGAAAAGGATAATCACATGCTCTGTAGAGTAACGAGGAAGGACGTGAGTAATGAATATTACCTTTTTTCGTTTCCATCCTGTTATGGGGAAACAGATTGTGACGACGTTATGACGTAGTTCAACTCGGCCAGGTGATTTATCCTCAAGAAATTATTTCGAAATTTGTAAGCATTTATTGTAATTACGTAAATGGAAATTCAGTTTACAAGAAAAGCTAGCTGTGCATCCGAGGTGAGAGGAACGGCACGGCCTATATGCTGGTGGAGTAGGAGCTTCTTCTTTATTGATAAGAACAAACTCACACGCGGTTGACCTTACGGCAAGTGTCGTCGGTGAACCGTGTGTGACGTGTGGATCCTCGGGGACTACACACCAGTGTGTACTGGATGGAATGCCTGGTTAGTAAAAAGTCTCCGAATTCCCGCACTCACGAGACAAAACACAGCATCCAGAAGAGAAACACAGATCCGGTCCTAGTCTAGGCGACATCCATGCCTTAGTCAGAAACATGCTGCTGTGTAGCACTAGCACTGTTAAAACTACGCTTAAGCCATAATTTCCAAATTCCTATGTAGACAGCATAACGATCAGAACAAGAGAATCCCATAGCATCGCCCATGTGCCGTTCCTCCATCACCCCCATCGTCAACAAGAAGACAAGATGTACACGCGTCGTCACCGTTGAAAATAGAGAGGAGTGTCTCGGCACCAGGAACTGGCTCTACAGATCCCTACACTTTCCAAACGAAACACAAAAGCCTCCACAAGCCCCGTCCCTGGCCGAACCAATTTATTTACGCTGCGGCAAGTAACAAGTTGCAACGTAGCTCTACCACTGAAGCGGTATAGTCCTGGTCCATGTTCAATAAAATGAAAGGACATACAGGACTAAAAGCAGAATAAATGAGATGTTTATCACTAACCGATAAAAACACAAGCCCGACGAGCCCTGAGCCCTGCTTCTATGCTATTAGCGTAATTATAAAACGCTATACTGTTAATATTATTATATATGAATAAATAACGCCTATCTGACCTTCGACTGGGTACAGAACATACATTAATTACATAAACAACGCGTTACTGCGCGCCGCTCTTCCATAAAAGGATATAACCCCAGTGTGTCAAGATCACGGACCAACCGGCTTTGGGGCAAGCTTTAAGCTGACGGTAACGACACGGATATATATATATATATTTATATATACATTGTACAAAAACACTCATTCTCTAGTGAAAAATGTACGTAATTCATTGAACGACCTTTGAAGGTATTATAGACATTATATTCGTCAAACTATTAGGGGAATAATTATCGAAATACATGACAGTATCGGTCGAAGGCGCAAATACAGTGGGCCCACAAGCCACCTTAATTTATTTACTATTATAAATATCTATCTATTAAAAATTCTTTAGGTGCTAAATTTGAAAATAAACTAGTTTGAATACCTGTTATTGGGATCGGAAATGCCTTTTATCGTGGTCGTATCGTCGACTGTAAACTGGTACTCGTATATTATTTAATGGAGCGCGGTCGTCGCTGTGACGTTGATGACGCCACTGCGCCGGCGCCGCGCGGTCTGCCGTCACCACAGACCGTACAAGCCGAGAGCGAGCCGCTCGAAGTACCGCACTATTGTTTCAGGGTAGACAAATAATACGAATATAGTTTGTGTTCAGTCGATAATATTAGGTTGGCAATTAATTTTTAAGATTATTTAAAAGGTGATATTTTATACAACCTGATTGTATGTATTTGTTATTTTCTTCGCGTTCATTTATGTCGATTAGTCCTTCGAACTCTTTCAAATGCCATGCGCGGAATTTCGTTTACAGACGCAGGAATGAGATCTTGGTTGCATGATCGTCATGTCGAGACAAAGCCGGGTGATTTCTAACAACGAGATATCGAAAATGATATTGAATTATCGGATTATCAGAAATAAACTCTTACAGTAAGTTTGATTACGTGTTTTGTGTATTTTTATTTTTATGTTCTTGTCTCTAATATTCATAAAATGTGTGATTGTTTCTAAAAAAAAAAAATATTACTTATAATTTATCTCGACAAGTTTATATAATGAAAAAAAAAGCAATAAAAGAAAGAGAGAAACTAAAAGTAGAAAGCGGGACAGCCTAGGGAAGGGGTCCACGTCATCTATCGGCGATATCTTCTCATCATTACCAAGTCTGGAGCGTCAATGATGTTTTCCCCCGCGTCGCCTGCGTCGGTGAGAAATATTTCGCGGCACAGGAAGAAGGTTTAAAGAATAGAAAGCAAAGTGTGAAAATTTAATATTTAGTTGTCTTTCATGCGATGAATGAAATTGTTTGGATGAATTTTTCATTATTTACTTTATGCTTATGGGAAGTTTAGTTAATTTTACCTTCAAATTAAAATCAACATTTCTAGCCGACTTTTGTGATTATTGCCGCAGAACCCCTGGCTACGCTCGACAAGCAGTTCCAGCTCAGTTGGAGCGATGGACCGGAACATTAGTAATGTTGATAGCAGTGATAATGTTCCATCAAAGAATGACCTCAACCGCACAATATATTGTAGTGACGTAACCACTAAGAGGAGGAGGTCAGAGTAGTCTGCTGTCTTGAGCTCCAGCTCCTGAGCCGCTCAACGACCATATTAATCGTGTTAGCATATTTTTTTTTTAAAAACACCAAAGTACTGATACAATCACTCTACGTCCCCTCGTCTATTTCAATGTCATGCATGGTTGGGGGAAGGTTCAGATCCAGTTCCAGGCACATGGCACCCGCAAACCACACACCGAGACCCAAAAACCAAAGAGTGATACACAAATATTATTCCTGAGAATAGAACCTAGGACCCGCAATGCGGTCGAAATTATGATTAACTAGGTGATCCTACGAATGCATACGTGGAAACATGGGTCGCCAAGGTGCGGATGTCGCAATTTGTAGTTTAGGTTTTTTTTCAACAAATTTAAGTAAAACAAACACTAAATGGCTACCCAAGACTATCTCAATACTTAAATGAAAACCACACCCGAATTGATACAGCCATAGCAAATAAATAGTAGAAATAAAAATATAGCAAAAAGAAATGTAAAACAAACGCAGAAAAAGTGTGAAAGTGTGAAACATTTGCACAAACACAGAAGAAATGGAACCCAGGACTTGCGACGCAGTAGCCAGTTACTCTAACCACACCACTGTATTTTATTATATATGCATAGATTAACTACACAATCATCCCCGACCCTCCCCCGAAACTAATTACAATCTGTTTCAAACGTAAAGTTTTTTCTCTGCCTGATCAGCAAGAACATACTTTTTGTCCTACCTACACCTTCGCTTTTTACTTTCTAATACATGTATAATTTGTAATTGATAGAGCCACATTATTGCTAGATCCTAGATGCAACATGACTCAGCTCGGATCAGTACCACTCCCTCACAGAATAGCAGCGTTAAATTTCAGCATAACGCTGCTATTTCCTGTGGAGAGCAGATTACAGATAAAGGGGCCTTCCGTCTCACCACTCAGGGGTCACAACGCGTGTGCGTCTGGATGACGGACGTAAATGTCATGGAGTGCACCCATCCCTTACCCGCAGGAGCGAGCTGATGACGCTCGGTGGGTAGTTAAGGATTCAGATGGCACGTGCCGCAGTGTGTTCGTTTCTCACATATTGATTTAAAAAACAATATATTTCACTCATTTAAACATTTCCAATTATAAAAAACCCATTTCCGTTGACGTGTGGCGCTGGATGTGACCTCCGGCGCGTGTGTTGAGTGAGACTACAAGACTACACAATGTGTTTTAATGTCAACCGGTTTCAAACGCATTCTAGTCGCGTGGCAGTGTAGCAGCCGGTCACTTGGTATGCACGGAATCTCATGGAGATTTAAATTATATATTCTTAAAGTGTTATAATTAGTTGTACTTTTCGTTTTCTTGCATAACTTTTTTTTCTTATTATGACAATCGTATAAATTAGGAGAATAAACAATTGCATGAGCTTAGCTTACTCTAAAAATGAGGAGATACGGCGAAACAAATGCTTTTAGCGGTAAACGCGTAAACTTTCTGCAGTAAGATTGGATCAGACATAGTCTGCTCCTATCCATAAGTTTATTTTTTTGTTTGTATAAATCCCAAATTCAAACACAAATTGGTTCCGACACTCATCGACGTTTTATTATGACGAAATTAGTGTACTAGGCATCCCCTTTGCCGTCGTCTACGAAGCAATACATGGTACTTATTTACAACATGTTCTTTATGTATACAGTAAACAACGTAGGAGACAGTACACAGCCTTGGGAAGCGAGTCGAGTTAGACTTACGGGCAATAATAATATCTCGGGACTCTTAGAAAGCAGCGCCTTGCGCTTAACCCAACTGGTAGCCTTAGCTAAATCCACACAAACCACTACCATATACATAGATGTAATTAGGATCCAAGAATTATTTGTCATCAGGTAGGTTGCCACTAAAAATACTACATTGGGCGTGCAGATTCATGATTTATTTATTATATAGTACCCATCTAGTTGCCTGTATGACTTCTCATTGTGATGGTTACATGTTGCGGAAAACGAATATTGCACAAGAACGCCCTAACAGCGAACTCGTGTACACCCAGACAACAGCAGCAGCGCCGCTCTAGCAACAACTATACAGTCACCCGACGTGTTACACGAAAAAATATTTGCTGGCGATCGCTCGGGTATACCCGCACTCACCGGTGGAGCGAGCTGTGTGGGGTAACGTTACGCAAGGTCGCATTCCCGTCACTCAAATGTAACCATAATGTAATCATAAATCAGACACGAAACAAACAACGAAGAACTACAAAAAGTTTATGAAAATAATAGAGAAGAAATGATATCTAAAAGCTACTATTGTAAAGTATTCAATAGTTGCGATAGTAAACAAAAAAGATGTCTTTGATGGCGCACTTAGTAATAATGAAATGAAGAAAATAGTGCTATCGAAACCCTTATGATCGAATTACAGATACATAACCTTATAAAG
Organism: Teinopalpus imperialis; assembly: GCA_029286865.1. Classification (NCBI taxonomy): domain Eukaryota; kingdom Metazoa; phylum Arthropoda; class Insecta; order Lepidoptera; family Papilionidae; genus Teinopalpus; species Teinopalpus imperialis. Next base: position 13,035,674 of record JAGSMU010000009.1, on the reverse strand, counting down.
AAAGGGTTACAAAAAATCTAGGCAGCCACAAAGTTAAGTTTAAGAAAGGTAAGTAAAGTGTGTACGAAAAATTTCCTTGTTGTAGTGATTTTGAATTTTTTCAAAACGAGATTGATATTTATCTTAATTACATTAGATATGTTTTAGGTTAATAACTAACACTTTTTCAGCCACCAAACACCTTTCACCATAATTTAATTAACAGTAGATAAAAAGAATATTGCTTTACATTTAAAGAACTTTTGAACATTGAGGTTTTGAACACCATTAGTCATTATTTTTTATTTGAAAGGACTGTTTTGCATGGTTGAGAAACCATCTTTATGTCGCAACCCATGAAAAAGCCAAAAAGAGAAATTAAAATCTTTCCCCCCTAAACCTAAACCCCTTTAGTATAAACTTATAATATGATTTTAATTAATAGTTTATATATAGTACGTTTAATTTTATCAATACCCCCAGAAAGGCCCAATTTTATTGCAGCACTAGGATAAGATCACGTGCATCCTAATACAATATCGCAGCTGCTAAATACGCTAAATCGCGAATTACAAATATACATGTTTTGTATGTAGAAGAAGTTATTTATCGAAGATCACAGAGCACCAGCATGCGCCCTCGTACAACCTTGAGATACACATGCGTGGTCACCTCTGAGCACCTCTGGTGCCTCTCCAAAGGATATATGCTTTTATGCAGCAGCGTTATTGTTCGTGTTGGTATTCTGCGAAGGTGCGATACTTTCCCGAACGCGCTGGTCCTTGCACGCTGCAACAAACCGCAGTGTGGCTCTACCAAAGGCCACGTAGAGAGACTGTCACACATCTAAACGTGGACTTTGGACTCGAACCGTTATTACGACACCCACTGAGCTATGCGGTCGTAAATTATGTCGCCGTATTATTTAACGTGATGGAAAAAATCATTCCGCGAAACTTTATTTGCATCATCGATCGCCATGACTAATGTTTTGAGCGGGCGACCGGGGGGTGCCGACGGGCGGGCGGCGAGGTAGTGTGTGCATCCCCCAATCGCCAATGCCAGTGACCGGGTTTTACAGATTTTCCGATTACTCACGCTTGCCTGTATTATCAACACATTTAGTATTACGTGGCCTTTATCCGTTAATCTTATGCCTCGTAATGTTTACCGCAACAAAAAAAAAGATAAAAGTTAAGAAAAGTTTGCTTTTTATAATGTTTGTTTAACTCTCTCTAGTCCGCAAGGTCGTGGTGTCATCTTTGGTATCAACTTGGTTTTTGCTGACCGCGAAGATAAAATATTTATGTTTATTTATTTTTATTGTTTTATTTTTGGATGACAAACTTTGGTGTCCCGTCTAGGCGCCTAGTTGTTGCTTATAAACATCATTGTTCGTCTACTACAATTCTACTATATATGTATGTATATTACTGTATATGTATGTATATTACTTCATTATTATAAATGTGTAAGTTTGTATATTTGTTACTGAATCACCCAAAAACGACTCATCGGATTTGATAGAAATTTAACACACATATAGTTTATAACCTGGATTAACACATAGGATACTTTTTATTTCAGTCAACGAGATGACTTAGGCACTGTTATACCATAAATGTACAATTTATATTAAAACTATACCGCGATTTCGTCTTCGTGGAGTTTAGAATCGAGTCTAGATAGAAGTGAAAAATGTGTGAGACGACATTTATGATTGATTATTATTTTGCCAGTAAATCTTACGTGACCAGACCGATCCGTGTGGCCCAAGGCCGGCGAGGGCCCAACACTTACACGTACTGGCAAACTTAAAAAATGTGAAGCGATATGACCGGTGAAATTGTTTATACCTTTATTTTTTTATTATACTCACATTTTTCTTTTCTCTCTGGACCCAATTATGAAACACACTCACACGAAATCAGATGCTAATAATACGAAAACATAAACGAGCAAAGATATCATTTGACAATTAAACTTAGGTTGCCGGACGAGGAGAGAAAATTTTCGCAGAGAAGCATTAAAATAGTTGAACAGTGCTATAGCCACGTTGCAGCTAGTTACGAGCTACAACTCCACCGGAGGAGAACCACTCCCTCGTACCACCAGCGGAAATGACAGCATAACACTGCTGTATTTAGTACGGTGAGTACAGTGGTATATCAGAGTTAAACCACTGCATTTTGTAACGCCCATGCAGTAAAATCGGACAAAGTTCAATATTTTGTTTCTGTATCTGTGTGGGGGTGTTCATTCAGCAGTGGGCTAGTGTGGCCTGAAGTGATGATGACACCAAGGACTGGTCGAGCCCACGACCAGGCTGAGGCTGATGTGTTGCTCAATGTTTTTTTTGATGACCACCTGCGATATCTTGCGGTTATTACCAGATGAACTCAATTGCGTAAGATATATTCCCGTGCCGCTAGCACGTGCGCCAATACAGACACATTCACACGCCCTTGCCTTTCCTGGCACCACGTAATGCTCGCGCTCGGAGGAAGGTTCAGATGCAGAGCAAAAGCACATGACATACACAACCCACCCAGACCCGAAAAACATCAATTTCTGTTCCGCAAATTCTTCGGTTGGAAATCGAACCTGGTCCTGCGACGCGGCCGCCAGGCAATCTAACCGCTACAGTAAGGCAAATAAACCTTTTGATTAAGCCTTTGAAGATTATAATGTCCGTTTTAATACAATTAAGAAATATTGTGTAAGTTATATCTAGTTTCAACGCTGAATTTGCGACTATGAGCTGCGGAAGAATACCGTGGTACCCGACCACAAATAAAACCAGTTCTACACGGTTATGTGTACCCTATGTTTAAATAAAACATGGGTATTTATTTCAATAATTTACTGTTTGAGCCTTAAGATTAAAAATCCTTTTTTATAATATTCAGACTCTAACAAGGAGGAGAAGGACGTTTTGTGAAAAATCATCCAATACAGACAAAATATCAAAATATTGAGTTCAATTCCTTATTTAGTGTTTTTTCTGATTCAATACTCGTACATACAATTGTAATATTAGGTCTTTACCTATGAAGTTGCCGTTCTTCAGTATTGGCCATTTCAAACCAAAAAAAGTTTTGATTGGCTGTGAATTCTAAATTCAAATTAATGTTGTTTTAAAAACATTATTTTTTCAAAGTCAGTCTCTTGTTTCTTGATTAGCTTTGTATTTTCATTACGTTTGAACATTTTTCGTCATAATGGATACTTTAAAAATTCGTGTAATTGTGGAATATGACTTTCGTCGTGGCATCAACGCAGCACAAACAACGGCACGTAACATCAACCATTACCAGGAAAAGGGTGGATTTTTTGGAGTCAGGCTTCCGGCACTTACGAGTACCCTAAGAATTCACACCACTGGCAATCATTAATAAGGGTGAGCAGGAGGGGGTGTACAAAGGATTAGTAGAGAAAAAACGAATAACCTCGTTTTATCCTCCAACACAAAAAGTACTTAAGATTACAAATGCCTATTGTGAACTTTATCGTACATATTTTGTGGAGTGGTAGAGCTGCGATGCAGTTTGTTTCTAGCTACAGAATGAATGGGTCAACCTAACGGGATAGGACTGCGCCCTCACAGAATACCAGCACAATGCTGCTGTGTTTCGTCTGGTGAGTGTTGGGACCCGTAGACCTTTGTTACTGTGATGAGGAATTCCATCTGAGTCTTCAAGGGTGACAACGCATGTCATCATGTCTTCAACGCATCTGCATGATGATTCCTTGTCAAGGATGAATGTAGATGTCAAAGGCCGCAGGAATCACTTGCTGTAAGGTGAACTGTGTGTTCATTTGTTAATCTGAATGTAATAAAACCATATAATGCTGCAAAAAGTGAAAACCCAGAAATCGATAATTGAGGCGTAAGGCACAGATAGCGCGCCATGTACCAACTCAGGTGCAATCCGTGAGTATTTTAAATTTGAACTTATTTTTAATAAAAGATTTTAATTTATATTTAATTGGCGGTGAAGGGAAACATCATGCGGAAACCTGCAAGCGTAAGAAATAGATAGAATAGTCCGCAAACTCACAGAGGAGCCGCTGGAGAGTCTGCAGCTTCACCACGCTCTCTCCAGAGGATGGCCCAACACATGCGTTACTTATTTATTGTATCTAATTTAGACTAACGTTTAATATTGTTGTTGAATTGAATTACCACTCAATTTCAATTTTGACAGCAAAAAAATAATAAAAGTTCGGTTTCATGTAAATTCTAATAAACGAATGAATGCACACCGTGCCTTAAAACACACGTGCTTCCCCAAAACGGTATTCTAATAGAGATGCTTTTGTTGCAATGAAATTTCGCCAAATTCACTTCACAGTACGACGACCTACTTTTTTTGAACGTCTTTTAGTTTGCAGATTGACCTGCGCCTCTAACCTTGCACTCTTCATGACAGGCGTGTGACCTCTCGTAATGCCTCATTCATCAGGGGACTTAATTCGTAAAAAGTTAAGTTAAAGTTAAAGGAACTACATGTCATTAAGACTGTATTGTAAAGTGGAAAATTTAATGGCTTACGTGACCAGCATGGTCTAGTGGTGCATAGCAGCTGTAGAGCCGTGGTCCCGGGTTCTATTTGAAGCTAAGGCGGATATTGTGCAACAAAGGTGTGTCGACGTATCCCACGTCATTGACAACAGCTTTCCTCCAATCTTATCGAGTCTTAGTACCTGGCCTTAGTTAAACGGGCACTAAAATGTATCCTGAGATTTAATATAATCTTATAATTATCAGATATATTATTATTTCAGATAATTATTAGTCGTTACCGAAGGCGACAGGAACAAATGAAACACGCCAGCGTAATGTTGCTATTTCACCTGATGGTCAGTGATCACCGCCGCGCATGGACATCCGCAACACCAGAGGATGCAGATGCGCTGCCAGCATTTCAGGAAGGTGTAGGCTCTTTTCTTGAAGGTCCCTAAGTCGTATCGGTTCGTAAATACCACTGGCGACATTCTGGCTGATTTCAACAGAGAGAGAGAGAAAATTTTGCGTAAATTGCACAGTGGTGGATTGCCAACCATCGAAATGATGAAGAGGAAATTTTGAATTTTGTCGCGATATACGATGTTTAAACCTAACGGCTCGTAGTAATTAGATTTCCGATGCCAATAACTCTCCATACTCACACTTTCATCTTTCCTGTGATGACATGTAAAACAAGTAAAGTATATACATATATAAATCCCACTGCTGGGCAAAGGCTTCCTCTGTAGAGGGTGTTAGAGCGTATTCCAACACGGCGTTCCACTGCGGATTGGGGAAATTCACACGTTTTCTAAAACGAAATATTATTTATTTCTTAAACATGCAGGTTTCCGTTCACGACCGCCGGGCACGTGGTAAAGTAACACATACAATTGCAATTAACAACTTCGTTGGCGCCGACACCTGGGACCGTACCATCATAACACTCGAGCCACTGACCCACTATGGCTCACATGATGTATTAAGAACCTGAACCAAAGCTCTGGACTCCATGTTTTAGTAAAAATCAAAACTAGTGACACGACGCCGCTGTTGGTGTCTAGCAGGTCGGTAAACCCGGTCCGAGAGTTTCTCACGGTGAATGACGTACAGCTTTTAGAAAGCATTACGACGTTGGAACAGCCACTCGACCCTATCGCGAGCGCATAGAGCTCACTCTCCGCACACCGACGGCTGACTCAGTGGGACTTCCCCAGTGCAACGCTCGATGTTTGTTCTGATACACGCAAAAGAGCCTTTCTGAGTTTTAAGTGCTGTTTGTACATTGTAGAAAAAGACGAACTGCAATATAGTTCCACATACATAAAAGTAAAGTCAAGTTATAGGTTGTATATATAAATCCTATTGCTGGACTCAGGCCTTCTCTCTGCAGAGAGTGTTAGTTCACACGATTCGAAACAATTTTTGTTTTTTATTAATTCTTCGACAAGCAGGTTTCGCCACTGAAACCCAGCTCTTAAAATTGCGACTAACAATTTCTTTAGTGCCGGCACCAGGGATCGTACACAGAGTTATGACGGGTCGTGTAGATCCCATATACATTTTTTTATAGAACAGTTGGCAAACAAGCAAGCAACTCACCAGATGGTAAGTCATTAGCGGCGCCGTGGACATCCGCAACACCCCAGGAGTCGCAGATGCGTTGCCGGCCTTTAAGAAAGGTGTAGGCTCTTTTCTTGACGGTCCCCAAGTCGTATCGGTTCGTAAATACCGCTGGTAACAACTGATTCCACAGTGCAGTTGTGCAGAAAATGTCGCTTAAAGCGCACAGCGGTGGATTGCCAACCAGGATGAAATTTTGAATTCTGTCGCGATGTAAGATGTTTAAAATCCCAAATACATGCCATGCTATAAATAATATATTGGGATCGCCAAGAGGTCGAATGATGCTAATAATAATGCTAAGACGGGTCCTTTTATCCGAAGTCTGATAGAATTAGCTTTCGAGCTGGATGTTCAGTAATCGCATGCTGTCTCATCACGCAGCCGCCACACCTGTGCGTTCGCTGATCGAGAGGACGTTCGTCAGTTTCGTCGTGCGTCCGGGGTATGGTTATGTATACGATATCGTTTTCAAAAAATGAAATCCTGTAAAATGACTGAAGATTGAATGAAAAAAAAATAATGATGCACGAAGCACTATACTGACCTCACCTGACCCGTATTACTGGTGACGAAGTGTTTCATCTCAGCCTTCAAAGATAACGCACCTGTATTACGACTCCTTATCGTGGTTGAGTGTCTCTTGGGCCGCAGGAATCACTTACCATCAGGTGAACTGTGTGCTCCTTTGTTAACCTCATTATAATAAAAAAAACACCATAAAATAAGTGGTAGTCTCCAGAGCTGACGTATCCGCAAGTTCATTGATCAATAATAATAATAATAATATGTAAATAATTCTCACCACACCAATAGTACAGCTATGTCGAAGACTGTATTTCAGGTCATCAGGTTTTTAGGTCGCAGTTTTGAAGATTACATTAGGAGAAAAAACGACAGTAAAAAGTAAACTAAAAAGAAATATTAACTCGATATGTGTAATAATTAACAAAGTTTGCCGCAGTGCGAGAAGTGACCAACTTTTTTCTTCTTGTTTTCTATTGCGGTGCATAATGAAGTATATGTCATAATGATACATACATATAAACAAACATACAGGTCAAACTGATAAAGGCGTGTCAAAACTTGCAGCTGGTCTTGTATACGAATGGCTTCCGGTAACAGGTCCCATTTAGTTTTAATGTCCTTATAAACACACTTTGAAAGGTTGAAGTCGGTGTCAATTTATTCCCGGACATTCTGCATCCATGAATAATGAACTGCCAAATTGTGTCGTCATTAGACTTTCGGCTGTCGACCGTCACAGAAGCACTATACAATTATTTTATTTATAATTTTATTATAATTCATTTAAATACCTACAATGTTATTGCCTTAATAACATTCCCGTTAACCAAGATAAAATGCTTGTGGTTTCGCACACCGTACCCTAAACTATCAAGCTATTGGCGTTGACTTATAAATATATATATATATGTATAAGACAGTGGCAGACATCTCAGTCCTCAAGGGTGACAACGCATCTGCATTATAATTCCTTGTCAAGGATTAATGTAGATGTGATGGGCCCCAGGAGTCACTTACCATCAGGTGGACTGTGTGTGAGTTTGTTACTCTCAATGTAATAAAAAAAGAAGAGATCAACTGTGCAGCATATATTATAGTGCCAAACAAAGCCGCTCACTAGACGTGGCCTTCCCTATTCCGATGTAATGCACGTGCAATAAGATCGGAGGAAGGTTCACATGCAGTGTCGGGGACACCGGACATATATACAATATCCGCATACGAACAATTTGCTATGCATAATTATTGTCACTCGGCTGGGAATTAATACCGGGACTCTACCTTGGTTACCCACTGAACAACTTCGTCCAAGCGGCATACTTAAGCACAACTTTCTAGTTGCCGCGGGGCAACATCGTAAACGGATCTCTCGGCTAACCAACTTGTCAACTTCACGGTTAACTTTGTGTCCGCTGACGTCACCCGGCTCCCCGCTTAAGTGTCAAGAAAGTTTGTGACCGTGCAGTTAGCGGATCGCTGCGACCCGGACTGCGCCTCACCAACTGGAATGTTTTCCTAAAGCTTTTCACATAAACGTCCCGAAGACCGAACGAAGACCCTTTTCACTGGTGACGAGGCATTCCGCCTTAGGCCTCAGGGATTCCTTATCCAAAATGTGGAGGTCGTCGGCCGCAGGAAGCACTCACCAGCAGGTGAACCGTGTGTGAGTTTGTCACATCATTAAAAAAAGAATTTTCCGATGTCTATCAGTTGGACTGGGTTTGCTTCGTGTTACGTTAGATGAAGCCGGCGTGGCGTAGTGGTTAGAGTACGTGGCTTATGCTATAGCTTAGGCTTATGCATCGCGAGTCCTTGGTTCGATTCCCAGTCGATGGACATTATTTGTGTATCTCGGACTATTGGTTGTCCTGTGTGTTGACACTGCGATCTGAATGTGCGATGTTATTGCACATGCGGTATACCGGATTAGAGAAGATGATGAGTTATCTCTGTGTTTGCGCAAATGTTAATATGCATAAACACGAGAACTGCAATTAAAGTGTTCATTGTGCCATTAGCTGACTGGTGCATATTATGTGTGATGAATTAACGTTACGGATATTCAACATTTATATATATTCATTTTTCAAGGTTTTATTAATGCAGTTTCTCTCATTTCTTCGCAAATTTAAAGCAAAATTTTTAATAAAGATTAACTTTATTTTTTAAACAATTTTGTATATTGGTTTAATGTTAAATTATATATGTAAAGGATCAGCATGCTGAAGTGGCAATAGGCCCGGCTAGTAGCTCGTAGAACCGATAACTGATGGGGAAACAATTTCCCTCCACGCCACGGGATGACTGGTAGAGAATGCCTTAAGGCATTAAGTCTGTCCTTTGTGGGGTACTAAGGGAGGACTTGTAGGAGTGTCTGTAAGTTTAAATAAATAAATATATCTAGAAACTGCTTATAACAAAGACTTTTGGTTCTCTTTACATACATAGCGTCATGGCTTGGAAGCCGTGGTAGCTCAGTGACTAAGCAATCGCTTTTAATACAAGGCACGCGACCAATCGGTATCGAGTTCTATCCTCGATTCCGACACATATAAACATGTAGTTGCAATTTTAAGTGATCATTTCTCATGCACTCGGCGCTGAATGAAAACAGTGTGAGGAACCTACATATATATATATATAAATATATATATAGGCCATTAATTTTACTTTACCAGTCTGGAGTGTCGATTGTACGCGCGCGGGGCACCATCTTAAAATTACTTTTTAATATGTAAATATTGACAACCTTCTCTTCATAAAGAGAAGTCAAGACCAACGTATGATAGGTTTAGATTATAGCACCAACAAAGCATTCTTTTAGTGGACCATATTCACTTATTTATTTATTTTTTTGTTAATGAACACAAAACAGGGACAATCAGTAGCATACTCACAGAAACATACTCGTACATACAGAAATAACAGTTGCAACAAAGAAGGAATGTCAAATTATCTTACAGGTAAGAGGTATTTTATATTTCATTTATTAGAAAAGATATTACACAATCCAGGTTTTTTGTGTAGCTAAAACATGAATGGGTTGCCCTCCTTTACTACCAGGCTAAAATAGCAACATAACGAGCGGGGAGTGCATCGCACCGAAGACCTCTATCGCTGATGGTGAGGCTCTCCATGTTAGTTCCACAATGCTCGTGTGCTCGTTTGTCACCGTCAATTCAATAAAAAAGAACTCACCCGATGACAAGTGATAACTGACATCTACGATCTCGATAAAGATTCAAAATGCACGAGGCGATGTATAAAAAAACCGTTTTCTAAATAATCAATAAAATATTTCTCGTTACGAGTAACCGTTTAATGAATAAAAGGGAATCTGGTAGCCCTGAGTCGGTCGTGAGGTCGGCCCCCGTGTATCAACAATCCATAAATCCAATCCAATGAGTCAATGCGGATCTATCCCACGGGCAGCCGTGCGGCCACCGCTTGCATTGCGGATTCGAACAGCCGCCCACCGCGCCTGACGCACCGCTTCCCGCGAAGCCCCGCAAAAGCCCGGCAAAGGCGCCGCCACGCACATTCATGCGCGATACGATCTTCAAGTGCGTACATCGGCGCACGCGCAGACATTTTTGAATGATTCGTGTTTGGACGCGTGGCGACTCGGGTGGCCACGCTTGTCACTCGCAGGTGCGACCACGCAGTGACTAGACGGTTTAAGTTTTTTTTAATCGTCATTCTTATGCAACAATTGAGCGTTTATACTAAGAAAATAGCCTTTCCTTAGTTTTTATATAGTATGAGAGGTTCACTATGTGATCAATATTTGTGTATCACAAATTGTTAGCTTTCTGGTCTGGGTGTATTGTGTGTATGTCCCGTGTACCCTACATTGCATGTGAATCTTCGTGCAATTTTATTGCACATGCATTACATCGGAATAGGAAGTAATGAGTGAGTGTCTGTGCTTGCGCAGTTGCTTACGGTACTTTAACGTATTCTGCGCAGTTGATGTCATCTGACAACAAGTAGAAGATATCGCTGCGATCATCAACCAAGAGGACAATATCCTCTCATTTACTTAACTAACAGAACCGATATTTGCCGACAGCGTGGTGTATCAGTTTACTGCTACGTAATGAACATCATGAATATTAAAGTATTACAGTATGCAAACGGTTATTGCAAAACAAACTTACGATTATTTTGTTCAATAATTGTTATTAAATTCACTATTAAAAAATTTAAATGAAATTAAATAACATATTTATTTTTCATTAATATGGTGTCTCTCATCCCAAATGCATAACGGCAGCTTAAGCAACTTGCTACTTCGGCATTATTTATGTGTGGAAATATGAAATAATTTTGTCGATTTTCTGATAATTAGTCCCTGAGGTTACAAGCCTTTTTTTACTGCTATTGGTTTATTAATGCCGGTGAACAAGTGGGCGTGGTCCACTTCCGGTCGTCATCATGTTTAACGTCCATGTTCTGAACAGACATATTCCGTGACTAGGAAATGGCGACGTAGCGTAGATATATTATTCCTATATATGAGTAATCCTAAATTTTGATAAATAACCTAGGGAATATTGTTGGTTCAAAAAAGACTGAGATTTTAACAGTGGTAGAGCTACGTTGTAGTTTGTTTCTAGCTGCAGAATGAATGGGTCGGCTCGACCGGTCGGGTAGAACTGCGCCCTCAGAGAACACCAGCGTAAAACAGCAGCATAATGTTACTGTGTTTCATCTAATGAGTGTTGGGATTAGGAGACCTTTATTACTGGTGACGAGGCATTCCATTTCAGTCCGTAAGGGTGACAACGCATCTGCAATATGATTCTTTGTTAAGGATGATGATGAGGATGATATTCTAAATGTAATTAAAAAAAAGAGGATTCGGATCGTTACTCGCCCCTCTCTGTCCTCGTTGTCGTTCTTCGTCCACAGCAGTCTTCGAGCCAGCAGCATGGATTGTCACCAGTAATGAGGGTCTCCGGATCTCTGCACTCACTAGACCAATCCCAGTAGCATTGATGGATGTAGAGGCCTCTAAACATCCTCATCAAAGGATGCAACTTGCATATGCGTTGCTCTGGGTTTTGTGATAGAATACTTCGCTCCGAGTATTTTGGTCTCCGTTTTCCCTACACTCATCATACTTAACAACAACGTTATGGTGTTTAAGAGGATACCAGCTATGAAGCAGCTTCTTTCGATTGTCGGAACATATTCCTATAATAGTATACAGTAAAACATTCGCTGACTGAAAGTCACATCACCGATTTCGTTAGCAACTGCTTCACCCTTCAGGCTATATATGTTAAATGATGTGGTAGTGTATATATATAGAACCCTCTATACGTATGGTATGTTATTTATGTATGTATAGATCAATTTTTTTGTTGCATGGGGTGACTCAAAATCGATAAATTTTTTATAATAAGATATTTACTATTATATATACCAAATAGTGTGCACGTGTCTATAGAAATATATACAGATATCTTAGTGCGATTTAAACTAAGTCTAATAAATATCGCGTCAATCAAGTTGATGTCCCCCTGGTCGATTCCGATCACAGCTATATGTTCATGTCGCTGCGGATGTCGTCTCCCGATCAGGATATATTATAGTGCTGGCAGTCAATGCGCAAACACAGTAATGAGAGTTGTGCGCTGCTCAGATGCCGCAGATGCGTCGGAGGATGTTCCAGGTGCAGCGAAAGACACGAGACGTACATTACATGCCACACGGACCCGAAAACCAACAACTTTTGATATATAAATATTGTTCCTAGACTGGAAATAAAACTCAAAAGGACTGTGCCAAGTGTTGTGACCATCAAGCCGGCGAAGAATGATTACGAGTGCTGTGGACTCATTTTAATGATTTCAATCAAATGACCCAACCTCAACGTCCATTCCTGCCCTTATCATGTCCGCACTGGCTATAAAAAATCAATTTAAACGAAACTTTGAAAGTTTATTATCTACTTATCTTGCGGCAACATTTTAGTATTCGGTGAGTTGCACTTTAAACAGAATTTCCACGAAACAATTGGGCTGGTCCGCACCCATAGCTCCGCGGTTACATGCGCGCTAAATGAACATTTCACTCCCACGGTTATTACTGCCATCTCAACAGTAGTTTTAAAATATTGCTTCTACATTACTGGCTACCAACAGAGCTAAAATATAATTTCGCATAAAAACGCAATGTAAACCTACCGGTAATCATTTCACAATCACGTTTCGCCATCCCAATGTAGTCTTATGTCGATCTTTGCTCCGGACATGCCAAGCATTTATGCACCTGAACGTATTAGCAGTACATTTCACTTTTCGTTCGTGCAACTTCAAGTTTATTTGTGGTATAAACGGTAATGTATGCTTGGAGGGGCGCGGCGGACGCAAGGCTGTGTGCACCGTGGGAGTGTGACGCACCGGAAGTGCTACGGATGCCGCTACGCGCGGCCTACAAAAGCAAAACATCGCAAAATGCTTGCAGGATGATCTAAGCCTCCGTTAGGTGCGATGAGTTCATTGACCAGGAGTATTTCTGTTTGTAAACATTACATATCTCCGTCTGCGGTTGCTGAGTGAAGCTAACTCAGGAAAACCTGTAATTATTATATCTGTGCTGTCTCGATATTGTATATATTGATATAAAACGTCTTGTTTTTCTAATATTGGATAACATAAATAATTAAAAAACTTCTATATATTATTACTACTGTGGAAAATAAAACTGGTAACAATTAATAACAGAACAAACTATAAAATCAATTGGCTTAATAAACATAATACTATTATTTTTCTGTTAGTATGACTTGACATGGCCATATCTATTTGAAATAATAACTCGCATAGTCCGCCCGCGCGTGGACGCTTGACGCCAGCGCCATCTATAGTAACATTGCAGTACTGAATAAATTGGTTTCTCCAAACATTCTCACCGTTATTTCAGGGATGATAATATATCTGCATTATCGAAGATCAATGTGTTCAGGCTCATGACCAATGACCACCAAATTGTGTTCAAGAATGCCAATCCCGATGTCATATATTAGTAGTATTAGTTTTATTATATGTTTATTTTATAAATAACGCGAGGAATAAGGAGGGAGTGTGGGCAGAACTGTGCGCTGCGTGCAGTAGGTTACTGCTGCGGCATGATGCGGATTTTACAAATAGGTCACCCCCATAATAATAATAATAAAGATGTGTAATACTACCATTCTATTTGAGTCCCACACCCTCGGCCTTCTGGAGCCCCATGTGGAGGGATTCCCGTCCGTTTGGTCTTTATATATATATATATTATTGTACATTTTCTTTTATTACTGTATAACTAACGGAGAAATAAATATCCACCATAATAATGTCATTTTTTTGCAGGCTGGCAGGAACCCGTGCCGTGTTAGATCGGTGTCTAAGCCGCTTTCAATTCACGCCAGTAAACCAAGTTCGATCCCGACGCCGTCATCGATGAAGCAGTAAATCATACTTTAAGTGCTGATGCACCTGCTCGGCGGTGAAGGAAAATATCGTGAGGAAACCTGCTTGTCTAAACAAGAAGTAAAGTACAGTCTATATATATAAATATCGCGAGGAAACCTGCTTGTCTAAACAAGAAGTAAAGTACAGTCTATATAAATAAATATCGCGAGAAAACCTGCTTGTCTAAACAAGAAGTAAAGTACAGTCTATATATATATAAATATCGCGAAACCTGCTTGTCTAAACAAGAAGTAAAGTACAGTCTATATAAATAAATATCGCGAGAAAACCTGCTTGTCTAAACAAGAAGTAAAGTACAGTCTATATATATAAATATCGCGAGGAAACCTGCTTGTCTAAACAAGAAGTAAAGTACAGTCTATATAAATAAATATCGCGAGGAAACCTGCTTGTCTAAACAAGAAGTAAAGTACAGTCTATATATATAAATATCGCGAGGAAACCTGCTTGTCTAAACAAAGTAAAAGTACAGTCTATATATAAATATCGCGAGGAAACCTGCTTGTCTAAACAAGAAGTAAAATTACAGTCTATATATATAAATATCGCGAGGAAACCTGCTTGTCTAAACAAGAAGTAAAGTACAGTCTATATATATAAATATCGTGAGGAAATCTGCTTGTCTAAACATTAAGTAAAGTACAGTCTATATATATAAATGCCACCGCTGCGTGAGGAGGCCCTCACTGGGAGGGTGTCGGTACGTAGTCCACGCGGCACAGTGCGGATTGGTGGACTTCACATGTCTTGAAAGTCTATTAACCGCCGAACACGTGGTAAAATCAATTCATCGTCATCACTTCAGCTCAACATAGATCCTCCTAATACATATATAAAATACTGAATATTATTTTATTATATTACAAGTGACGAACGACTACCCAGCTCACCTGCCGGTGCGGGAATCCTGTAGCGCTTAAACATCTACTGGTCAAAAAAACTTCATGATGTATATGCGTTGTCACCCTGGGGACTAAGACGGAATGCCCCATCATTTGTAATTGTCTTCGGAGCCCTACACCACATGCGCCGCCACAGCAACGTTATGCCCAATGCTGCATCAGTAAACAAACCTCCGTCTGGCACTGTTAAAATAATGCTACGCGGCCTTGTTCCAGTTGCCAGCCGGACTCGCCAGGCTCAGCCCGCGGCCACCAGGCAAGGTTGCGCTGACGCAACTATGACCCACGTCATTATCGCTTGCCATTGACGTCTTTCAGACATAAACATATTTGCGTTAACAATTCCTAGATTTCAATACTAAACGTTAAAAATAAATACCGTAAATATATATTTGGTTAAGATGCATCTGTCAAATATAACGAAGCTCCGGATGCGGACCTCGTAGCAGTAAACAAGATATTTGTACATCGTTAGCGAACACCTACCTACCAAGCTGTCTTCCCCTCAAGCTTGTCGTGTTACTTACGGGATACATTATATATACGTTTGGCATGTGTGACGACCCAATTAAGTACCCTTAACATGTGATATTCCATCTCAGTCCACAGCATGATACTTTTTTGAGGATCGATGTCCCTGGGCGGCAGTGTTCGCTTACCATCAGGTGTAGTATGCTGGTTTATCACCTCTAATAATACTGAAAAATGCGAAAAATGCTTACTGCAATCCATAAACCTTAAAACTAAAGTGCAGCCTATTATTTTTATTTATTGAGAACACCATCCACAATATCATTTTAAATTTTGCACTTGCAATTTATCTTTATTAAATTATAATGATTAGCCTTTACAGGTGTATACAAAATTATTATCTTAAAAGCTACGTTTCTAAGCAACCTTATATCTATTAAATTAAAATTGTAAAAAAATAAAGTAAGAAAACGTGAATAATATAAACTTAAACTTGACATTACATCGTACTATAATAATATAAACTTTAACTAGACATTACATCGTGCTATAATAATAGAAACTTAAACTAGACATTACATCGTGCTATAATAATAGAAACTTAAACTAGACATTAAATCGTGCTATAATAATAGAAACTGAAACTAGACATTACATAGTGTTATAATAATATAAACTTAAACTAGACATTACATCGTGCTATAATAATAGAAACTTAAACTAGACATTACATCGTGCTATCTCATCATTAAAAATATTAACATTGTTATTTTTTATTTTTTTATTTATTTTTGAAGTCATTATATGTACGCACACTAACTACGATTAAGAGAGCGTGCAGAAGCTACATTAGTCCTGCAGAATGGAATATAGAACGTATTACGAATAGGGTACCGCGGCGGATTGGACGGAACAGTTCAGTTGGTCGGCTTTAGTAGATTCGAAGCTGCAATATTTCCATAAACAATCTTGTGAAACTTTTCGAGAATTTTACAAGAAGCTCATTTTGAAAACAGATAATCTAGTGTGATTTAGCACGATATGGACAAACGCCAGTTGCATAAGCTAGAAAACAGGTATTTTTTTTTAATACATTCTATCCTTTGTATATGGACCTATATATATAGACACTGTGGACTTGACATTAAAAGTATTTTTTTAATTATTTCTATGACATATGCCTTTACGATGTTTTCCTTACCGACGAGGGCGCGGTAAAATTAGATTAAACATGGTCATCGGTCCGGGGATAGAGCTCGGTTAGATCGTGTACCGTGAATTAAAAACGAGCGCTGAGCTTGCTTATGTTTAGGTTAAGATGAAAAACCATTTCACCAGTCATTAGTTGATCCGTTCTTATTACTTACTATACACTCACACTCACCAGGCGACCCATTCATGGTTTAGGTAGACACAAACTGCATCATAGCTCCACCATTATTAAAATAATAATGTGGTAAATAATTGTTAGTTGGAAACTTTTTGTTTCAATTCATTTATGAGGATTTCCACCTCGTTCGATCTCTTTTGACTGCATTGAATTTCGTTTAATACTGAGGCAGAAGTGAGATCTTTGTTGGATAAACTTTTCTAGACGTAACCGAGTGATTTCTACCAACGAGGTATTAAAAATCTTGTGGAACGGTGAGAGAAAGTAGTAAAAACTAAAAAAGAAAGAGTAAAAATTGATAATTTATAATGACAAATAAACTTTTTTAAAAAAAAGTAATGAAATTGTCGAAACATTATTTAAATATATAGTACGGTAGAGCTCAATATACTTGCAATGATCGATCTGACCTCGAGCATCCAGCGCCAGCGGACGACGTGACTGTAACAAACCAACCTCGGTCACGGGTCTCCGACTGCGACATCGGGGGCTTTGTTCCCCTCCCCCACACAATGGCGGTCGAAGTATCTCGCAGCCATCCCGCCTGGCTTACGTGCGCGCTACCTCGCATAGAAAGCCGGCCCTCGCGACCCTACGTGACCACGCGCACGCGCCTCTTAAGCAACCACTAGACCCTCCAATGCTGCGTTAACTCCTTAGCTTGTTTGTTGCTTATCTGGGGAGATTAGATGCCTGTCCTCTTCCTTTTTTTGTTCTCGCTAACGTAAACATAATGGATTGGTTAATTGTTAACGTTTAAAACAAATATACAATAGTTGTTGGTAACGTGTAGAGGGCAGCAAGTTATTTGTAAAGTGTTACCTATTTGTAAGGTGTTACCTATACGCCCTCGATAGTATTTCTTTCTAGAAGTTACATGTAATACGTAAATACAAATCTGGACAAAACTGAAAAAATAAAAGTTATTTACGAGTATTTTATGGCGTTTATTTCTTACTCTTTTTATTCCGTTTAATTAAATTTTTCTGATCTACGCTGAAATAGCTCAGTGTTTTGAGGTCTTCCAGTGATGTGTCTGGTTTGAGGTCTTCCAGAGATATGTCTGGTTTGGGATTTATTTTTATTCGCAAGGGATCCCAAGCCGATGGTAGGAATAAAAACTTGGGAGGAAAAAATTGTTTTATTCAATATGTAGTATTGTCATGACTATATAAAAGTTTTTCGTAAAGAGATTTCCAACGGACACACACGAGCAAATTATCTTTCATCCGTCTTCTCTATAAACATAAAGTATTTTTTTTATTTCAATTGCCTAATCACCCATAGGAAATTATCCTTGGTAGGAATCGGAGTTCCTTTGGTAGGGTTTGTAGTTTATCAAATATTCACACGTACAGGGCAATACTGCTGAATTAACACCGTCATCGGTGTATTAAAACTCTCTTTCCCAACTTCTATCCCATAAAATCCCATAAAATAGGAAGTTGGCACATTCTTTGCACCGGAAACCATTGCTCGTGGCTACAGCTACAGTGTATCATAAATTAATTCGGCAGGATCGACTGCCGCTATGATATCCTGAAACCCAACCTGCCTATAGATACTGGTCACAAATACTCAGTGCGTAACTACACGTTTTTAATCGACTTCAAAACGGAGGTGGGTGTCCATAGGTTCTTACAATTTTCTGATCCAAGACAACTGCAAGTGCGAACACCGCGGTCTCTTCGTGGGAATACACAAAAGGACTTGTATTTTTTGGTCATACACTAACTTTGAACACAATCTTATAGTCCTTACCTTTTTTAATAAGTAAAAATAAAAAGATACTATCATAAATGAATACCAATACCCTATCAAAAGCGGCACAAATATCAAAACCGGAGAAATATACCGCGATTGCGGCAAAGTTTTTAGGTCGCCATTACGAACAAGTGTTGCCGCCAACTAATCTTATAGGGTCCTTCACGCAGTACTAGAATCTATATAGAAACTGATCAAAAGCGTTAAAGCGTTGATGCTGAACCTTCGCTCCTGAGCCAGGTCTTACAGAATTTTCTGGTCTGTGCTATGAATGTATTTTGCATGTTTTTATCGTAATTGTATAAGAAATAGCAAAACAAATGTAAGAACTTTTCGTAGCGACCTCTTAACGTTTTAAATTTAATTAGGCACGCGTGTCGCGGCGTGCATAATGGCTGCCTACGTGCTGGCCCCAACCCTGGGCCCCGCTCGCCAGGTGCGCTCCTCATATCCATGCCACATATTAGGGCTACTTATACACTTTGGTCAGAAATAACCCATGCTCGTCACACTTGCTGACGACTGTGCAGGATACTAGAACAGTGTCGGTGAAGTCTATTTGTTTTATTGTATTGAAGGTGACAGATGCGGTGCAGCTCACCCGATAGCAAGTGATTCCTGCGGCGCATGAAATCCACATTCATTATCGATGAGGAAACATAAAGCCTTGTCACCTAATACGGAATCTCTATAAAATGAAATGTCTCATCGTCAGTAACGGCCTCAGGTCGGTCATTTTTTGCATTGTCCCACCCCTCGATCAAGGTGGGGTAATGCCCACAAACTCATTCATATTTCAGCCAGAAGCGACCTGCAAGGTGTCTCTGTAACTGTTGAAATCTTCGATCGAGAAAGAGCTCTGACAAAATAAGAAATACGCTACTTGAGTGTTCAAGAGTATATGTATTTTAGACAGAGTCCGGTAACGTAACACTTCCACATGTGTGCAATGAGTCACGAGGTCAAGGGTTGGATTCCCACTGTTCCCGGTAGCGGCAAGTGAATCAGCGTGTACGATCCTCTTCCAGCCGCGCCAATTACTTAATTGATCTGTGTCATTGGCCGAGAGTGCCCACTCACATCTTACTCAATCTCACGGACCACTCACGACCATTACATGGAACACGTCAAACTCTTGATGAGTTTATGGTGTTGCAGATGATGCATTACTTCTATTTCAAGAAAAGTAACAACCTATATATACAAATCCCACTGCTGCGCATGGGTTTCCTCTGTAGAGAGGGCGCTAGAGCGTAGCACGCGACTGCACTGCGGATTGGCGAACTTCACGTGTTTTCGATATATTATTTTTATTACTTCTCAGACTTGCAGGTGAGCTCGCGATGTTACCGTTCACCGCCGAGCACGTGCTAGCCGAGCACTTGCTATCCGAGCACGTTCTATCTGAGCACGTGCTATCAGATCTTAAATTTGCAATTAACAATGTTTATAAGCGCCAGCACCGGGGATCGAGCTCGGTTCGCTCGCGTGCCGCGAGTTAAATGCGACCTACCACGATTCTTTTTGAGATACGAGTATCAACTAATATTTTTAGTAATTACTAATTGCTGGGGAATACTGCGCTAACGTCAGAGAATTAAAATGTATTGTCTTCGAGAATTCTTTCATATTTATTCAGAAAATTTGCGAAAGGAGCACGCCCTCACAAAATACCAGAGAAAAATAACAGCATGACAGTGCTATGTTTGTGCTAACTGCTGAGTGAGTGGATTCGTTATGAATCGCTTATCATCAGGTGATCTGTGCTCGTTTGTCACCCCAATACAATAAAAAAAAGGATGTTATTTATGTAAGTCCCGTCTCTCCGTATCTCTTACACAGTATTTGAACCTTCCACAGTTCTTATAGCACATGCATTACATCGGAATAGGGAAGGGGGCGACGAGTGAGTGCCTCGTTGGCATTCTTACATTCTTCATTTTATATTTTTATTTTATTTATGTATTTTATTGACCAACCAAGTTAGAACATGACAACCAAGAAATGAATCTACCACTATTATGATAATAAGCATATTTTACTTAAAACCGTCTTACGTAACGAAATAAAGAAACATTAACGTATAGAAGTCTGATACATTAAGTTGTATTTCTTATATGGGACATCTTGGATATAGACCTCCTCCGCCTGATGAGATGTCTCCATTGTGTCTATTTATGCTAAGTATATCCAATCTCTGATACGCTTCGTATATCGTCAGTGCACCGACGGTTGGGTCAACCTCTAGGTCACCTTCCTCCTGCGAGCAGCGTAGACACGTCCCATAATCGCCTGATGGACGGTGGAAAAATAATTTTCTCGGTATTACTCACCGCGCAGTGAGTCAGCGGGCGGAGAGAGATTCAGTTTGCCTAATTACGTGATAGATATTCCATGGTATGCGGCGTTGCCCAGGAACGACTTCTTTAACAGACAGATATACTCACGTTGGTGTACTCGTTGTCAGTGTTTAAGAGCGGCTTCACTAACATATATAGCCATATGTGTTAGTGAAGCCGCTCTTAAATGACAAGCGAATTGTGATTCCAATAGCAGACACTGTCACAGTACACTCTGCTACCCATCAATGTCTAGATCGTGGTTTCTCAAACTGTCGTTTGTTATTAAAAAGGGCCGCAATCTGTACCATATAAATACTTGAATTTTAATGTAGTTTATTTATATAAATTAAATATTACGATGAAAACATAAAAAAAACTTAAAGCTTGCCGTGTGTATTTTTTCAAATGTTATTATATATAATTTTATAGTGAAGGAGTCGCAAGGTTTTTTACTTACTTTTTGGCTTTGTGGGTCCCGATATAAAACTTATTGAATAACAATGGTCTACATATATATATATTATATATATATATATATATATATATATATATATATATATGATGTTATTTCAACACCAGGTTGATCCGTGGGTTTTGGTAATTGAGTAGGCTCTCGTAAGCCAATTAGTAAAAACACAATTTCCAAAAACTTACCATACTCATTTAAAATTTAAAAGCCACTATCGATCTTTATAAGAAACACGCGAGCGCCCAAAATGAGAGAGGGTCACACTCTACCGAGAATCGACAAGGAAACGCCGAACGTTTGATTTATGCGTTGAGGGAGGGTGTCAGAGGCCGTTTTCTGAGTTTAAAATTACCGTTTTCGGATCGTCATCAGGACTGTTATAGAGTAAACTAATAATATGTATATGGTTGACAGTGGTAGATCCATTATGTAGTTAATTCGTAGCTGCACCAACGCGGCTCGTAGTCGTCATGATGCGCTCAAGTACGTGCTCGTTGATCGAGCCGATACTACAAAAGGAAGCTTGCTAAGTTCAAGCCATCGTCCCCATGCACTGGTCAAATATGTTAGTTAGTATTGTTTTAAATTAAATTGAGAGTCCCAAACGCGCACACAGTTCATATAATGCAGATGCGTTGTCACCCTTGAGCACTGAGATGAAATGCCTCGTCACCAGTAATAAGAGTCTCCGGACCATTATGCTGCTATGTAAAATAGCATGGTTCCCGCTGGTATTCTGTGAGGCCGTGGTCCTACCCCGGTCGAGCTGATCCATTCATTCTGCAGCTAGAAACAAAGTGCAGCGTAGCTATACCATTGTAAAATTTATTTTTTCATTCCTAAAAAACATACTCCCTCTATCCACGCCCCTAAGAACGATGTCGGAAGATGTAACGTATTTCCATCGGCGCTGCTTTTTTTAAGTTGAATTTATTTACTTTATTTATAGAATCACATTGTTTTTTTTATTAATTTTTCAATTATATTATTGTGGTGGCCTTATTAAGTGAGACATTTACGTGTTCAGTTTAAATGAGTAATAACTTTAAATAAATACTAATAAATACTCCTCAAAGTGTAGAGCGCTTGCGGACTAGCGTAATGTCTTCAAAATTTTTGTTTATTGATTTACGACACATTTCCTCACGATGTTTTTTTTCACCGCCGAGAACAAATTGATATCACGCCTCATACTGGTTCTAGAGACGATACTTTATAAACATAGTATATATCTATATGATATCCATTTCAAATAGACATTAAAGTTAGTGTGCAATTTATGCAATTGAAAAAAACAAAAAGCTCACAGATATTAATACTGCGAAACTCGTTTATTTCAGTAACTTTCAATCTTATGTCTTACGTGAACGTTGAAATTATATTTATTTTACAAAAAAAGAGCTATTCTCACTATTTCTAATGTAAAATCTAGTGTGGCCGCTAAGGGATGTTTTTAATAAATATGCAACGGCCACCCCACACATATTGACGATAAAATATTGCTTATACGTAACTTATTTAGAATTTTAGTTAAAATATTCTACAAATGCTGATGTAAACGCGATACAAGAAATGACACAAACTTGTGACAACAATTGTTCGTGTAGAGGTTCAGATATGACGCGCGGCCAGATGATGCATAGTTAACTAAATTCTGCAAATAATAATCCGTTTTCCATTAAACAGATTTAAAATTTTGCTGAAAACCCATTTAATGGACAAAATAAGTAAATTTAAAGTGTTTGTCTTGATTTGTCAGACAAATATTTTGACAAATAGTAGTATATTGGATTTAAGCTTTGGGTTCAATGCTGGACAATACCCTTGGACATATTGTAAATTATTATTTAAAAAAAAAAGAAAAAAGGGAGCTACTATAAGTATTTTCTTGCCGTTTCTTCTCTGCTGCTTTCGGAAGCGGTGCTCATATTAGATATCTTGACAATTCAAAAGTGTTTTGTACAAACCTCCTTGAATAATCCTTCTTTTGATTTGATTTGAAATAGTTTTAATTTTTTTTATTTATTTAATTTAAAACATTCAAAATCTGATGCATGCAAAAATCTTTAAATGACAATCTAATTACGCGGGAAAATAAATCAAAAGTCAACGACAGAATAAAATTTTAACTTAGACATAATAGAGATAATACGTTAAAAGGAAGTTTAGAAGGAAAAGGAAATACACCAAGGTTTATGAGGATCTATCACGATCAGAGATGGCGCTACCCCGCACTATCATGGCTCTCCGTGTTACTGTCAATTTTAAAATATCAAATAATGTTATTTTATCTCAATAATATATTCAAAGTTTTTATCTAATCATCGACTATACGTGAAACTGTTATTTAGAGTATGTAAAAGTAGTACTTCAACAAAGTGCGGTAAGTAACTTAAAATTTGCACATATATATTATAAAAACTGTAAATAGATGTGAAATTCTTGAAACATGAGTCATTATAACCATCTTTTCCCCTTTAACGGTATGTAGGATTGTTAAATTCAATTATGAACTGGACCGTACAGGCAGCCGGATTGTTAAGAAGCTCCATAAATAATAAGAGAATTGGTATCACAGTATATCTCCATCCGCAGCAAACAAAGAAATAGTAAAACATAAATTTACAGAAATAAGTATCAAGACATGTACCTATATCACATCTGTCACCGACGTACTTCTAACGAGCACAAGTGAACTGAACGCGAAAGCGATTGCACCATACAACATTATACTTCTGAAGAACATCATACAATACGTATATTTGGCGACCAACTAGAGACTCTAAGAAACTGAGTGCGATGGACAGAAGTGTATCTAAATATCCATCACTTCTTCACTTCTGTTCTAAAAGGAAGGCGATGACGGTAGATATTTTGAGCAGTTGAAATTTATTAGCAAATAAACATAACTAGCCGGCAGCGCATCTTCGAGTCCTCAGGTGTCGCGGATGTCCACTTACCATCAGTTCTTGCTCGTTTGCCACATGTTGTATAAAAACAAGTAGTCATAGCGACAATTAATTATAAAATGCATATGCTGCCTAATATTAATTTAGAATGTATTGGAAACTTTCGTAATTCCGAGTCTGAAATATCTAACATATTAGAAGTTATTTAAAGGAACAATTAATACACGCTGATGATGATAATATCAGGATGATAATATGATCATAATTTGAATTCATCAAAAACATCAAAAATCATCATTATGTAAACAAAGGAGTTACATAACATGACTCTCCCATCCAAATTGCAGATATATAAATATAATATATATAATAATAGAACATATCAGACGAAATGAGATGTTTTGTTTTTAATGCGAATGACGAAGGATTGAAATAATTTTCCCGCGGTAGTCTTCCCTCCGAGTATAATGCAGTGGATGCGCATTTGCATATATATGGGCTGAGCTAGCTGGTGCGCTCTACCTTTTACGTCCGCATCACCACTTGACACCAGCTAGGATTGTAGACAAGCACTGGCTTGTCTATCCACTCAAAAAAATGAATTTGTATATATATATGTCTATATATACTTCTAAACAAAAGCATGAGTCAGGACGGTGCATAAAGCGTCGGGGCGGAATGCGCCACCCCACGTCATACCCATCTGCCTGCTCTGACTTATTCTTTCACTAAGGAAGAAATTAAAAGATATTAATATTTTGACAGTGCTATTAACTATGTAATTTTTTTTTTAAAGTATGAGAGAGGGACACAGTATCTTCAAAATGTATTGTAATAAATATAATAACTATAATATTTCTGTATTTGAGAGATAAATTCGATGAATATTTTCTTCGTAAGATTCAGTGACGTCAGCCTCCGTCGAGCCGACCAGTTCATGTTAAAGCTAGAACCGACTTGGCTCCCACTATTAAAATGTCACGCACAGTAAACATCACCGACAGGATATTAGGAATGATTAATTAATCAGTTTTAATATCATTCATTCATGCACAAGTCAACAAAGAAACTAATTCATCAAGCGGTTATCGTGCTATAACGGTAAACCCAGAAATATTGATCCAAATACAAGGTTACATTTCCGCGATTTTCGGAACAAAAAACGTCAATATTTTCTACAAGTCCGTCAACCCGACTCGGCGAGCGACGTGTCAAACATGTTTTTTTTTTGTTTCAGCAGTATGACGGTTTAACTACAACCTATTAGCTACCTTATATGAAGGCTCGTTAATACATACATTTTTAATCACCTTGATTTGCTCAGCTTAGTGCCAAAACAGTAAAATCTATGATTTACTTCACTAGTACATTGAACCTTACCATATATCGTTTTCAATGTATGCGACGCTATCGATCCTACTTTTCAGAAGATACAGTGGTGGGTCTCGATGGAACCCTCCATTGAAACCCACCATCTTTACCTTTTAAAGTAACTATTTTCTGATCACAATACGATATAAAAAATATTTTTACCCTGATGTCCTCTTGATTGATATAGGAGACTAGGAGAGAGATGAAGCCATGCTGTGCTTTCTTTTTAGCTGCGATATGAATGACTCGGCTCGACGGGGGGAGGTGCACCCTCAGCATAACACAGCAGTGTTTCGGTGGGTGTAGGGATCCGAAGTCCCACTCCGAATGGCAAGTTAATCTTAGTCCTCGGAGATGACAATGAAATTGCATCACAATTCGTAAAAGTTTTCGGGTCATTTGGATTTCCTTGCACGAGGTGAACATTAATTCGTTCGATCGTTAATCACCCTATTTCCGTGTAAAAAAAACTATATGCTTGTTTATATTTTGATTCTTTAATAAAAACCAGCGGATTGCATAATTTAATTTCTCTCCGTCTATTTCGTTTATAAAAACAAATTATCTATAATTAGTAGTGTCCGATTAATAAGAGAAATGTAGTGAATTTTATAAATGCAAATCGAAAACACGTTTATATTTCACAAAACTACATCATAATAATAACTAATTGCAATAATGCAACTGGCACGAGCCGGTGAGTAAACAAAAACATAAACAATTTCCTTAACGGCGGACGATGATGTGCGCGGACGCGTGCAGTGGCAGGGGCAACCGGCATCATGTTGCGGCCAGCGCGCTTATGCAACGCCTGCGATTGCGCAATGCCGCGTGGGTCTCGCTCGCACTGCGTGTAGGGTCGCCACACGACGACATCAGAGACTTTATATTACGCGTACGCGACGCGTATATATTAATTTATTCGTACATTGTGTATATTTATTATTAAAAATATGCGTACGTACACTTAGAACCAACCATATATATATATATATATATATATATATGGCTCAATTATGGTCTGGGGTTGCTTCTCTAGCCAAGGAACTGGTGATTTGATTAAAATTGATGGAATTTTGAAAATAGGAACAGTACAAAAACATTTTAGAACAAAATTTTGTTTCTTCCGGGTTACGATTAGATGGATTCATTTTCCAACATGATAATGATCCAAAATATAGCTCAAAACTATGTAGAGGATATTTAGAAGAGAAAGAGGCACAATGGGTGTTAAAAAACATGGTTTGGTCTCTTCAGAGCCCGGATCTCGATTCGATTGAACTTTTGTGGGAAGAACTTGATAGGAACGTCCGTGGCCCATCCTTGTGAGAAGAAATGTGGAATGTTTTATCCGAAATTTGGAATAATATATCACAAGACACCATTAACAAACTGATTGCTCGTATGCCGAGACTTGTGAAAAAAGTCATAATATGTAAAGGTGGATTTTTTGATGGAAAATCAGTTTAGCTAACTATAGCCTTTTTTTGCATGGACTGATAATATTTCTTTACGCTTTTATATATACTTTATATTGTTTGTCAATCAATGTTCTATTAGATGATTAAACAGGTTAATTAAACATTTAATATTTTATGGGAGTTTTACTTACTAAGGTGGTCTTAAACTTTTGGCCGGCAGGGTATATATACATACATATATATATATATATAAATATATATATATATATATATATATATATATATACATATATATATATATATAATTACATTTAATTACTTTTTTCTAATCTTTTATTTTTCTAAAGACTCGATGGGTTCAAAATTCAACAACTTTCTCAATTTTAAACTTTATAGCATACAGTTTTTCCTTGTAATAAAAGAAGCTGAATGAAAATTTGAAATTTCATTTTGTTAACAAAAACAAAGTTTGTCCGTTTTGTAATAAAAGAAAATCTTAAAGATACAATATATATAATACGAATACAATATACCTTCTTATATACGTATATGTCTATGTGTATATAAGAGGCCGTTAATTTGATGATTTTATACCTCAATATCTGTGAGGATATCAATTTCTTAAACTACTAATCTTTAAAATGTTTATTAATATGGACAATAACTTTCTTTCCACTAATTTGTTTGTTAATTTGGCACTTAACACGTTGAGTGCCATGTCAGCTACATGTGGCAGACACTGAGTTTTCCCTTACGCCGCATCAATCACCAGTTGGTGACAGTGTGAAACGAAACGAGTACGAAACTAAAAAAATATATTTTCTTGAGTAGTCAGTCAAATCGTAGTAGCAAGCAACTGCGTTAAAATACAATGGTCCTATTATAATTGTACATCTATATAAAATTAAGTTCAATTTGTTAGTAGTGCGATTCCCTTTCATACCCGCAACTCAAGGCAGCGCGCGTGGCCTCAGTGGGATTCTCTTAAAAATTCCCGAGGCCCTGAACATGATAACCGTAAAACGTTCATTTTAGCCCTTATTCCCTATGCTTCCATTATTTAAAAAATATATGGACACTGTCAAAATGTATGGCAGTCATTCCATAGACACACACATTCTTCTACCGCTGCCATATAGACACGAGGTGTTGCTTTTTGTAGCAGTTATAATGATGAATTAAGATGCGGATATATATACGTTCCACCTAAAAACTTTTTCATCTTGCCTTGTATGAGCCGTGGTAGGTTTGTTTCCAATTGTTCGCTATTAATTCACGGTACGCGAGCTCTAACACCCTATCTCAAGAGGATTTATTTATATAGTCTTTTACTTATAAAAAATTGTAGCGGTTGATCTACAGAAGAGTATAAACGAATTGTATTATTGGGCAACATTTACATATTTGTGCTTGGTAGAAGGTGGCTGTAACATAAGAGATGCTATGGAAACTTGCTATTTTTTTAATTATGAATGCTATGTTGTTACTAACATTCAAATTGACCTTAAAAAAAGCTTAAAATGCTTGTGCAAGAATATTCACGATGATGAATTTAAAACTACGACCTTTAATTGCGCAGACCGTACCCATTACACACTCTATACCAACGACACACCGCTAACTCTTGGTGTAGAGCTAGCCCTGTTCGCCGATGACACCAGTACCAGCTGTACGCGTCTGGATTCAAACCAGACTATCAGTAAACGCCTCCAATACGTAATTAGGGATATGGTCCCGGAAATGGAGGATCGAGGTTAACCTCACCAAAAGTGCAGCCATATACTTCTCTCGGCGCAACAAAACTCTGCATCTCCCAACAGAGCTATTTGATTGTCCAATGTCTTTTCCCAGGGGATTGTCATGATTGTCACATTAGATGAAAGACTCGCCTTTGTTCCGCACATCAACCACGTACGGAATCGAGCAGTCGGAGCACGGAAGCAAGTCGTTTGCACCCGTTATGTAATAAAAATAGCAAAATGTGCAAAACGAAAGACAAACAAAATGAAACGATATTATAAGTCATCAAATTGAGAATTAACCCGGACCAGCCGGGGGATGCCTACCTACCAAAGACCACTACTTACTACTAATTACTAAAAATTTAGAGGAACCCATGTGAGCTGTAATCGTTGGTTCCAGTAATACGAATTGCAAAAAGTCCTAAACTCAAGGTAATTGAAAGTAGCTAGCTACTCTAACCACTGGGCCTTGCGGTTGTAGGTATTTAATTAATATTTAAATACATGTAGTTCGTTTATGAGTTGACCAGCCTGTCCCACAAACATTAAAGCTTGGTCACCTTAGTTTTGATGCGTTCCAGGAGTCATAGTGCAGCGCGTCGTGCGGTCTAGCGAGCGCCACGTCGACTAATATTACGTGTCCTTCGTATCATAACTCACGACTTACATTAAACAATAAATATATAATAGAATAATAATTATATAATAGAATAATAAATATATAATAGAATAATAAATATATAATAGAATAATAATTATATAATAGAATAATAAATATATAATAGAATAATAAATATATAATGTAATAATAGCAAATAAATATAGTTTGATAAATAACCAAATAAATAAAGTAAAGCATAATTTAACCAATGATGCAACAGTATGGTGAAATATTGGCCAAGTTAAAAACACAAAATTAAAAATATACAAGATGCATGAAATGAAGAGTTGAAGCCCCACTTCAGTTTCTTTCTAGCTGCAGCAGCCCGACTGGGGAAGGAACACGCACTTAGAACATAATCGTAAAACAGAAGCAAAAAGCTGCTGTTTCATCCAGTGAACCTAGAGACAAAGGTGAAAAGGAAAGTGGGCACAGGTGGCTTTATGGCAATCTGTGGGGGAGGGCTGTGTCCAGCTGTGGACAAGCTGTGAGGAATCTCATAGTTTAGAGCAGATTTAAATCCAAAATTCGATATATTTAATATTAATATTCTATTGTGATAATCTATCTCTGTGTTTTTGGGGTAGGGTCTCCTTGCACCGACCCATGATGTTCCACCTTCGCCGCGAATTGGTAGGACCACAGCAACACTTCCGGCAAGACAAGGCTCGGAGCCAATGGTGCACTTACCAAGCACAAGTTCTCCCGCCGCAGTTTATAGCTCTGTCGTTAAACAAAATTTGGTTGCAGAGGTTAGTATCGCTAGCTACCCTCTCCCCCCGCGTGGCAACTTCAATACTCCTCACCCTCCCATTTTCTCTTAGATCTTAGTTTAGTACTTAGTTTTCCACACAACTTTTGCCTTATCTGCATCCTCGATCTCAGTTCAAATTAAAAATGAAAGTTGTCAACGACATGTAGCTGCAGTTGTTAAGCGCTATAATTTTGAGTAACTGGTTTAAATAAAGCATTATATAATATATAATTTTCGCTTTGCTAAATATTAATAATTGTATGGAAATACCGAAGGAAAGCGGCACGCGAGGGGATTCCGTCGACTTGCGCCATAGGCGCCTTTCCGCGGAAAAACCGCGGGAATTCGCGCGACAGCGCCTCCGCAGTTCGCGCCACGACGGTGACACAGATTACAAAAAATCATAGAAAATTACGTGTGGCCACACTGTGACGTCGCCCTTTAAAATAGTCATCGTGCAATAGCATGACATAGATGTGGGTCACCATTTCAATGGAATAATTATCAAGTTAATTCAAAAACATACATGTACATGTACATTGGAATTGGAAAAACCATGAACCTAACACATTGTTAGGTATCCTAATCGCTCAAATATTAAATAAACAATATCATCATCATCACTAGTTCACTGAACACAGCCCCCCCACTTCCCAAACACACACTCACACACAGACTATCACAGAGTACGGTCCCGAGCCACCTGCACCCATGGACTCCCGCAGACTTGCATAAGTTCATCTAGTGGGGGGTCGTCCGACATGGCGACCACTCGACCGAGGTTGCCACTCCAGAACCTTTCTTCCCCAGCGGGTGTCGGTTCCACGAGCTATACGGCCAGCCCATTGGTGTCAGATGTGTGTTTTTGGAACACTAAAAGTATATTATTATAAATTTAAATAATGGTAGAGGTATATATGATACAGTTATATCTTGCTGTAACATGAATGGGTCGGCTCGACCGGAGGACCTCGCGCTCAGAGAACACCAGCGTCGAATAGCAGCATAACGTTGCTGTATTTCGAACCCAACAAGGACCGAGGTATTCCATCTCACTCCTCAGGGTTTTTCAAAATAGATGACAAAGGCAAGCGACTCGTCTGATGGTAAGTGATCACCGCCGCCCATGGACATCCGCAACACCAGAGGAGTCGCAGGGTCCGGCCTTCATGTAAAGTGTAGACTCCTTTGTTGAAGGTCCCTAAGTCGTATCGGTTCGGGAATAGTGGTGGCGATAGCTGATTCCACAGAGTAGTTGTGTGTGGCAGGAAATATAGAATAAAATATTGACAGTCGAGACGATGAGGATGAAATGTTAGGTGACGGCGCTCGTGCAGCCTGAGCCTTTGTCGCAGGATGAGCTTCAATGCCTCGAGTTGCATGTATGAACTGTGGACGTGCGTCACCCTTAAAAATATTATATACCTATATTTATAAAAATAACTTACCATTTAATTAACTTGTTCATAATCTGTTAAACAATATAGACAATTATTATTAAAAAGCAAGCGCAAGGACACCGATGCGCTGTGGTTCTTGCGTTGCGATAATCAATATCAAATAATGTGTGTAACACGCAGCCGTCACACACCCAAACCCGCTGATTATAAGTGCCGCCACTTACAATCCCATCACGAATCATAAATTCATCCACACGGCACGCCCTCGACGACCCCGACGACGCGACCAAGCCCTTTATAAAACACTACACACGTACATTGCACCCTCATGCCCGCCGACGGCGAGGGCTTTGCAAATAGGGTTATTCGCGATACCGCCAAGTAGCAGGTCGGTTTTCCCAGTCAATACAGTTAGAAGCGAAGTTTCTTCGGCCATGTCTCCAGCGTCCACGCATTCCGAAGTGGTGGTACAGGTAGCCAATAATAACAATAGTGATATTATTGTCGATAATTCTTAGTCAGAAGCAACTGACCGAGCCGAGGCACGGCCCTCTAGGGCACCCTTGATTCAGACGCTCCCACGGAACAGGGTAACGGTACAAGCCGAGGATCCCTCGGCCCTTGTGCTGATTACCCACTAATAGAGGTCTCGACTGAGCGCCATAAGCGCTCGGTCACCTTTCAACCCGGTTAATCTGTAAAAGCCTCGGGCTAACAGCGACGAGTGTCGAGGCATCAATAATAATTTTAAAATTACAGATGAAAAAATATATATAAACATATATAACAAATCAAATATCGTTTATTAAAAAGTGGACCAACAATCAGGGCTTATGAAGATTAAAGTTACACAAGACAGCAAAAACAAGAGTCCCCTCCCAAATCCCTCTCGTCCTCTAATTACGTATGGGCATATACTAAAACAATTAATAACATTTTTATTTATACCTGAATTACTTTTTTAATATGGCTTTTATTTATATTAGGTCCTTACATATGGAATTGGCATTTTGTCGACTTGCCCACTTTCATCTCAAATAATCTGGCGTTTCGTTAGGAATTCCAAATTCAAATGTCTTTCAAGTTTAGGCGTAGTGTGTATTTGTGTTTCGAGTTTAGTGATTCATTTGCTATCGTGCCATTTATTTTTTCTTTGACATCCATCTGTTAACAACATGAAAAACTTTAAATATTGCGTTATTTACGAATATAAGTACCACCGTGGCACCAGCGCTGCAGAAAAAGCTCGAAGCATCGATGTGCAAGGTGAAGCTACTGTAAAAGAAACTTTGGTACATTTTCGGTTCCAACATTCGGAGATTTTGACCTCCATAACTAAATCCAAAAGCCCTAGTTGACAATAAAGTATTAAAGGTGATCGTGGAAGCAATCAAACCATCGCAAACCACGTCAGAGTTAGCGGCAGGCTTCGGTGTAAGTGACAAAACAATTTTAATTCACTTGAAGCAAATTGAAAAAGCGAAGAAGTTCGAGAAATGTGTACTGCATTACTTGAGTGAAGCACACCCACTGAGTGCTGCGCTACATTACTCAACCGTCACAATAACGAGGGAATTTTGAATCGTATCCTTACTTGTGATGAAAAATGGATACTGTACGACAATCAGAAACGCTCACCACAGCAGTTGAACCAAGGAGAACCGGCAAAATCCTGTCCCAAGATAAAGATGAATCAGAAAAATGTACTGATGCGTGGACCAGTGCTGGTGTCACACAGCGTACACTACAGCTTGCTAAGATCTGGCCAGACCACCACGGCAGATGTATTAGATCTGTCAACAATTGCTTACCATGATGGCAAAGCTAGCCGTTAAACAACCCAGACCGGTCAGTAGCTCTAGCCCACTGCGGCTCCACGACAACGCTAGACCGCATACTTCACGTCAGACGGTCGCTAAATTAGAGGAGCTGGAATTGGAATGTCTCCGACGCTTACCATACTCCCCGGACCTTGCTCCAACAGATTACCACTTTTTTCGGAATTCGAACAATTTAGTGCGTGAAAAAAAAACAATGTGGATGAGGCAGTCCAAAAGTATTAGGAACTATACAGTATTTCATTGTATAGTTCCTAATACTTGTATTTCCTAATACTATATTATAATATTATACTGTTCATAATTTTAAAACTATGTTGTTATGTAATACTCAACAAAAAACAATTCAGAATTTTGTTTCATTTGACCAGCGACATCTACAGCAAAAAATAATCATTATTAAAACACAACTAGAATGACATTACTTTATTTTTATAAGTATTTCGCTAGATGGAGTTATGTTAATAAATATAGAATAGCTACGTCTAGCAACAGTTTAATAATTACTTAATATTATCTACTTCCCTTAACGAAATAACGACAACAGAGGAGGGCGATGATACGATCCGAGGGCTCCTCTTAAGGAGGTACGAAACCTCGACTCGGATCGCTATGTAGACGACACCGTGGCGTATCGAATTTACGTGTACCGGATTGTGCTTTGCGGTAATCTCACTTAGATTATTAGAAGGCGTACGATCCGCAGAACTGTGGCCAGGCGGTGGTGACGATGAAGATAATAATGTTAGTTTGTTCTAAGGGTTAACGTTCATCCGGTTGAGTTGAAACTGTTTAGTTGTTCCCAGCTCTTGTGTCAAAGCTTCTGACATAGTTTGTTTTAGTTTACAACAGGTGGCGCACGAGGTTTTTCGGCTAGAAGAGGTCGCGGGTAACTGTTAGGTTAGTTAATAAAAACACATTTCATAAACAGTTGATTCAATACAAACACTTCATTGCTTTTATTTTATGTTTTATATTCGCAGTAGTTATATGAACACTAACAACATTCTCGTTAACATTTCCAATTAAGCCTAAAATTTTCGTGCTTAAAGATACTTCTCGAATACTCATATGGCGGATTCAAACCTACATTACCTATTACCGTACCATTAGGCTATTGATGGTTTCAATTATATTTAAATGTTTCAGTCGCAACATTTACGAAAACGCGGAGCAATTTTACAAATGGGCGTGCTACAAGGATCCATATTAGGACCTATAACGTTTCACATAACGGGGTTTATGACGTAATACTTAGCTGAAGACAGTTGCGATAATGAAAGAATGAAAGAAATGCAAAATAAAATTAAAAGTTTATGCGAATTAAAAGTAAAAGTAAACGAACAGAATGTTACTACCCAATGTCAACAATACAAAAACTTAAGTCTAAAGCTAAGTGAAACTCTTAATCTAGTTTAAACTGAATCGATAACAAAGATACTGATGTACTTATGAACACACGGTATACAGTTGTGTTTTATTATATATATTGACTGGAGAAGGATTGTGAACGTCAAGGGGGTGGTGGATCGTTGTAGGTTGGAGGGTTGTCAAGGCGTGTAGGTGAAGAGTTCGTAGTCGCGCACGGTGAAGTTGTAGTCGGGGGCGAGGGAGGCGGGGTGCGGCGCGGGCGCGGCGGGGTCGCCGTACGAGTGCAGGTTGCTGTAGCTGTCGCCGTTGGCGTTGCAGTTGTGCGACACCAACAAGTCTGCGCCCGCGCCGAAGATCGGGCCGCAGCTATCACATAAGTGGTGTTCCATTTTAATTCAAATAAATATTTTAAAAAAGTTTGATACATAAATGTTTTTGTATCGAATCAGTTTCTGGAGTAACAAGCGTCCACTACTAAAAATATGCCTCTCGACTTCTGGCATAGGTCATTGCTCCATGTAGTGGAGTTCTGCGACTGTCAGTCCAAGGTTGCCACACCAGAACCTTTCTTCGCATTTGGTTGTCGGTTCTACGCTATATGGCCTGGCTACATGGCTTATTGGCACTTCAGCTTGCTAATCTTTTAAGCTATTTCGATATGATGATCACATCTATCCTCAATAAAGATTGCAGATGCATTACCACCCTTGAGATCTGAGATGGAATGCCTCATCACCTGTAATCACCGGATCCCTGTACTGACTATTTGAAAAATAGCAGCGTTATTCTATAACATTCAAGAGTTCTGTGAGGGTGTGGGCCCCGGTTAAAACAAGCAACGTGGCTCTTCATTGAGCAAGAAAATTCCTGCAGCACGGTCAGATCAGTATAAGATTGGCTGAAACTCACTCGGGGTGGTGGCACAGCGCGAAGGGTTTCTTTAGCAGCGGGTGTCGGGTGGGGGGGTCCGCGAGGGAGAACAGCAGTGCGCGCTCGGCCGGCACGTAGCCGCCCGCGCCTCCCGCCGCCCAGCCCGCCTCGCAGAACCCGCCCACCACCTCGCCGCGCTGCAGCTGGTCGACATCGATTCAAAAAACATGAAATGGCAGTCACTTAATTAAAAAAGTAAATTCATAGGCCTCCCCTTAAGGGAAGCTGGTGGTACATATTCGCCATGCGGTTCCACTGCGGGTTGTCTGACGTCTTCACATTCACACTTCGCATTTGGATTTTTTTATGTATTACATTCTGAACTGTGAAAACATGGTATATCAGCACGGGATAGCAATTAACAATGTTCATTGGGCACCGGCACCGAGGATACGTATTCCGCTTTTTGGTGTATGAGTATTGCTGTTGGTCCAGTGACCCCTACAGCTTTATCTAACACGCGTACTCGCGCTGGGTAATAGTTAGATAAGGAAAAATTGGCAATAATGAAACGTGCAATAGTTACAAAATGTGTAAACAAACGTCGGATAGTAGTACAATCTATAAGACTCACAGTGTAAAGAGTGCCAGTGATTTATAATTTAATTACATACCATAGTTATTCGATATATCGTTTATCTTTAGTTTTTGCTTGCCACGTGCCTAGATACGTGAACGTTCAAGACAAGAAAAATAATAAAGAAGAAGAAAAGAATAAAGTGATACACCGCTTCCTAAAAGTGCTGAAAATGAGTTCACTAGTCACTTATTTATAAAAAGTAATTACTATGAAGAACACGTCAATGAGAATTTGAGATTTGTCTGAAGCTTTTCATTGTAAACAGCACAAATCAGTTTCACATAAACTTATCATGGTATTAGTGACACAGCGCTTGGATGTTATTGTGTCGTACACTAATCACAGGGGTTGAACGGTTACTGCAAATGGTATAACGTGTTCTGGATCTATTCTCAAGATGGGTGTTCCACAAACAGCTGTGTTTGCTCCTTTCTTATTTGTATTTTAGGTTGATTGTTGAAGTTGGTGGGAACTTCCTTGGGTGTTAAAAATTTTCTTTTTCTAATATTTATTAACTTAATGATTTCGTTTTTGATAGCAATAACCATAATTATGACAAAATAAATACTGCTTCATCTCCTCTCCAAATTTCCTCAGTGCCCTACAATAATGCTGCCTCATCTAAATTTCCTCAGTGCCCTACAATAAATGCTTCTTCATCTAAATTTCCTCAGTGCCTACAATAAATGCTGCTTCATCTAAATTTCCTCAGTGCCTTACAATAAATGCTGCTTCATCTAAATTTCCTCAGTGCCTTACAATAAATGCTGCTTCATCTAAATTTCCTCAGTGCTAACAATAAATTTTGTAGTAGATGAGAAAGTGTGGAAAGTTAAAAAAACTAAATTTGTCATTTTTAGCATTTGTGTCCGGTATTTTGGAGCTTTCTAGAAAAGTCGGATTGTTTAAACACTTGAGAAGAAGAGGAAAGTTGAAGGTGTCACCTGCACGAGCACCAGCACGGGCGCGACGCCGTCGCAGTGCGAGTGGAAGGCCTGCGCGGAGAAGCCGTGCGTGGAGGCGCGGAAGACCAGCCGCCACGACTGCTTTGGAGTGCCGCACCTACGGTGTTACTTGTATACTTACGTGCTGCAAAACAAGACCTTACTGCTTCGGTCCACAAGTACACGCTTAACTCTAAAGATTAAAGATTCATTGCTGACAGCTTTTGCCTTGAGGCAAATACCTTCCTACAAGCAAAATGGACAATTGACCACCGAGGCGACCGAAAGTACTCTGTAATCTGTTAATACGCCTTTGTGTTCTGTATATAAACCAGAATTGACAACTTTGTTGGAGAATTATCCAACGTTACTATAGCATGTGAAATATTAGTTATATTATACAAAATGTACATAATAAATGATATTATTGTCTTTTGAAGTTTGCCAAACAACTAAGAAAGAGCTCTGACGAGCCCCAGTCCCGTGCAGAAGGAGAAATCAATTATAGTAAAAATGGGTTGCGGGATAACCACTCACCAGCTGTTAATAAGAGACTGGAAGGCACTCCTGTCCTGCTGCAGTATCAAGGAACCGGCGAACATGTTCACTGCTAGTCTGAAAAAAAGCAATATATATATATAAATATATGTATATATACACTGCCGGCCAAAAGTTTAAGACCACCAT
This sequence comes from Teinopalpus imperialis, assembly GCA_029286865.1. Taxonomy (NCBI): domain Eukaryota; kingdom Metazoa; phylum Arthropoda; class Insecta; order Lepidoptera; family Papilionidae; genus Teinopalpus; species Teinopalpus imperialis. The sequence goes on along the minus strand of JAGSMU010000009.1, from coordinate 12,997,601 downwards.
AATTAAAGTAGGAAATTAAAGTAAAACTCCAATAAAATATTAAATATTTAATTAACCTGTTTAATCATCTAATAGAACATTGATTGACAAACAATATAATTTAAAGGCGTAAAGAAATATTAACAGTCCATGCAAAAAAACCTATAATTAGCTAAACTGTTTTTCATAAAAAAATCCGTTCCTTTTTCAAAATTAATCAAATCGCCAGTTCCTTGGCTAGTGAAGCAACCCCGGGCCATAATGGAGCCACCCCCATGCTTGATTGTTGGGAATACACAATCTGACATCATCTTTTCTTGGGCACGTCGAACGTAAACGTTTTGAACCGAATAGTTCAAACTTGGATTCATCGGTCCAAAGCACTTTTTTAAAATCTTCTTCAGTCCAATCGCGATGGGCGAGAGCCCACTGCATCCGTGTTTTCTTGTTTTGCGGCCTTAGCAGAGGTTTTCGAACGGCAACGCGACGATAGAACTTCGCATCTCTCAGTCTCCGAGTTTTACTGTAGTCGATAAAGGTTTAACTCGGGTTTTGTTTACTTCATCGTGGATTTCTGGTGCTGTTAAGCGTCTATTTCGCTTGCTGGTAACAACAGTGAAATTATCTTCACTAGACGTGGTAGCTCTCGGCCTTCCTGAGCGTGGACAATCTTGAAAACTGCCTGTCTTCCTGTATCGAGTTACTGTGCCATGAACACAAGCCTTCGATAACTTCAGTTGTGAAGAAATCTCACGTTAGGATTTGCCTTCATTCGATGGCAGAACGAACTTCACTGCTAATTTCTCGAGCTTTTCCCATTTTGTCTTCACTGTCGAAACCACAAGTTTAGACTAATTGAGATTGTTTGTGAACAAACCCAAGTAAACTCGGGTAATAATAAGTCAGAAACACGTATTTTCAGGAGCTAAATAATCCTAATCTCTATATCTCTAAAAGCTCTGGGCAGTTTTCGTTCGTGGCAACACCTGCACACCACACAAAAAAACTAAATTTAGTACTCGTTTGTTTACCTCATTATGACCTATGTCCTAGTTTGAAAACTGAAGGAATGTTCTGGTGCAGTATTAGGACCCGGGAAATAATAATTAGGCCTGCATAAAGGTATTTGTATTGAGAACCGCATCCAGGATTCGAGACGAAGAAATATAATGCTACGACCAATGTGCGCATGTGCACAGCGTGAGACCATCCCGCGGGAAATGTAGTCACGATCGTCATCGAGCAGAGAAATTTAGGTTTACATATTTTTTTTATTACATTGCGAGAAACAAGCTCTCACACAATTCTACACAGACGGTAAGTGATTCCTGCGGCCCAAAACTACATTCCACCTTGACAAAGAATCATAATGCAGATTTGTTGTCACCCTTGAGGACTGAGATACGCAATAATAAAAGTGTCCGGATCTCTACACTCGGCGACAGAAACACAACAGCATTATGCTGCTATTTATGCTGGTAGTCTGTGAGGGCGTGGTCTTACTCCGTCGAGCTGACCCATTCATTCTACAGCTAGAAACAAAGTGCAGCATAGCTCTAACACTGAGTTTTGAATATATAGCCAGACCCTCGCAACTAGCTGGAGCATGCTATAATCTTGTTGGCTAATGATGCAGATAAGATTGTATATTGACCCTTACACACATGCGTAACATACGCTGAATTACAAAAAGCATAAAGTATGCTTTAAAATATAAGGAAGGAATTTAGCAGTTGAACCTGGGCTGCGTGCGCTTGTCAGGGTCTGGGCGCGGCGCAGCGTGCAGGGCAGCCCGCCGGTAGCGCTCCAGCGATAGCTCCATGGGAACAGCCCCCGTGGGCTCCACCTCCTCCGCGAACACTGCGCTGTCTAGACACATGTAGATAACAATTTATTTCTTTTGCTTAATTCTACTGTGTTGGTAACTGTTGTATGAAAGTATCGCATCTGACTGTACGTGATTAAAACAACAATGTGTGCAATGAAACTGTAGTCGAGACTCTCTGGACTGGTTCCAGGATGCGATGCTTTAATGTCCCGTTAAAATCTAAATGTTGGTATTCTATGAGCGCGTAGTACTTACTAGGTCGACCTGATCTGTGCTCTACGAAATATAAACAATTAATGGACAAACCTCATCTTAGTCTTATAAAGATGCTTCACTAAATTCTAGAAACATAAAGAAGCCAGACTTACCAATGAGCAGCAGCCTGACGTGCTGCATGAGAGGGGCCAGGTGGTGGCAGACCCTCGCGCGCTCCTCCTCCGTCCAGTGCGCCGTGGGCTGGGTCACACCAGCCCGTTGCTTCGCCCACGCTAGAGCACAGCGCCACACTTCCTCTTCTTCGAGACAAAGCTGTAAAATTTAAGAGGCCCTTGTTGACCAGAAGATCATCAGAGAATTGTTCTATAAGTTATTATACTTGTCATAACAGTAACTATAGAAAATACCCGAATACAGTAGTGTTCAAGTTTGGCACGGCACCTCGACCTTCCAATGAGGCTGGTGCCGCTGCCACGAGCCGCAGGCACTGCCTGTCAGGTTTGATACCACTGACCAGTATCCCACTGTCAACGTTAATGTCCTAAATGATGATGTCAAGGCACGATTTTGTTTTTACTTTTGATTAATACACGAAGACCCCGCTGACTTGGTGACACGTGGCTGCTGCTGCCACCCACCACATCTACATCCATCATCAACAATCACTGAAAAAGCACTTGCGTTGTCATCCCTCAGGACTGAGATGGAATGCCTGACCTATAATTGGATCGCCGGGTTCCATACACTCACCATATGAAACACGGTACTGCTGTGCTGTTATTCTGCGAAGCGTGGTCCTTCCTCGGCGAAGCTGACCCATCCATGCTTCAGCAGGAAGCTAGCTCTACGATCGTTAAAACTATTTCTTCTGATCCAGATGTCAATCTTCCAAAGTACATTGAAGTACCATCATTATTTGCGCAAATACAGAAGTTTTCTTATCTAATAGCAAGCATGTGCGAAACGTACTGATGCATTAACGGCGAAGGAAAGAACAAACAGACATCACAAACATAATTTACTAATATTTATGGAATAGAATCAACCGGGTGTCCCATACATACTGTATAGCTCGGCCGGCCTTCAAACCCAAGGCGGCATACCAGTACTCTGGTAACGAAGTCGCCAACATATGATACAGGTAATTTATTCATTAATTCAACTGCTTTTTTTAAGGGTTGATGGCTTCTGTTAGACCGAAAGTTACAGCTTCAACGGCTTGAAAGGTAGCCGAGCGTTTAGGGTACTTAGACGAAAACTTTAATTGAGCCTTGGCATGTACCGAAAGTGACTGGCTCGAGGGCGGCCAAATGGAGAGAACCGCGGGCTTAGTAAACTGCTACGTACAAAATCTGAGGAGATGAGTTTGATGAGAGCCTCCTTGGGCAGGTTGAGGAAGGCGTTGGTCTTCACGCAGTCGGCCGCGTTGTCGCCGATGAAAGCTATGCAGCGCTCCATGAACGATGACGCACTCTTACCACCTGGAACCAACATATAGAGTTTAAAATAAAAACTAATGTTGCTTTTGAGATGAAATTTCGATTCGTTTAATTATTATATTTATATTAACTCTAATTTATAACTTTTTATTTTTTACTAACACTTAAATAGTTACTTCGTCTGGTTAATGGAGGGTATTGAAGACTGGTGATGAGACATTTCCTTACTACTCAGGGTTGGCAACACATAGGCATTATCTATCTTGTATTTGTTTTACTAATTATGATGACTAACAAGCACCTGATAGTTAGTGGTAACTGTACCGCATGACACCTACATCTATTTTTATCATAGATTCAAGATGCCCCTTGAAACTGACATTCACCATACAATATACAGCAGGTGCCACATTCACAGCTAAAAACTAACTGCAACTGGGCTCCATCACTGGTTCTAGTGACGTGGTCACTTATCTTGGAAATATATTTATAAGTTCATTTGTAGTGAGAGCGGAGAAACGTTAAGATGCAGTTTCAGAGACACACAATAGTTTTATTACTCAGCGGGGAAGCTGACCCAGCATATAATAGGGATATCCGATGTTATATTATTATAACTTTTTATTTATTTAGTCGTTTTGTCCTTAAATAAGGTTCACAAGGGCAGACTAATGCCCAGAGGTATGCTCTGCCAGTTAACCTTGGATATGTGAAACAAAATATATTTATTATATAATCCTATCATTAATCAAGTCACAATGATAACATTTTAACTATAACTAAAAAATATAAGTTTCAAACCTTGTTTGGCAACGATAAGTTTCTTTTCCTTTGTCAATAATTCTTTTGTTGTTACAAAATTGACATTGCAAAATTTAAAGCTATTGTATGTTTTTTTCAATTTTATTGTATTGATGATGACAAATGATACTAATGTCCACCTGATAGTGAGTAACTCCTGCATCCCATGATGGCCACATTCATCCCCTATTAAGGAATCATAATGCAGATGAGTTATCACCCCTGAAGATTAAGATGCAAAATGCCTCAACACCAGTAATAAGTCTCCAGATCTAGATATTTATTTATTTATTTAAACTTAATATACAATTTTGTATAAAGGCAGACTTAATGCCTGTCATTATATACCCGTCAAACTTAGGGTGATGCCAAGATGAAAAGTAGATATTATGCTTATTAAATAAACAATACATGCCTAATTATAATATGACATATATAACAAATATATACATCTTAAAGATAACTTTCAATGCCTTTCCTATCTCACAACAGATCTTTGCACCTCTTTGAATCTACTGATTAGAACTCCTTACTTCACCAATTTTGTTGCCAACTCGAAGGAGGCCTCCTCTCCTCCATCAGGCTACACCTTGAACTCCTTTCATGAAGATATAGAAAAGCATTGAATCAAGATGATGAAGAGAAATGAAGATCTCTTTTAAAAGGCGAGTATAGCACTACTTGAAGATGTCTAGTGTTAATTTATATAGTAAGTTACTCTGGTTGTTTAATTATGTATATATGTATGTATATTGCTATTTATAAGTAAATATGTATTGTATAGTTATATTTATGGTATGATTTATTAGTAGAATTATTTCTACACTTGCTGCACTCACACACGGGGGTATTAACCCCTTTTAATAAAAATATATACAAAAACATAATTATATAATGTTCAGATGATTCTGGCAATCTGTTTAAAAAATATATTCTCCTGGGTAGTTGAGTAACTACTTGCAGTCATATGTTCATAACAATGCACATGTTGTCACCCTTGACTGAGATGGAATGCCTTGTCACCAGTAATAAAGGTCTCCAGATCCCTACACTCACGAGACGAAACACAAAAGCATTATCCTGCTATTTATACTGGCATTCAGTGTGGATATGGTCCTTCTAGACAACAACACAGATGGGTCAGTTTGACCCATTTGTGTTGGAGCTAGAAACAAAATAGGGCATGGCTCTACCATTCAAAATATAAAGTAAAATAATTTTCGCTTAACTTGAAGGAAATTATAAAACTCTTTTATTATTGTATAATTTTAATCTTGTAACAAACATTTTGTTTGGAAATATAACATGCCAATTTCAAATACATTTTATTAACAATTGCAGCAACCTTACCAATATAAACCCTTTCATATTTGTTTTAGTTTTTAATTTTTTAGTTTCCACAATATGCAGTTTATCAACTCAACAGAATATTATTTAAAAAGCTGGTAGTCAAAATGCAAACAATCCTTAAAACAAACATCAAGAACCTAATATGAAATATATAAACAAATCTGTCTGCTATTTTTATCATTTACGCAAAAATAAGATTTTAGAATCCTAATTTCAACGTAACGTAAAATGTTTCTCAACCTACAAACCTAACTGGATCTTTTACCAGAAGGTAACTTTCATTAAAATGTTAGTTGTTAGTTCACTAGGGGAAAACAAATGAAAAGCGATTTGCAATTCTTAGTTTAATGAGGAAAATAACTTGCAGAGTGCTTAGTAATTTACATTAAAATACCATTAAGGTACACAATTTCCTTACAATTCACTTATTGTCTAGGAATGTTCACTTAGTTGGTAATATAACCTAATTGTGTTACACAGACGCGTTTGGATTTACGTTCTGAATCAGCGTTATGTTATCTCCTTTCATCATAATTCTTCCGATTTGCTTCCTATTCTTAGTCTTCATGTGAACTTCTTCGGCATCATCCAAAACAATGTTCATATATTCATCAAATCCCACAATGTGCCCCTCGATCCTCAAATTTACATTCTCGTACAACCAAATTTGAACCCGACTTCTGTTTTGTAAATATCGGAATATGAGGTTAATGGGTTGTACCATAACCTTTTGAACTTTCGGTGGGCCTTTGTAAGCCATTTTAATTTTCTTTAAATTAGCACTAAAATTATTCACAAAGGTAAACCGCCAAAAGCCGGGCGAAAAGCGCGTCCGTCAAAAATGGAAGCCGTGATGACATAGAGAACAAACATGGCGGCGCCATAACCTCAATTATTAAAACACTCATGAAAATTACATTTATTTTTATTTGTTACTTTAATTTTAATAAAATTTTAAAACGGTAATATCAATAATAAATATCATTATTTATTATGCTATTCCCGTTAATTATTATATTAAATTTCAGTATTAAAATATACACGTAGTTGGTTTGTCTATGAGTTTACTGATCTGGTTCTGTTCCCATGTTAATACTAAAACCGTCAAACGTTAATTCATGAATTGTTAAAAATAATTCCATACCATAATCCAACACAAACTTATTGTGCATAAAATTACGAAAATGATGAAACTTTTAAAACATAGATTATATAAGTTTTAAAAGTTAAGTACAATACAAACACTAAACTACAAAATTTAAACTGAATTTAAAATTGTTTTTCAAAATTTGAAACAGTATAATTTAAAATAAAAATGTCTTATCTAAAATCATGAGAAAAAAGAGCAAAAGTGTGCGATGGCCGGGAATCGAACCCGGATCAACTGCTTGGAAGGCAACTATGCTGACCATTACACCACCATCGCCCTTCCGAAATTGTTGAAATTATAAAATAATTTGTACATTAAAAATATTTACCAGGTCTGTCTTGTATTTCCATAGCAGCAGCTAGAAGAGTACAGGCACTCTCCACACTTAACGTCGATGTCACATGGTCTTCACAAGCAGCACGAAGGTCTTCCAGCCCGAGGTCAGCCGCTAACGTCATCATCTCAAACACACCAGAATCTTGCAGAAGTAGCTATGGATGATTATATATTTATAGAATTTAGGCCTTGTTTTTCAACCCAACAATATATTACAAAAATAGTAATACATTTAATTTTTATGTTTAATGTATTACTTAATAATTTTTATATTATTTATATTTTGTAAATTCCTTAATTATTCCTAAAATTTAATAGGTTACTCTTATAATTTAAATGGTTGATTACGTACTTAGACGATAAAGAAATCTAAGTATTGATTTAAAAAAAAGTATTTAAATGAACCCAACGCTGGGGGCAGGCCTCAGTGAGTATTATGGAGTGTAAAGGTGAACTGCTTAGTGGTAATATTATTAATATATTATGGAAATTTAACGCCCTCCCCTCACAAGATAAACAATGGAGCTTCTCGGGATAGTTTACCTAAAAAAGGAAGGCACTAGGATACGATGAATGAAAAAAGTTTAATATTAATTTGTTAGTAAATGTTTTTAATAACGCCGTCATTTGTATTAACGTTTCTGTATTACTTTGAAAAAGAAAATGTATTTAGTTACATAAGTTTCTCATAGATGGCGCTATTTCAAAATATATACAAATTTTTTGTGTGTGTGAGTATTGCTGTTGGTCCAGAGAACTTTACAACTTTATCTTATAAGACTCTCGAGCGGAAGGCCCGCTGAGTAGGGATACAAAGACTGCTGCACCACCGCTGCACTCCGAAACCTGTGGACGAAGAACGTCGACGACAACAGAGGGGGGTGATAATACGATCCGAGGGCCCCTCATAAGGAGGTTACGAGACCTGGACTCAGATCGCTATCTAAAGGGAGGACAGGTCGATATTTAGAAGCGGCCTAGAACACGAGTAAATCGCGTGTAAGCCGCTGTGCTTAGAAAAAAATTGTGGACAACTTCAAACGATTTGTTTGATAAAGAAATGAATTTGTAGTTTTATTAAATTAAATATTACCATGTAATATTACAACTTATAGCTTGCTTTGTATTAATAAACTATTATAATAATTTTGTAATGAAGATCTTTTACCTTTACCTTTTTGGCTTTTGCGTGAGCCGCGACATAAAAATAGTTGAGAAACAACGGTTAGGGTACGGACTGCAAACCTTAGATTACGGGTTCAACGATGTCAGTGTCATGAGCGTTTAACTGGAATATTAGTAACCATTAGTGCTAAAAGCACTGAACAAAACAATGTATTAACATAATAATACTTCATACCTTGCCCGTGTAAACGTATTGGATGAAAAGACGAAAAGTTTCCGGCTGAACGTGCGGCATGCGGATCGGTGTTGGCTGAGCGCCGACAGATGGCGTCACTGTACACCCTGGGATGCGGCATACCTCGCCGCGTTTCGTGCTTTGGAAGCTCTTGCATCTGTGTTAAATAAGTTACTATATAGCCCTCCGATCTTACTGCAAGTTCATTCGATCGGAATAGGGATGGGGGCGACGAGTGAGCGCCTTGTGCGTTTGAGTGTTTGCGCATATGCTTACCTCACTATAAAATATTGTGCGCAGTTGATCATCAGTCACCTCGCAATAAGCACTTACCGCCGTGGTCGGACTCGACCAGGAGGACATGATCGTCACATATTTTGTTAAATTAAATAATTCTAAATTGTACGGTCTAATTATAAAGACAACTTATTACAAATAACGAGACTCAGGGGTGATAAGGTATTTTATGTATAGAGTATACAGGGTATACAGGGTACAGGTGAAGTGAGCAGATGCCAAGGGCTAGAGCTAACATTTACCATCACGTGAACTGTGTTCGATTGTCACCCTTAATGTTAAACAAATGGTTATTAAGGACATATTGTTGTCCTCGGTTCCAGTCTAGAAAGGTTTTAGTATCACTCGCCACGCTTTGTTGACTTCGATTAACTTTACAGATATTTGTTACCGGCATCTGCCCGCGTTTTCTCTGCGTGCACTGCACAATTGTGTCCAGGGAGAAAATGTAATGTCAAAAATGTATGGGACGACATTGAATGATTTATTATTTCCCGCCAGTACTTGTAATTTTTACACACTCGATACTCTTGAGTAATGGAGTGCGGGCAGATGTTAAATTGATGACTTAACTCAGTTTTATAAACTACATAAACTTCTTAAGCGGTAGAGCTACGCTGCAGTTTGTTTCTAGCTACGCAATGAATGGGTTAGCTCGACCGGGGTAGTACCACTTCTACATAGAGTACTTTCGTTGCTCTTAATGTAATAAAAAAAAGGTAATGTGTTTTTCATTGAAATCGGTGCAGTAGTTTATGTGTGCAGGGTTCATTTATATTAGACATGCTGGTTACCACAAAGTACGTTCTGTCTTCACGACCACGCGGTGCAGATATGTAGAAAATTGAATTGAAGTTCACTGGTGTACTCGCCGAGGAGCGGGGAATGTGATTATTACCGAGTATTTAGATTTTGAAAATTTTCTGTTCTTCAAAGTGATGTGTTTTAAGCTTAACAGTGGTAGAGACACGCTGCAGTTTATTTCTAGCTAGAGCACGACCGGGGAAGGGCAACGCGTAAAATAGCACCGTACCATTGCCGTGTTTCGTCTGGTGTGTGTAGGGATCCGGAGATCTTTATTACTGGTGATGAGGCCATTCATCTCAGTCTTCAGGGATGACATCGCATTATGATTCCTCATCAAGGTTGAATGTCGGTGCCATTGGCAGAATGGGCAGGCGAACTGTGTGCTCGTTTGTCCATACAATTTAAAAAAATATATATCACCGTTGCGTACTCAACGGTGATATATATTTTAATAGATACACCACAACAGATATTTACATACAGTTTTGTTATCTATACAGATAAATAAAATACAGTCGTAACTGCCACCTAGTGGCACCAGTCAGCCATCAGTCAGGAGAAAGTTTTGTCTCCGAGAGCAGAATTAACAGATGGTGCCAGATTTTGAGAATTATTTTTATTTATAATGTTTTAAAACTAATTCTCAAACTCCTTTTTTTATCTTTTCAGTTTCTGCTTAAACAGCAGGCGCTGTACGCACCTGCGATTTGTATATATTTGAATATAATTATATAATAATATAATTATATAAGGATTGAAACTGTTGAATGTGTATTATGTCACGTCAACAACTGACGTGTTTTCAAACAGATACATCAACACGTACTAGAGTCGTAAGGAACGTGAAGTACCTCGTGCCTCGTGCCATGCTGATCGGGACTGGAGATGACTTTTTAAATATGATTAACAAGAAAAATCATCATTTTCATTAATTAATGACAGTCTGTCTGCTGCACATTGATCTGCTCATAGATCGCCACAAATCACAAAACTGTGCCACCTGCAGCCGTCGACTTCCCGGAAACTTGCACTCACTCCATCTAGAGGAGTCGTACTAGGAGAGGTCGTCCTACACTGCGACTGGCAGGCTGAGGTAGCCACTCGAGAACCCTTTCTCTTCATCGGCTATCGGCTCTTGGATGGGCAGTGTTCTGGAAATTGAGACCTATCTTTTCGCCCATCCCTCAATGTACAAAAACAAAAGTCTTTAACCAGTGCGTGTTTCCATTGATGACTTACCTACGGCCTTCACCGCAGGCCGTATGAGAGAGGTCAGAGTCACTGAGCGAGCTAGAGAGCGAGCCATGCTCGGTGTTCCGCTATGTGGACATATGCAGTAGAACAAGGGTGACCTATACAGCTCAAAATATTAGGGAGTTGAAGTGCTGCCCATATAGCTCGTATAAGAAAGTTATCAAGATTGAATTATTACGTGGATAATATAAATTTGAAATACGTAAGCAGGTAAATTTGAGTAAATAGTACGAAATACATGATTACTACGAATGGGAGATTTCGTTTTAGTATAACTATATATTAAGTATTATTATATTAATTTTAAACAAGGATCTAAATAAGCAATAAGGAATAAAATAGACTAGCTTGCGTAAAAAAAGGAAAAAATATATGATTGTTTATAAATAAACAAAGAAAAGTTATGTGTTATATTTATAATTATTAAAAACAATGCATATTTAGACAATGGTCTCCATCGCGCTTAGTTTGACCTGTATGTGTATATATGTATTTTTTAATTCAATTTCCACCCAAACCCGGAGGTCTGAATAATCTTGCAGTTACTGATATATTGGGCATCGATGATAATATAATAATTTCACGACTATTCATGTTGTTTTAGTTTTTTTAAAATTCCAAAATTATACTAATGTTTTTTAATACCTTAATATAGTATGCATTTTGAGTTTATCGATATACCAAGGATATAGGGCATATTATATTTGCTAAATATAAAATGGATTGGAAAACATTACTTAGTGCGAAATATACAGAACTAATTTGCAAAGAAACAATTTTCAAAGTTATCATTAAATAAAAAAGTATAATACAATTTGTCCCGTCCTCCGGTGCTCAAAGGCTGGCAAAGTTATGGCAAGTTGGCAACTCTCAAAGTGTTGCAGTTCTCGTGTTGCTGCCGGTAATTAAAAACCGATAATCTACGAAGGAATTTATAAGTGCACTCTTTGTGAGGCCAGCTTTGTCGGAAAAACTTGCCTCCAGTAGGGTTGCCAGCTGGTATTTTCTGCTACTGATTTGCTACAATTTTATATATATATATGGCATAGTGATGAAAATTTTACTTGGCATATTAGAAGATTAAAATTGAATACCTTCGTAGCACATGTTTTGTCCGATAAAAACGACGAAAGGCACTCCAGGTGCGTGAATGTGTACGCCGCACCCGCTCAAATTTATACATCATATAGTCAGTGGTAGACATTGCATTTTGTTTTTAGCTGCAGCATGAATTTAAATTACAAAGCAAGCATGGTCGGCTAGACCTGCGATGAATCACTCCCTCACTGACTAACAGCGTATTAAGTATAACGTTGTTGTTTCGTCTGGTGAGTGAAGGGATCCGGAACCCTTGTTACTGGTGACTGAGGCATTACATCTCGGTCCTCAGGTCGCATCTGCGTTTTGATTTCTTATCCGGGATAAATGTGGGTGACATTGGCCGCAGGAAAGCGACCGGTGAACAGTGACATCGTTTCTCACCCTAAGTAAAATAAAGTAATACTTTTGCAAAAGTTATTTCATATTATTGTAACGTGTTATAGTGTTACTTTGAAATTGGTCGCAGCCCTAATCCTCAAGTGAGACGGCAAGCTGTAAGTTATGCGCAAAGTTATGGCGCTAGTGGCTCCCTCCGCACTACGTAATGGCGCTAAAATTTATTAAACTTAAGTATCGAGGATATGCCAATAAATCTGGTGCTTGCGTCTGCTTTGTAAATATATATTTGATATGGCTCCTTATAAAATGGATCTAATTTATTTACAATATTTTGGATTATGCACGCTCGTACACCCAGTGATGTCTTACTTCAGATGTTGCATTTCGTTTGTGATGAATGACGATACCGAGAGAGACATGGTACTTCACCACCTGCCCACTGACAATTGTTATTTCTATTTGTTAAGATAATGGAATAAAATATCTGACGACGTTTTGAAATTTATTTAGGTGTACATTCTATGATGATCGGGGTCGATTAAAACGGTGATATTTAGGACTTTTCTCTTTGTTTCAAATATATATTTTTAATTACCAAACGCGCAGACAGTTCATCTGATGGTAAGAGACTCCAGCGGCCCATGATATCTACATTCATCCTTGACAAGGAATCATAATGCAGACGCGTTGTCACCGTTGAACACTGAGATGGCATGTATGTTATCGCCAGTAATAATAGTTACCGGATCCCTACACTCACCAGACGAACACATCAGCCTTATGCTGCTATTTCACGCTGATCTTTTGTGAGGGCGTGGTCCCACCCCGTCGAGCTGGCCCATTTACTCTGCAGTTAGAAGTAAAGTGCAGTATAGCTCTACCACGATAAAATAATCATAATGTTATAAGATTATGCAGGGCCTGATTAGTTATAGTATTTTAAAATATTTATATTTATATATATATATATATATATATATACATATATTTATATATATACAACATGGCTACTATATTGTATTTGAAGTTTAAACAGATAACTTACTTATTACTTACTTACTTATAAGTATAGACTTAGCGGTACTATTCTGTACTGTACATCTATATATATAACTAGTCGAGTGGGCCTGATGGTGTCATCCCACTCTTTAGGCGTCGTCCCGAACTGCAAGAAGACAGCTTTAGTGCACCTGATTCCTAAAAAAGGGGATCGCCTAGATCCCTCCAACTACGGCTTATTGCTATTACGCCCGTTTTTCGAATATAATGGAATCCATTGTATACTGCCAGCTCATGAGTACCTAAAGGAACACGAGCTGATTAGCGAGCGCCAGTACGGCTTCCGTCAGGGTCGCTCAGCTGGTGACCTTCTGGTCTACTTGACTCAATGATGGGCGCAGGCAGTCAAAACCAAGGGAAAGGTCTTGGCGGTTGTTCTGGTTGTAGCGCAGGTCTTCATTGGGATATGGCGCAAAGCTGTACTTTCGAAGCAGCTTTCCGACAAATTATGCAAGTGGGTCACCTGTTTTCTTAGGAACCTTAACATCAAGGTCGTAGTCAACGGTGCATGCTCTGACTCTTAACTAGTGAACGTCGGTGTTCCACAAGGCTGTGTGCTATCTCCTACCTTGTTTCTTCTGCATATCAATGACATGTTGCAAATTAATAACATTCATTGTTATGCAGATGACAACACATGACAGCCTATACACTGGCCGCGTCTATATCAATGAGTGCCAGAACAAACTTGTGCTTCTAGCACCGAACTGCAGCACCACTACCAACCACTTTACCAATGTTACAATGGTTAGTAGACTTACTAATTGAATTAATAAATTGAATATACAAAACAGAAAAAAGGCAATTTTAACCAATCTTACTATTTTTATTATTAAGCAATATAGTGTAAACAATCATATTTTTAAAGCTATAACGGTATTCTATCAATGTTACTTATATTTCCTATAAGACAAGTAGAAATATAAAATATTGAAAGAGGTTGCAAGAGTCCCTGGGGCGCGGAGCGATATCCAATAACCCGCCCCGACAGTCAATAACAGCACGTGGTCAATATTTGCCCCGGGTAAGTAATAAAATAAGTGATTCGATATCTGGCCGTCCGTCTGTACTTAGCGGAGATGTCTTCTTAGTCTTCATTTAATACGCAAATATCTACCGATTTTACTAAATACGATCAAAATTTGCTTCAACAAAACGCGATTTGTATATTTTGGCCATTTATTGAAACAGGCATTTCTATTTAAAATCGATTTTTCTCTCGATCTGAACACATTCTTAACACAGAATCGATTTATGAACCCCTCGAATCAGACCGATTCACATTATTATAATATTACAAGTGGTAACTGACAATATGGTTTATTCAAGTCGCGTGTGAGGAGTATTTAAATAATCACCAAACGCCCTTATTTTTAAAAATTGTAAGTGCAAATTATATATATTTTTTAAATTTCTTAAAATCCCCTAATTGTTAATTATATATGTCTTTTATGATACTTTTAATATATTTAAATTGAATGCATCAAAAATTGGTACAAATGGAGCGATACGCGATAGCGGCTCTAAAATACTTTTCTGGAAATTTTTAGACAACTCTATCCTTTGAACGAACGATAAATAACAATATTAAATTATAAAAAAAAATCCGAGCGGAATATTGAACATAGATATATAGATCAATTAGTCGAATATCGATTTTTTAAATGTGCAATTTAATCGAGATTCAGGTACGTTCGATCGAATGGTATCAAAGATCGAGTTTTTTATAATGAATCATCATTAAGCTGAACTATTAGGTCCAGTTCGTATGATGTTTGGTCAAAACTCCCTGAAATATTAGGGCTACTCTGACACTTAATTAATGTGTTGTCAGATGACTAATATTATTAACCGCGAATAATTGCGCATCACACAGGTTGACAGACTTTTGATAAATTGGTACACTTACCGTATATAAAGTTATATAAAAATAATATCTGAAATTCATAATTAAGGACGCTACGCAATTTTCCGCGGTATTGGAAGAGATTCCGCAATTCGAGCTGAAAGGTTTCGGGGTTTTTGATAACAGCATGAGA
This sequence comes from Teinopalpus imperialis, assembly GCA_029286865.1. NCBI lineage: Eukaryota > Metazoa > Arthropoda > Insecta > Lepidoptera > Papilionidae > Teinopalpus > Teinopalpus imperialis. The sequence continues at coordinate 12,982,246 of JAGSMU010000009.1, read as the reverse complement.
TGCACGGAGCGTAGGCTTTATCAGAGATCTTTCCAGCCTGATGTTAAGGTTCAATATGCCTCTTAACATTCGATGATCACTACCAGTTTTCACCCTTGTGAACACAGTGACATCATTGAATAGTTGTCGCTTGGTCAGCATAATGACGTCCATCTCGTTCTTGATGGTTTTGATTTGTTGGATTGATACATTTATCGTATATTAAGTAGGTATACATTGTATATTAAGTTATTGGAAAGGAATATTCAAGTACTATTAAATCAGTTCACTATTTAGATAACGGTATCGTCCCATATTCCCACAATGCGATTAATCAACGTTTGCACCAAATCGTAATTAATTGGTAGGCGCCTCCTCATCTGATTGCTTCGTAAATTTCCCTCAGCGTCATTAATCTTAGCTCGATGCTTCCCATGCTGAGGGAATTTGGTATTCTAATCGAAGTTGTACATTTTCAATGTACAGCTTTTTACAATGTTTTTTCTTTCATGACTGAGTATTTGGCTAATGTTTTTACTCTGTTGTGTATTTGGTGGAAAAAAATTGAAAAGTTATAAAATATAAAATACAAATTTATGAAGTATAGCAAATTCAGCAGAAGTGGAAATTTTGTTTTATATAATGCTTTTCTATTTTTAGTGATAAAAGCCATGGGTCGTCTTAATGTGATTTTGTCGATATTAATATAATATATTATAAGATTAACAAATAGTAAGAGAAGTTTAATTCAAATCGTTTACTTTAGTAACTGCTGGTCCAGCAAGTAGTCAACTGATATTGATAATAATTTATACTATTGTAGATTATATGTTCATAATGAAAATAAGAAGTTATTATTATTATTATTATAGTAACCATTATAATATCAGAGTAGAGTGCATTGCACGTATTATTTAAATAAAAACAGTGACATTAACTAGGTATTAATATGCTGTCAAAAAAATCTAACGTAACATGAAATATGAGCTACGTAATTTAGTTCAAAATATGTAAACGAAGCGAGATGCCGGCTGAGCGGCTCTAACACAATTTGTATCGAGAAGGAGACGGCGGCGGCCATGATGGATGGTGTGAGCGCGCGCGCGGTGACAGCGGGCGAGTGTCGCCAGAGGTGATTAATATTGATCGTTCTGAACACTATTTTTGAATAATCTGTTAAATTGATGGTTTTTAACGTGCTTGGACTCAAGCAATTTTTTTTAGTTTAATTAGGATTAGGTTAGCCCTAATGTCGAGATTTTTATACCCGCCCGAAAACCGTGTCGGTGAAAACAGCACGTGTTTTACTAAAGTTGTTTATGTAATATGTAATCAAAAAATATTATGATAATAGTGTATAAAGTATAGTTTAAAGGTATATGGCGGATTAATGGGACTGAGCAAACGAGGGTAAGCGACCAGCAGCCAGCTGATCAGCGCATTCGTCACTCACCCAATTGTTGTTGGGTTGTTAAGAGATCCGAATACTTCGACATGGCTTAAATACTGATTTCCTATTGCTCAAATATCAAGTGAACCAACTTACCGAGTATTCGATATAAAGCAACAAGCTTTGGTTTTTTGACTAAGATTTTTGATATGACTTTAACATGATAATAAACCAGTTTTAATATTTTAGAAAATAACTAGTCAGTGTTTTTGAAGATGAAACGTATCTGACTTACAATCTGTATACAGACATAATGTACCCCCTCATTACCCTTACACATACCACAACTTTTTTCATATTGTATGGTGTGTTTGTTGAATGAAATAAATTTCAGTGTTGAGGAGTTGTGTTTAATGTGGGTTTATTACGATTGAAAAACGAGCAGATTGATCATTTGATGGTAATTGCTTTCTGTGGTCTTTAGACTCCCCATACACACTTAAAACAAACCCAACCAGGACCTACCTGAAATTAGATGCCTTCTTAGCAATAATTGGTTGAAAACGCTTTACGTCACCACACTAAACACAACAATTCTAAACCGCTCTTATACGTTGATATTCGCTAATGGTTTTGTTGTGCAACGTGAGTACAAAAATATGTTTTATTTAAACGTTAAATAAGATATTAAATTTAATATCTTATTTGTCATTTAAATCTAGTAGATATGCTCAAAATTTATACTTATATAGAACGTTTTAATCAATCAATTATATTTGATCTTAATTATGAGTCCCTTCATTAAAAAAATATGTCTTGAAAAAAAATATTGTTAGACAATTGAATCCATTGTGAGAAATGATGTGCCGTTTGACATCCATAAAACTGGCAACATTACAGTCTCAGTAAATTAAATGTTATTTTAGATTATCTGTTATATTTGTAGATTCATTTTTAAATATTGAAACTCGGCGACGAAGGCGCGCGACCGCGTCATCAATCATGGCGGCCGTCGCTCCCGGCGCGCCAAATTATGTTTGAGCTTCTTTGAGTGATCACGTTTAGCGTTTACACAATTTGATTGATAAACAAGCTTTGTGTTTATATTATTTTTACTTGACACGTAATGAAAAATAATTCTGTAATATGTATTTAAAAATATGCAACTACTTGTTTACTTGTACTTGACGTTTAAGATTTGTGATGGAACTTGCATGTATGTATATATGTTTTAGTTGTTACTTTATTTTTTTGAAAAAAAAATCCGGAGAAAAAGAGATGGTGTACAAACATCCTCATTCCAGCATACCAGCTCACGGACCCCTCAGTTCCGTGAGCCCTGTATCCGATGAAGCTGTAAGAGCCGCATAGGCTAACAGCATAAACATCAACAGAATCTAGACATCCTCATTCATCATTTCACGTTTCGCCGATGTGCATGTAACATGTACATATCTGTTATACGGAATTGTTCATTATCTTTTTTTTAATTTTAATAATTCGATACTGGAATATAACAAATATAATAAATTTTGCGGCGCCGTGGTTAGGAATATAGAAAATGTAAAAGCATTAAAGTTCAATTGCAGTGGTTTTAGTAACATCCAGATTATGTTTCCATAGGTTCATTTACAATAATATACTGTTATTGTAAATGATTGTATTGTAATGTTATTGCATTTAGTTTTAAGCAACGGATTTGATATTCTTTGTTGGTTTGTTGGTATCGCACTATGGCAACACGTGAATTAAAGTAGTTTGTAATTAAATTTAGTTTTGTATTTTTAAAAACTCCGTAATGCGCTCCTGAAACTTGATTACGTCGGTAGCGTAAAAAATTAAAAAGAACATTTTGTTTCAAACGACGTTAGTAAATCTCGCTTGCATGTCAGGAAAAAGCTTTTATCTTTATAATTAAGGCATAAATCTGCACAAAGCACAATTTTAATAACACACATGTGCTCGTTAAGAAATTCCCCAAAGCCGCCGAAGTGGCGTGCGATCTGTTTTTCCACCAGCTGTCCCTAGTTGGAAACAACGATAATTGAATACCATTTATATTTGCCTTATACTCTTTGTTAGCACGCTTCCATTAGCTTGACCTGTATGTATGTAGATACGTGCCGTCCGTGTGGTGTAGTGGTTAGAGTATCCAGCTACCGCGTCGCTGGTCCTGGATTCGATTCCGAGAAGAGTAACAACATTTGTGCATCAAAAACTGTTGTTTTTCTGGTCTGGGTGTGTTGTGTATATGTCCCGTGTCCCCCACGCTGCATGTGAACCTTCCTCCGATCTTATTGAACGTGTATTTCATCGGATTAGTGAGGACTAGTGAGTTTGTGTCTGTGTTTGTGCACATGCTCTACGAAATATTGTGTGCACTTGACGTCATTTGGCAATAATCGAAAGTTTTTTTTATTCCGTTGAGAGTAACAAACTCACACACAGTTCACCTGATGGCAAGTGATTCCTGCGGCCCACGACATCTACATTCATCCTTGACAGTAATCATAATGCAGATGCGTTGTCACCCTTGATGACTCAGATGGAATACCTCGTCACCAGTAATAAAGGTCTCCGGATCCCTGCACTCACCAGGCGAAACATAGCAGCATTATGGTGCTATTTTACGCTGGTATTCTGTGAGGGTGTGGTCCCGGACGAGCCAGCTAGAAACAAAGTGCAGTGTAGCTCTACCACTGTCAGATACACACAGGAAGATATTCCCGTGGTCGGAATTCGACTAGGAGAACATCGTCATCATAATGAACGTAAGTATGTAATAATTTATTTTATAATTCAGTTTTCACCCACTGGTCTGAATTATCAGAAATTTTACCGTCTCAGTGCAGACTATGCGTGTTTTTTTAGCATATATATATATAGCATATATATATACATCATATACATGCATAAATATATTAATGCGTTTTGCTAGTTTCAGAATCCACCACTGTGCGTTTGACGTTAAGTTTTCTGCCACGCACAACTACTCTGTGTAGCAGCATTTACGAACCGATATGACCTTAGAACCTTCAAGACAAGAGCCTCTACCTTTCTTAAAAGTAGGCAGCACATCAGCGAATACTCGGATCTTGTCGATGTACATGCGAGGAGCACAACCCTCAGGGTTTCCTTCTATTAAATTAGTCAGAACGAATCAGGAATGTTTATTTCATCGAAATATATCATAATATATACTTAACATTCCATTCTTTGTTCAACAATATAGCAGAACGAACAGTTTGAACGAACAGGTTATGAAGCGACGCAGCAGCTGGTTCCTTGCTACTACATGGGAAGAATAATCTCACAGAACACCAACTTGAAATAGTGAATGTAACAATGATTTGTTTCGAATAGTACATACTATTGAGGGGACCCAAGAGAATTCTATCTCGCTCCTCAAGGGTGGCAAGTTGAATATTTCACGGGCCGCACTCACCACTTACCGTCAGGAGAACTGTGTGCTTGTGTGTCACCTCTGATACAATAAAAAAAACAATCACATCAGCTTTAAATTCGTCACAAAGTCCGTACATAGCTTTAGCACTCGAAATTGCGACGAGGGACGTCTGGAAAATTTTCCCGCCGTTTGTACCCCGGGGACAGAGTCAATGTTGCCCATTCATGTAAATTTGTATTGGACAAGATGCTAATAATATTTTATATACTGATGATAATGTCCTCCTCGTCTATGCAGACCACGGAGCTATCTTCATCTGGTCATCATCATCACCACTAGTCATCACACCCTGCTCACTATAGTTCTTGCCAACATACTGCCAGAGGAAGCAGTCCTGAGCCACCTACATCTATCGACCTTCCTGGCATCGTAGGACGCTGAGAATGCCCGTCAGAGGTTGCCGCTCGAGAACCTTTCTTCCTCATCGGTTATCGGTTCTACGAGCTACATGGCCGGCGGATTGCCACTTTTTTTTTTTTTTTCGGGCTGAAGGCCACTGTTAGCCCGAGGGCTTTAACAGTTTCACCGGGTTGAGAGGTGACAGAGCGCTAAAGGCACTCAGTCGAGACCTCTATATATAGGTAACCAGCACAAGGGCTCCCGAGAGGGAGCCTCGGCTTGGACTGTTACCTTGTTTCGCGAGAGCGTCTGACTCGAGGGTGCCCGAGAGGGCCGAACCTCGGCTCGGTCAGTTGCTTCTGACAGAGGATTATTTAAATTCGCTATGATTATTAGCTATCTGTACCACCACTTCGGAATGCGTGGGCGCTGGAGAAGAAGTGGCGCAAGAAACTCCAGCGACGCTTCTATCTGTATGGACTGGAGAGAACCGACCAGTGACATGGCGGTATCGCGAATATCCTTGTTTGTGACGCCCTCGCCGTCGGCGGGGGCGATGTGAGGGTGCAATGTACGTGTGTTGTGTTTTATGAAGGGCTTGGGCCCTGGTAGTCACGTCGTCGGGGTCATCGAGAGCGTGCCTCGGTCTCCTTCGGACGCGGGTGAATCTGTGATTCGCGATGGGATTGTAAGTGGCGGCACCTACAATCAAGGGGTTAGAGTGTGTGACGGCAGAGTCGAAATATCGGCGGGAAGCCTGCTTCAGGTACTGAGCTATGGTCGGCAGCTCAAGATCTATGTGTAGATTTTCATTACGCAAGAACCACGGTGCACCGGTGGCCTTGCGCATGAAACGATTTTGTATTACCTGAAGTCGGTGAATGTGACGCGGGGAAGCATGCGAAAAGTGCCCCAGTTTGGTAGCCCTGAAGAAATTTACTGAGGATGTGCTCCGTGATGCGGTGCACTTGATGTGTGCATGAGTGTTGGGTGTGAAACCCGAACTGCTCATTGATTGGTAGCCCTCGGGACAGCATGAAGTCCTTGAGGCGGGCGAGGATGAGCCTTTCATATACCTTACCCAAGACTTTGAGTAGGCTTATGGGTCGATAGGCTGATGGATCGGTTGGATGTTTTGAGGCCTTGAGAATCCCTATGACGTCGGCTTCCTTCCAGATGTTCGGGAAGGTGCCTTTGGATATGGCCGCGTTGTAGATTATTACCAGTAGGTGTAAAATGGACATGGGTAGGAGTTTCATCACCTTGTTGGTGATGCCGTCGGGGCCGGGAGCCTTGCGTGGTCGCAGGTTTTTAATTATGGACTCAACTTCGGTGCATGTGACTTGGGTAACGGAATCGCGAGGTGGTTCCTTACTCCTCCGGTCGACCTCGCTCTCAACCATTGCAAGGTGAGCGGCGTCGATCGGTAGTGTGCTCGGTGAGCATTGGAGCTCCAGATTGTCAGCCAGACATTCGGCTTTCTCTTCGTCTAAGAAGGCGGGTGGTTTATTAGGACGCGCTAAGGAGGCATTGTTTGGGCGTTGCCCCTTTAGGATTTGGGAAGTCGCCAGAAGGCGAGGTGGGAAGGTTCGATATTGAGAGGTGATTATCCCACCGATCGTTCCTGTACTGGGCTATGCGTGACCGGACTTCACGCTGAAGGGTACGTAGCACCAGCCGGTTACTTTCAGTGGGATATAAGTCGTGGGCACGAGTCGCCGCATTCTTGCGCCTCATTAGGTCCTTTATGTCGCTTGGCAGGGTCCATCGGTGGTCTTCCACCGAGGGAACCCGCCTCGAACAATCCTCGACGACTGTCTGGATGTGCCTAGTGAGGGCATGAACTGCGAGGTTCGTGTCGTGGACTGAAGATATGTTCCTAGGAATAGCATCTAGGTGTGGTGATGTCACGCATTGCCACTTAAGCTTACTGATCCTTTGAGTTATGTCGTTTATCTTAGTTCTAATTCGGATATCTACGTATAGCATTCGATCACGCAGAGGAGTACGCAGCATAGTCCTCTTCATAGCTCGCTGACCTTCGAGCGTCCTTACACACGTCACGCCATCTTCTGGTTATTACCAGATAAATCTCTTCCTTAGATCCAGTCGACGAAGGTGGTACTGTACTGGGTTGCCTCAACCCAAAGTTGAGAACAGTATCCCACGTGAGTCCGAGCTGGCTCCTTGTAATAAATTAAATTCAAAATAATGGAAGTCATTTGTAAACGTCAAAACTTACTGCCCCTCACAAAGTTAAATAAGGAATCTGGCAACACTAATGAACGGACGCCAGTTACTTTTTTTGTATAGGATAGGTTGCAAAGTAAGCGATTAACGCCCGTGAACATCCGCAAGAGAGGGGTCACAAGTGCGTTGCCGGCCTTTAAGAAAGATATGAAAGTTGTTGCATGAAAGGGCTAACTGTAATGTAGATATGGATATCAATTTATTAGGCGACGGTAATAACTGAGAGTCGACTCATATTAGCAGTGGTAAAGATGGATAAATAGCAGCAACACCCTTCTGTGTTTCGTCGCGTTAGTCTTGAGATCCGGAATCCTTGTCATTGATGATGAGGCGTTCTGTTTTAGTCCTCAGGGTGACAACGCATCTTAATGTAGATTCCTTATCCAGAATGAATGTTGGTGCCTGTCGCCGACTATCTGGACAGGTATGTTAGTTTGTCACACTCAACACAATAAGAACATCCCGCCACCAGACTACTTCACCGCAATCTAAGTCTGTCAACACAACATAAGTTAAAAGAAACAAAATATTGTTTTTAAAATGAATAATTTCTTTGTTTATATATTATTAATTATTTTGCGAAATACTAAATAATTTTTTAAGTTTTTAATAAAACTTTCAGCGACGTTGGACGTTAATGTTTATTTCCTTTAATTTACACTTATTTAATATTTAATCTGTGTCAACAAGTAACAAAAACAATAGTTCACAATGGCACATGGAAAAAGGCGCCAAGCAGTAACAGAAAATAATTATAGTTCCCGGAACTTGAATGTGTTTTAAAGCAAAAAGAAGTCAACGAACGCTCGTCCCGTGGCCCAACGAGACAAGTTGCAGGTTTTTTTATAAGAATGCTAGCTATTGTAACATTAATAGCATTAACCACTCCGACTAAGCTTAAGCTTCTTGTACGAAAACGATCACGTCAATAATTGAATGTCTGATTCGAACATGCGATGTCAAGTTTCAGAGACCGTATTCTAAGCCATTAGGCTGCCGTGTGCATCGAGTGAGGTGAGGATTCTCTCCTGCTGCTAGCAAATAAACACAAAAATCCTCGCGGAATAAATAATTACAGCACCACTTCGCAAATAACAAATAGAAATAATAAAAAAATAAAGTAAAAAGTTCGTGTGATGGGTGTAGAGACCCGGAGACCCAATTGCCCCACAGGTAACGTGACTTTCCAACTCCTCAGAGGTGACCACGATCCATCTTAGTTGAGTATGTTCATGTTTGAGAATGTATGTTCAGACTAACTTCCTCTACTCATTCGGCTGGAGGAGCACCACGCCCCCACAGAATACCAGCGTGAACCAATATAAGGTGCTGTGTTTCATTTGGTGAGTGTATGGATCCGGAGACCCAATAGTAATTGAGGAATAATTCCACCTGTCTTCAGGTGTAACTTCGCCTGTGCATCTACAATCTTTATTGAGATTGAATGTACATGTACATGTCACGTGCCGCTGTCGGTTCTCACCGTCAGGTGAACTGCGTGCGAAATTGTTTTAGATATTATACAAAGAGAAATACTTCTTGTGTGTTTTAAATAAATGATAAAGGTATGATTAACCATCGACAATATGGAATATTGACTAAAGGTTGACAACGCATCTGAATTATGATTCCTTATAAGTGATGAATGTGGTTGTCATGGGCCACATGGATTCTGCCTTATTCATGTACTAATGAGTAGCTAAGCTACTAACTTATTCATGTACTAATGAGTAGCTAAGCTACTAACTTATTCATGTACTAATGTGTAGCTAAGCTACTAACTTATTCATGTACTAATGTGTAGCTAAGCTACTAACTTATTCATGTACTAATGTGTAGCTAAGCTACTAACTTATTCATGTACTAATGTGTAGCTAAGCTACTAACTTATTCATGTACTAATGAGTAGCTAGTCTTCCAGGACATACTGAAAGAAAGACCTCCCAGACAGACCCTCCTCAAGGGCCTCCTCCATATTCTGCACTTCATCCGCAGTCTCCGAAATGGAGCTGGATAACGCTTCTTTCCCTGAAGATCCCCAAGCAAAGACACCAGCAATTTCACGTTCGTTGAAAAAAAAAGAAAAAAGCGGGCTTCACCCGCCACTACGCCGCCTCCTAAGGCAAAAAAACGGGAAAAAAAGGCCCCTCTCCCCCGCCATCCACGTCGGCCATGCCCCAGGGCCCCCCTACAGCTGCCCCGCAACAAGCCCGCGCCGCTCCACAGCGCGCCCTTGCTGGCTCACAACAACTTTCGGCTGCATGCTCGTTATGCCCTTGCCCTAATGACATGCATTGCATGGCATTACGGCAAGGGGATGACGAGTAAGTTCCTCTGTGCATGCGCGATTACTGACGGCACTATAATATGTTAGGCCAAGTTGATCATCTGGTCACAACCAGAAAGATATTGCCGTAGTCAAGAGGACGCTCTGAGTCTATCACGCAAAGTGTTTATTACAATTCTCATTCTTGATAAGATATAAATAACGACGGAACAAAGATACAGTCGATCCCAGGGTTAATATTTTATTTAAGAGCATGATCAAATTATGTTAAAACTCGTCTCAAATAATAAGGACTTTTGAGATAAAAAATATAACCTTAAAGTTCTCCAAGAACACCAGCGTGAAGAAGCAGCATGAGGCTGCTGTGTTGCATATGGTGATTCGTGTCGGTCCGACGAACATGCATATGCAACTCATATCATGGACCGCAGTCATCACTTATAGAAAAGTGTAAAAGCTCACGTTTAATTCACGTTAAGCGAACACACGGACTGCGATCCCCGGCACTAATGAATATTGTTAATTACAATTTTAAGTGCTGAAGGAAAACATCGTATGGAGACTTGTATGTCGAAGAAAGAAATAAAAAGACATGTGACGTTCCTACTAAAGAGAGGAGGCTATGCTCAGCACTGGGATTTATATATACAGCTTGTTACTTTACTTTTTGGTTCATACGACGAATCAATGTGGTGATCAGAGGACTCGTGGGTACGAGGATTTATTTATTTAAACTTTATTGGTCACATCTTACAAAAAAGGGTACACAGGACGGACTTAATGCCTTAAGGTATTTCCTACCAGTTAGAGTTTTGTCATGTCACCATTTGTCACTGTCATGCTATTTGTTTATCATGAACAAAGTTTTATATATAAAGATGACGTCAAGACTGCTAACTATAGAGTACGTACACCAATTTATCCGGCGACAGTAATTCTGCTCTATTCAATGCCGTCTCATAAATTACAGACTGAACATATCTAATGCTGCATTAGACTACCCCACATCAATCAAGGATGGGAACACATACGTTTTATATATAGAATACATTAAAGAATAAAATATTCTACCCGTAATTGGAATACGTAAAATAAGTGAAACTTTTGTCGGTACATGTATGTATAGGTATGTTTTTACAATTAAATCCCAAAATACGTCCGAAAAATATAAAATGCACCATTAAAAAAACAAATAATCGGTTGTGTTACAAGATTATTAGAATATTAGTGATTATTTACGATACACGATAACACGCGTTGAAATGTTTGCTCAAGGCAAACAAAATAAAAGTGTATTACAAACATAAATTATTAATAAAAAAAAATTATTGAAGGTGATTTTTCTATGGTCTGTTACTTTACTTTTTGGTTCATACGACGAATCAATGTGGTGATCAGAGGACTCGTGGGTACGAGGATTTATTTATTTAAACTTTATTGGTCACATCTTACAAAAAAGGGTACACAGGACGGACTTAATGCCTTAAGGTATTTCCTACCAGTTAGAGTTTTGTCATGTCACCATTTGTCACTGTCATGCTATTTGTTTATCATGAACAAAGTTTAATATATAAAGATGACGTCAAGACTGCTAACTATAGAGTACGTACACCAATTTATCCGGCGACAGTAATTCTGCTCTATTCAATGCCGTTTCATAAATTACAGACTGAACATATCTAATGCTGCATTAGACTACCCCACATCAATCAAGGATGGGAACACATACGTTTTATATATAGAATACATTAAAGAATAAAATATTCTACCCGTAATTGGAATACGTAAAATAAGTGAAACTTTTGTCGGTACATGTATGTATAGGTATGTTTTTACAATTAAATCCCAAAATACGTCCGAAAAATATAAAATGCACCATTAAAAAAACAAATAATCGGTTGTGTTACAAGATTATTAGAATATTAGTGATTATTTACGATACACGATAACACGCGTTGAAATGTTTGCTCAAGGCAAACAAAATAAAAGTGTATTACAAACATAAATTATTAATAAAAAAAAATTATTGAAGGTGATTTTTCTATGGTCTGTGGCTTTTCTTTTCTAAATCGTGATAGTATTTTAACAATCAATTAGTGTAATGTAACAATAACGCAATAATAAAGAAATTTAATTTCATTTGTAATCTTGTAATTGTCAAACTTTAGACCAGGCGATTCGGGTAGTTCCCCAAATTAGCAATTCAAAGGTATTTAATTTTACCGTCTCCAAGATGAAAGATTATAGTTTATTAACGATGCTCACTGGAACGGGATTCTTTTTTACTTAATATTAGAGGTAACAAATAAAAAAAAGAGCACACAATTCACATCCTAACATTCAAGATACACGAGCGTTGTCAGCCCTAAGGACTGAGATAGTATGCCTCGTTATGTGTAATTGTCCCTTGAGTCCCCTATACTCACCGCTGGAAACACAGCAGACTTATGTTGCTATTTCTTCGCTGGTATTCTGTGTCAAGCCGACCCATTCATGTTCAGCTATAAACTAGCTGCAGCGTAGCTCATCCAGTCGACGGACTTGCCTACGTTTTTACGTGTCGTCGTTTAGACACACGTTATTCTCTTTGATGTTTCCCGAATTGCGGCGAATGGCTGAGTCATATCTAGATCATTCCAGACAGATCGATCACGGACCATACATAAACACGACCTGAGCTCAAGTAACCGACCGAGTTAAAATCCTCTCGGGCACCCTCGTATTAGTTACTTTCACGGACAGAGTAACTTAGTGATTGGATACTGCATACTGAAATAAAAATTTCCTGCGCTATCTAGGACACACGCCAAATCTTGTAAATTCATATCCTAAAAGTGTAATATTCCAATATTGATAAAAAACTCTTTTTTTAAAAGGACTATTTCCCATTCAGTTATTGTTCTAGTTATTTTAAACTTCTTTCAAAAGCTAACGCATACCAATATATTCTGTCCCTTACAAGAACATGTATGTCAGTTCCAAAAACTACATCATTTAAGTCGACAACAAGAATTCAAATTCAATTAGAACATTTAACTGTCGCAGCGAGCGCGCCAAAACACGACACGTTGCGCGGGAAAATTTCTTAATGGCTGCCTACGTGAATGCCTATTTGCATACAAACTTGTGCTCAGTTATGAGCTCGTTTATGTATTGATAAGTTTTCATTTTATAACATTAGGTGAGGCAAACGTGCAGAAAGTTCACCTGTAGACCTTCAGTGTCTGTCTATGTGTCAGTCTCGTCGTTCGTGACGGCATATATTTACGTATTTATTTTACAATATCACCAATTTTTAAAGACGTGTGAAAATAATAATAATTCGATTGATTTAAATAAGTAACATGCGTCTGTATTCTAGAACAATAAATTTTGCAAACGCGTATTCTCAAATATAAGTAATTTCATTTCGCAGTCTTGTAACCCCGAGTTCTTGAAACATACTACGTCTTAAAGATTTAATTGTTTTCTTTCCTCGCAAACTCAATCAAGCGGGACTTACCAGAAACAATTACACTCGGAAGCGTGGCTTGACGTGCTCGGCGTGGTGCGACGGGACCGAATTAAAGCTAGACTATATTTACTGCGGTAAACAAGCGAAACGATAATTGGATTTTTGCAACTTTACATTGCGTTTAATTTTTTCATAATATTCCCTCACGCGAAATAGTAGCATAAAGCTGCCGCAGTACTTACGGAGAGTGCGGGGCAAAATGCCATCTCAAATTTTAAGGGCTGGCTACGCTTGTGCATCTTGGATCTTTATTGAGAATGTATCTAAATAGAGCACAAGATGCTTCAGTTATCGCTTGCCATCAGGTGGACGGCGTGCTCGTTTGTCGCTTCTTAAATTATGTAAAAAAAAGACTGCAAGAAGGATTGGATAGAAGGCCAAAAGTATTTAAACAATAATGATACAATTACTAGATACTAGTTGCAGAGGGTCATTCGCCTGGGTATCGTTCAAGTCTGGATGAGATCGGTGATGAAATATTTTGGTCTCATCCTATAGTCGTTGGGGCTTCAAGGAGAACTTTAATCCTGCGTTTCTCTGGATTGAGAAGGTAGTGGGTGCTATGCATATAATATCGAGGGTGCGAGGGAAGGAGTCCGCAGCCTCTTCGCCAGTTCGTGCGATCGATGGCTCTCTACGGTGACCCCGTATGGTAATCCGACGCTGCAGAGCTAAACTTAATAGCCTGCAGCGAATGATAGCCATCAGATTCGCACGAGGATACGGCAAAATATCCTTCGAGGCGGCTCGGTTTCCACAACTGGAAATCTTGGCGGGAATTAATGCGCGGGTTTATACTTGCCTTCTATCCCCAAGATGACGCCGCACTTAAAATTGCAACTAACAATTTTGCAAAAAAAGCATCTACAAAATTGTTAATTGCTATCAAACTCGCTTTGTTCGTGTCTGTCATACTGTGAATCAAACCGAGCACCCGGAGACTGAACCACTGGGTCCTAGATAACATATGGACGTCCTCCGCGAATTTATTTATTTATTTTATTATTTTTTCCGTCGTTTTTGACAGCTGATTTTTTTTACAAGAAGGTCATCAATAAACTACCATTGCGTTGACAAAGATGTATCGATTATGTGGGTGATTACTTTGAATAAGAGAAATAAAAAAGTTTGAAAAAAAATACTTAACTTATTTCATACAAAACGGCAATTTCATTGGTGACAAGACCTGTTAATAGGAACTTAAGTGCAGTTACTGAGCAATTGCAGGTAAAAGGTAAGACGAATACTACGATATTTTTCTCAAATATATCAGAAACTTTTCTCAATAGGTTTAAAATTTTGAATTCACACAAATTTCATATTAGACGCAAGATTTTAAATTTGAAGATAAAAGAGTTATGTGGAACGTTGTCGTACCTTTTAATTATAAAATGTAGAGAATTTCTTGCATAGTTCGATAGGTCATCATAGATATATATATAGAAAAACATCAAATGTATAAGTTGCCGTATGGCATATATGCAATATGGATATGGCAATACTGGTCGAATTTATACTACTTTTTTTACCTGCAATTATTAGTTTAGTCATAATTAAAACTTAATTATAAATTCATAACATTGTTTATTATCATCAAAGTACTTATTAAACGTGTTAGTTTTAAAAATAAATAATTATTTTTGGAAATTAATAATATTTAAAATTAAAAAAGACCGTTATTCGTTAAGTCATTAAAGCTATCATCGCGTCTTTGTTGTTATTTATCTTAGAATTTATTTCTATTTGGTTATATTTTTTTATATTTGGTTAATAGTTGTTAACTGTAAGATGTAATGTAAGATTTTTATTTAATATTCATTTCATTGATAATACATTTATTAATAGAACTTAAGTAATATATCTTAATTTGAATGGCTGAATCTAATGCACATGCATGTTTTGAACGTGGCTGTACGTACGGAGAAACCTTGGTTTGTGGCCTACCATCTTTACCACCACTTACCATCAGGTCAACTTTATCATCTGTAGTCTGATTTTTAATTCGACGGAATTTTGACATTTCAGAAGTGTTGCCAACATTGAAACATTCCCAATAAAAACGGTAAGCATTTTAGCACAATAAAAAATTAACCTTTCTTGAATTTAACGTTTCAATTCGAAAAACTAAGACTTAAAAATATTGTGATAATTCTAAAATGGTAATAAGGTTTTTTATTATTATATTATAGAAGTTACTATAATTATTATGGAAAGTATTGTTATAGGAATCCCTGTCCAATAATCCATAGGTTGCAAACCTTTTTAGGGAAAACTTCTTATTTGTAAAATCATCGCTTCTTGTAAGAGCCAAAGTAACAAGATACCAAACCTAAAATTAAAAAAATTACGCCGTGTCATTTTATGTCTGTCATCAATGACATTCGGCTTCTACCTACTCTGAATACTCGAATGTGCTCACGGTGTTTGTTGCGATTTATTGTTTAATTTTAATTTCTTGTTACTTTTTTATTGGTTATTTGTTAAAGTCGTTTTATTTGTTGAATTTTTAACCATGAACCCACAACCTGACCCGTTACGGGTATCAGTTTCGTCGCATCATTTACGAGATGCTGCCTTTCTCTCTCCCAAGAAGAAGCGTCCTCGCGGTGCTGTTACGAAACGAGAAGTTAATGGTGGTCACTACTTGGGCCAATTTTGTACGGTATACAAGTACACTGTACAAAATTGGCCCGAGTCGATGGAATGGAGTGCAGCAGATTGTGCTAAAAAAACAGCAGAGATGACTGGCGTTGCTTTATCTAGAATGTATAAAATTATAAAAGAATATAATGGCACTACAGAATTGGAAAGACCGAAAAAGACTTTCAAAGATCTTTTAAAGAAGAAACTCTCCAGCTATTGAAAAGGTAAGGTTACCCTAATGGTAATTGTTTACATTACAAGCAGTTAGAGGTTCACGCTAAGCGACCTAAGAGCTATGCCACCTCCCAATCCGGTGAAACAGTCAAAGTCAGCTTCTCTGGCAAATATGTGCAGGTTCGCAACAAAAAAAAATATTAACCCTTTTTCCATTTAGACATGAAATTTTAACATTCTAGTTAATGTGCATTGAATGCACAGAACACACAGACTATTTACTATATTTTAAGCAGAAAAGGTTTATATTATCTGAATTGTTAAAGATTGACAGCTGTCATAATTCCGTCGAATTAAAAATCAGACTAAAATTGTCATGATTAAAAAAAGGAATCTTTCATATTTGAATATCGAAAAATAGAAATTTTAATATTAGCTTGAATAGCAAATCCCACCTTGACATGTTTTATAGCAAGAAAATTAGTTTTCAGCGAAAACCGGGTCGGTGAGCCTTTCAAAACGAATATCTATAGAAAAATATCTAATTTGAAAGCAAGGGGCTTGCTTGGCGAACCTCACGATCTATAATACACAGTGCCGATAATATTGGGAAACTCATATCTTGGATGCAAGGTTTCTGTCGGATTCAGCAGCATATATTTTTTATATTAATATTTTAATTGAAAAAACAAATATGTAACTTTTTTTTCTATTTCACTGAAAGTAACAAACGAGCACACAGTTCAACTGATAGTAAGTGATTCCTGCGACATATGACGTCTACATTCATCCGTGACTAGGAATCATAATGC
Organism: Teinopalpus imperialis; assembly: GCA_029286865.1. NCBI lineage: Eukaryota > Metazoa > Arthropoda > Insecta > Lepidoptera > Papilionidae > Teinopalpus > Teinopalpus imperialis. Next base: position 12,965,392 of record JAGSMU010000009.1, on the reverse strand, counting down.
GCGATGCGTTGTCACCCTTGAGGACTGAGATGGAATGCCTCGTCACCAGTATTAAAGGTCTCCGGATCACTGCACTCACTACACGAAACACAACAGCATTATACTGAGAGGGCGTGGTCCAATCCAAGTCGAGCTGACCCACTCATTGTGCAGGTAGAGACAAAGAACGATAGCAGTGCTAATAACATACCAACATTCCAATTAAACTTGCGCTAGGAAATGGTCCATGATAATAGTTGAATGGCGGATTCGAAACTACAACCTTAATTTTCACAGAGCATATGCTAAACTATTAAGCTATTAACGCTTCATAAGGCGAAAACATGTGGAATTTCTTCGCATTCGAACGAAGCGATATGCTTCTCCGAGGATTGGAAACAGCGAAGTATTGGAATAGTTTCCTGTGACAGTCTTTCGGTCCGAGTATATTTTGTGTGTGTTCAAGAGAAGAGTGAAGAGGCAGCAGCTGAGCTGGTGCGCTCTGCCGTCAACGTCTACCATCACCAACGTCTACTCAACTAAGATTCAAAATGGACAAGCGTTGTCTCCGTCGAGTACGGTGACGGAATGCCTCGCTGCCAGCAGTGGGGTCACCGGATCTCTATACTCACCATACTAAACATCAGCATTATGTGAAGAGGGCGTAGTTCTTCCCCAGTGGTCCGACCCAATCGTGTCGTAGTTAAAAACAAACTGCAGCGTGGTTCTAGCATTGTTAAGTTTATTAATATGACAGGCCGCGTGGTGTAGTGATTAGAGTACCTAGATGCTGCGGGCCGTGTTTGCGCAACTGCTTATGGAACTATGAAATATTCTCTGCAGTTGATGTCATCTCGCAATAACCTGAAGATATCGCCGCGGTCGACATCGACCAGGGACGACACCACTTGCAGTATTTAAAACTTTTCATAATATGCTCTATCTCTATGTTAATATACTCTATGCTCTTGATTAGTTTTGTTTCCGGACAAATATGAAAATAAAAGACACGGAAAAACGGCACGGCGGGAAAATTTACATATAAACAGTGGCAAATATTCCGCGACATATGCTCCAGGGTTGTGGATGTGAAAAAAAAACAGCAAGTCTTTACAAAGTTGGTAAGTTATTTCCGAAGTTGGACGGACGGGGCTTGAGGGAGGATTCGAATAAACACAAGCCACACGAACTTCCTTATTGTATTTTGACGTTTGATATTACGTGTATATCGTTTATTGTAGAGCGGCTCGACCGGGCGCGGACCACGCTCTCATGTATACCAGCGACAGTTGCCAGCATAGAGCTGCTGTGTTTCGTATGAGATAGTGTAGGTCAGAGACAGGCCGAGTAGGAGAGCGCGCGCGTGGCCGGCTTGCGGGCTGGGGTGGGGTTGTTCTCCCTCATGGGGTTTAGACGGTGCGAGTCAACCCATCTTTGTCCGCTCGTGGATAGGCATGCATAAGGCATTTCTCCATGTAAAAAAAGGGAATCCAGGCTGGCAATCGGAGTCCCAAAGACCATCAGTAGCGAATGTGACACACGCAGCCCAGCAAAATGAGTAGGGGTTGCGGTCGCGTTCCGTGAGGAGATCCCACGACCCCACGTCAGCGGCGATAGCGACCACCGTGGGGTTTTAGTCGGTGCGAGTCCGATATAACCCGGTGGTCCCCAGGGTTGCCGAGTATCCATTACTTTAGGATTTCCTCACGTTAAAAAAGGGATCCGGGGACCAAAATACACATAAAAGGTATTCCATTGTACAATCTTCATGGTGACAACGCGAGTGCATGCCACTGTGTTGTTCGGAGGAAGGTTCAGATACAGTGTCAAGATTTTTTTTGTGTGAGTATTGCTGTTGGTCCAGAGACCTCTACAGCTTTATCTAATTAGATACGCGAGCGGGAGACAACGACCACGCTGCGAAGCTGGCACGGAGACAGCTGCTGCACTCCGACCCCTGTGGACGAAGAACGTCGACAACAGAGGAGGGCCATAATACGATCCGAGGGCTCCTCTTAAGGAGGTACGAAACCTCGACTCGGATCGCTATCTAGACGACACCGTGGCGTATCGAATTTACGTGTATTGATTGTGTAATGTTGGTGTGTGTGCGCGTCGGTGACGTTGGTGGGTCCGCGGTTAAGCGCTTGCCGCTCGGCGCGGACGGGACTGTGTCACAGTTAACGTTTGCCGTCAACATATCAGGGGGTCCCTCACGGGGGTGTAGTAACCTACTGGTACCACTAAAGATTAGGGTGATTTACAGTCGAAACAGTGTCAAGAATGCGACACGTAAACACAATACACATAGAGTCGAAAAACAGCAATAAGTAAAACACAAATATATTTCCTCGATTAAGAATCGAACCCAGGACCGTCAACGCAGCAACGTTGTACGTGTAGTACGTGTAGCAAGTACGGTAACCACTGCGCCATGCGGCCGCCACATGATATCAGGATAGTGTGTTATTCGTTTAACTAATTAATTCAAATGGCAATATAAACTTTTGAAGTCATTTATAACATTAAGAAATTAACGCCATCTTTATAAATAACTTACTGACTTTATTAATGAGTTTTATTAATAAATATAATTAACATGTTCGCGGTTGCCTACGTTTCTTCTACGATAGATATATATAACAAAAATTACCTAGATAAATGCTTTTTTTCCCGTAACTTGGCTATTCGTTAACATTATGACATCACGTTATATTTTTATATAAATATATATATTTAAATTACCACTGAGAACAGCTATTTATGTAGTAAAAAAGTGTGTGCAGCCGCGCGGTGGACTATGTTCGAACACCATCTGTACAGAGGAGGCCTACGCCCAGCTGTGGGGTTTATATATATAGGCCGTTACTTTACTTTATTGATCTAGTAATCAGGAAGATGTACCCGTCAGGATACATGAATGTAGGAGTGAAGTTCCCTCCTCGCCGACTGACGGATGCCCGAAGTTGCGTCCAAAGTGCAAACTTTCCCGCCATCAATGTTGCGCGCCCGCGATAAGCGCTCGCTTCCAGATATTAATAATGTACCTTGTTGCATTAATTTCACAGAAGTTTGCCAACTCATTTTGTGGCTGCCGCCTTTCCCGTTGATTACATTTTGTTCACAAAAACCGCACCATAAATTACAAAAATAATCAATTAGTTTTCTTTATTTTTTTAGAAAAGAAAGAAACTAATATTTCCGTTCACCATCTTTCCCGTCGAGCTATATGGCCGGCTTATTGTCCCTTCAACTGATTCTTTGAGGTTTCGGCGGTTATCTTGGTTCTTTTGCGTATATCTACGTTCGGTATTGGTGAGTGACTTTGAGCTTTCTCATAGGGCCAGCAGGGACCGGGACCACGTATCAGATCGGTGAGTCATAAATTATCAGTGAAGCATTAAATAAAGGAAAGCAAAAAAATTGATTCTAACATAGTTTTTAAGTATTATTAACACATGTTATACTGAGTATTGTCTAAAAATAAATTAATTGATTATAATCTTGGTCTTAGTTTCGCCTACAATCGTTAAATCGTTATACCACAGATTAGAGTAGTTCTATCAATACAAAAATATATAAAATAGGCCTAGCTTTAAATTATTATTGTTACTAATCGATTGGTTTTAGTCGCCGCTCGTATTTAGCTTATATTGAACACTTGGAAGTTTTACTTAATTCAGCTTCTTTATACGTGAATTGTTATTAGAATATTTTGGTGTTACATTGTTTTTAATTGCACATATAATTAATTATCGATATACAATTGTGCCAATATTCGGGAAGTATCTAAAAGGTATAAAATTCATCATAAAAATCATCTATGCTTACCTGTGTACTAAAAATAAAATTGTTTGTATATTTTTTTTTTAATTACTAAGCACAAAATTATATAGTTAAAACGAAATAATGCAAATATTATGATTAACAAAATAACAAATTAATTTCGATTAGAAATATACAGCGCTATAACAGCGCCATCTCGTACTTAAACTAGCAACATTGTTACAAACCGACACCAACAGATACCGGCACTTGTGCAGTTCTAAAGTTTAAGTAAAAAGTTAAAAACTTACTCAGAAATTAGAATTTATGATATAACGATGAATATTAATTTATAAATTACTCCTTTTACGTCGTTAGGGAACTTGAGGCGTACTTCATTGGGTAATTACGAGGATTAGACGTCAGGAGCGTTAAAATTAATTTGCATTTGAAAAGCCCACCACGCTAAATTTATGTGCATTCATGAAACGGGATAATTTCTTTACTCGTTGCTGGAGTTTCTAAGCAGGTAGCTAATTGAATCTCATTATGATTTTATGCAACACGACCCATATTATTATATTCTTTCATAGTGAAAATATATACAGCGCTTACAATTTTTGATCCAAATTTTCCGCTGTTGATAAATAAATGTATAATATTTAGGAATACTTTTTTAAATAAAGGAATGCTAGCTGTAGTATTTACATTACTAGCATTCCGCTTAACTATTCCAACTTAGCAAAAAAGCTTATAAGAGATCATAAGAATCTTATAATCTTATTTACTTATATCTAATGATGAATAAATCTTATATCATAAGAAATATTCTGTTTCTTACAATCCAGAATATATAAAAAATAAAAAAAATATATCAAAATGTATTGAAATAAATATTTTCATTAATAACGAAATAAGTTTAAAACAAATATATAGAGAGAAGAATATTTATGAATATGTATTTCTTTTCTTTACTCATTTTATTGACAAGTTGTTCTGTCTATGTGATATATCGATGAAACGTATTTGGTGATTTAAGTATGCAATTTCATATCTATATTAATGTGATTAATAAAACTATATAGAATAAACACGTGGTATATAATTTATTAAAAAGACAATTAAGTGTAACATTACTGTGGGTTGATTTGTAAAAAATATAAGTATAAAATCTATCCAATATATAAATAAATAACTATAATATAACAATAAACTCTTTTCGTAATTTACTTCATCTCCCGTATGGTCTAGTGGCTAGGATACCTGGCTTTCACCCAGGAGGCTCGGGTTCGATTCCCGGTACGGGAAACAGTTTTTTAAATATATTTTTTTTCATCTTGTGATAAAAGTTAAAATAAAAAATATAATTAAATTTTTTACTTACCTAGCCAACAAAATGATTCTATGCGCATAAACTTTTTCCTCAGAGGTGCCAAGTATAAACACAATATCGGCCGAGTCCTGGTCTTCAGACAAGCGCTGCAAGTCACGGAGTAAGCCTGGCAATCCAGCTCTTTCGACTGATGCTGTGCAGCAGGTGCCAGTAACTCGATTAGCCATTGGCATTGGTGACTTTCTGTTTCGGAAGAACCAAAAGTTTATCTAAATTCTACACAAACACTACAAAACAACAAAACTAAATAAACAAATTAAACTTTGATATAATAACACTAAACAATTTAATACGTTTGTTCAAAAGTTAAAAACCATTGAAGTTTAATTCAACAATGAGAAATAAACACAAAATCAAATCGTTAATCGAAAGTTTGAAGTCAAATTATAAACATAACCTTAAACTAAGAGCTTCGAACGTTAACTTTGATACAGCACAAAACGCTTTTCTACTAACAACGTGTTATAAAGATTTTTAGGAGATTTAAAACGCCTTTGTGTTATTTCTTGACACAGCGTTCCTGTGTCTTTAGTTACGGACCGGTCATGTTCAGAACAGGTTTGTTTTACTTCTCAGGTAGAATAGTTTTACCAATATATCTGTCCTTGTTATACAAGTTTTGTGAAAGTAATTGTGTATTGTTACCTATTTTCAACTTTAATAACAAGTGCCTCCGTGGCGCAATTGGCTAGCGCGTTCGGCTGTTAACCGAAAGGTTGGTGGTTCGAGCCCACCCGGGGGCGGTCTTTTTTACCGTTTGTATATCAATATTAAATGTTTACGTTAGAAGTGTGTTCATCGTTTTTTATTTTTACACTGTAGAAATTGCGTCGTTACGATTTCATGGGCCTGGTTATTGTACAATAATTCATTTTATTGTCTAAACAAACAGATGATTAATTTGCTTACAGTGAGTGTGATGCAGTGTTTTAACCTGTGAATGCTCACTTGGGGATAAGGCATACCAAATAGAATGGCTTGTTCTTTTTACATCAACGTCACAATACGAGTACATATTATTCGTTATACCCCTATTTATTTTGACGACCTTAGAAAATTTCTGAGGTTATTTTTTATAAAAAATTTTTATGAAAAATGCGAAACAATTATAAAACATAAATTTAATAAGCTAGTCAGTTAGTTTTAAGAAAATAATGTAATACTAACAAGTGGGTAACGGTAGTCACAATAAAATTTTATTGGCACTATCCGAACTTATAAGGACAATGACATTTTAAGAGATTTTTTACAGACAATTTATGTTAATGTATAGGTCTGGTGTGGCCATTTAGAAATTTAGCGACAGGAAGTGCAGCAGCTTTCAGTGCTGACTGACAGTTCGGAAATTGCAGCCCGTCCCGTCAGCGAATGTAACGGACGTGCGGTGCGAGTTTCCCAACGCAACGTTGTGGCGGCCGACTCCGTTACAGCTGTTGCAAGATGGCGGCGATGTTAGTTAGGATTTTGAGGTTAATTTTTTATTAATTATTTTAATGTTTTGAATTATACATTATTTGTGTGTATTTTAAATTGTGTTATTTCAAATTGCAAAATAAAATCCTTTATTTACAACGCATACGAACACCCCAACAATAATCCTGTCCCTTTGGCACTTTGTGTTCTATTGTTACTTATAATATATCAGTTTAAGATTATTTAAAATTTACTTACCCTATTACCCCATATACTACTACCTATTATACCACATATATTTTTTTATAAAATTGATTAAGTCACGGTTTTTAATATTATACTAAATTCCCCTTGAGTCTGAGGTACAAATAGGAATAACTTCCAAGTAAGGAGGAACGAGCCTCCCATAAGGATTGGAAAAGGAATCATGACATCTACATTCATCCTTGACAAGCAACCATAATGCAGATACGTTGATACCCTTGAGGAGATGGAATGCCTCGTCCCAGTAATAAAGGTCTCCGGATCCATACACTTACCAGATGAAACAAACAGCATTATGCTTCTATTTCATGCAGGTATTCTGAGATGACGTGGTCCTACCCCGGTCGAGCTGACCCATTCTTATGGTTATTATTTTATAATTGTATAGATGACATCAACTAGGTAGAATATTTTAGAGTGCCGAAGCGTTTGTAAACCCTCCGATGTCACGCATATACAATGAGATACAACTTGTCATGTACAAATATCCTGATAAAAACCGAGTTTGTTATAAAAGGGGATCGTAATCTGTTCAATAAATAAGACCTGTATATAAAAGATTCGTTTATTAAAGGAGCGAATTTTAATCTATTTCTATAAATTTATTTACCATGTAATAACAACATGAAATTCCATTGCTGCAATAAAATTGGTCCTGCTTGGGGGAGCCTTGAACATTTAAACGTATAAATAAACTATTTATTAAAAAGATATTATAATTTTATAGTGAAGGGGTCGCACGGCTTTTTACTTACCTTATTGGATTTTTGTGAGTCGCGACATATAAATGTTTGAGAAAAAATCATATAGACTATAATATATTGGGCAATAAATATCTTTTATGCCAATTTGGTATCGCGTTACATTATAATTATGCTTGAAAAATATTCCAAAACCGCCCTGCATCGACCGTGGTAGTGTTAAACGGGACTTGAATATGTTTAAATGTGTAATACAATCGACAATCATAATTTACTCCCGCTGTTTGTTTGTCCAGATGTATTTATTGCTATGTAACGGCCTCGTCGACAGCAATATCGCTCCTCGTCTGGTTTTCGTGAACGAAACTATACGATGTCCGTAATTCACTGGAATCCTAAGTAAATTAGGACCAAGATTATTCTCGGCTTTGTTTTCTTATAGCGTTACCATCAGCAAAAGTTTATCAGGACTCTTAAATAGTATTACTACGTACTAAATTAATCGGCTTGGTATAGTAAACAAAATATATTTTTATTATAAGTCTTAGTTAACTTAAAGGATCAATACATATTTATATACGTATCCTTAATACATATTTTAATATTTGTTTATATATCTTCCAATTTTTATTTATATATCTTCCAATTTTTTTCGCATACATGCAAGGTTTCCTACTAATGTTTTCTTTTACTGCAGAGCAAATAAAATAGCATGATTTCATTGATGTCGGTTTGCTCGCGGTGAATGAAAAGGGATCGCTCAGACAACCTACCACAACTAAATAATATATCAAATGAATCAAATTCTTTATTAATGGCCTGGGGCACCATCCGTTAGACACGAGACTTCCTCTCGTATTCATCAACTTGTGCCCGTTGGTGGGTACAAGCTAACACACAGGTCGTTATTTTATTTATAAATATCGCTTCTGCTTACAGAACTTCCTAAATGTTAGATATTGTTAAATAACAAAGTTGTTACGAGCAATATAATTACAAAATAATTACAACCCGCGCTGGTTAAAAAAGGTAAAATAAAATGCGGGAAACAAAATGTTGGCGTCATTTTGCTGCGATATGTCATCACGATACATTTTATGAATTATTGTTATCAGATCTGTAACAAAACGAATTATTTATTATACTATGATAATTACCCTTGATTAAATACAAATAGATGGCATTCAATTTTTTTTAATAGTATATAGGCAAATGAGCACGCAGTTCACCTGATAGTAAGTGATTCCTACGACTCATTACAGCCACTTTCATCCTCGATAAGGCTTCATAATGCAGATGCGTTATCATCTCTATTATGGGCCTCCGGATTATAAATATATTCCACGAGGGCGTGGTACTTTCCCGATTGGACCGACCCATTGAAATATATTATTTCAGAAGTAGTTTTTATAGATATGTAGTATACATGTATGAAGCTTGAACACTAGTCCTTTTGTCAAATAGGTAGTTTAACAGGTAGTTTACTTTTTTTTCTATGGCGTCAGCTTCGAGTATTTTAGTTTAATGTATATATATATATATATATATATAATTTTTTTTTAGCTATGATAATCTGTACACACGTCTGCTTGCGTCTGTTTGATCATATACTTTATATATAATATATTTTGTATATGTTTTACGTTCAGTATGAACTTAAGCTTTGTTTTTTTAGTTTAATGTACATCCATATAAACTTTAACTTTGCCAAATCTCACACTCTTCCGTGCACACAAAAGGGGTACAAAGATTTTTTTTCACGTAATAATGTGTAGATTTCTAGAGTGTCCCGTTTTCTTTACAGTATAAGTAGGAATCCCTATTCTTGTTCTGTTCTAAAGCAATGTAAACAGGCAGGTTGACGTATAAATGGATGTTCCAATGGTGTATTTTTATTGGAGCGTATTTATGAGTTTCAAGGTTATTGTCTATGGGTGTCGGGCTGGTAACGAGGTAAGTTACTGTGTGCGCGCAGCTGCGTCGGAGATAAGTTTGCCTTATAAGGGGTTTTTGTATGAAATATAAAAATATGCATACACAGTATACGAAAATTTTTAGGTGAAGAATTTCTAAAAATATATAAATAACTATATATATAATTTTAATATATATTATATTTTAATACAATACTGGTCATATATAGTTTGTTGTTAGTCGTTGTATAACCTAATAAATAAAAAAACTATGTTCCACAAAAAAAATGATATATCCGATGTCGATTACACGAAGGTCAAAACAGTGAGTAATGGACCCGCTCCAATAACTTGAGCTGGTATTTCGAACTAAAGTTTTAATGAAACATTAAAATTGCTGAGAGTTTTTGGCGTTTCTTCTTTTTTTTTTTTTTTTTTTTTTCGGGCTGATGGCCGCTGTTAGCCCTAGGGCTTTTACAGTTTCACCGGGTTGAGAGGTGACCGAGCGCTTATGGCTCTCAGTCGAGACCTCTATATATGGGTAACCAGCGCAAGGGCTCCCGAGAGGGAGCCTCGGCTAGGACCGTTACCCTGTTTCGCGAGAGCGTCTGACTCGAGGGTGCCCGAGAGGGCCGAACCTCGGGGCGTTTCTTCGAACATACGAAACGGTAGAAGGATTACGATTCAAAAAAACCTTGCTTAAAAAGTTTACTTGTACAAATGTATTTTGACTATATTTTAAACGTGTTAATGAAGTTATTTATGTGTTAAAACATATTATGTATTAATAAATTATATCGTGTTTGTGGATATAATCAATTTATGACAGGTAAACCACCGCGAAATTTATTTTTAAATTTATACGTTCATTTTTATTCGTTTTAAATTCTAATTTGGGTGTGCAAAGTCCACCATCGATCGATACAGCCATACAGTTGGTATGTAAACAGAAGTTATTACTGATTACATCAATCAGTGTCACGGAGGCGATATGTCTGTTTGTACATGATAATTCCTGTGCTCAATAGAAGGATTATTTCCTTTCTGGCGACGTTGGTCCGTGTTTGCTTACACGTGTATCGGTGAGCGATAACAACACAGATTGGAGCTATGACATACTATCTATATCTTTAAACTATGTTTGCTTAACTAGTGTCACCGTACCTAAATTATGTAGGAAATATTTGATAATTTAAAATATACTTCTTACTATTTAGAAACGATCTAAAAAGTGGTAGTGCCACTCTGCAGCTGGTTTCAAATCGCAACATGCACGGGTCTGCTGAACTGGGGGACCACGCCCTCACAAACTACCAGCATGACGTTGCTCAATTGTACGGTGAGTCTACACTATCATAATTTAATTACTAGAGACAAGATATTCTATCTCAATCCAATCCAGTTGAGGTTGGATGTCAACCTGTATGGGGCGCAGTGAACACGTACCACCAGGTGAACTGTGTGCTCGCTTGTCACCCTTGTAATATCAGAAACGGAAATAGTAAATGTGTTAACTTGATTCATGAAACACCAAATTCCTCAATACATTAATATAAAGCGTATTTCATACAAATGTATGGCTGATGATGCGAAGATACCACATACTGCTTTTTTTTGCTGCAGAGAATACTTGTATATCTTGTTTTTCTAAGCAAAAATTGATGTAAGTTTTATCACAATTTCATAACATTTGCACACGTTTATGAGTGGAATATAACTTTGCATATTCCCACGCCCTCTTACCGATTTTTTTAAAAAATTAAACAATTTTTTTAAACAGATTGATTTTTATAAGTCAGAATTTCTCTGCCTAGCTTAGTAGCAACACTGACTGCTTCTTTTAGAGTAGGTAGGAGTGCAAGTAGCTACCTCGTGGCGAGGTCCACACTTTGATTCCCAGCAGTGCATCACAAAATGTTGTTTTGTCTACAATGTAATCAGAAAAAAATATGTAGTCATTATATGTTATTCCATACTTTTGTATATATAATATTTTTCTATACATAAATAAACTTTTTGTTGGCGTAATGCACCAAAATATTTTTTAACTTAAATCCCTTAAATTGGAAGTTGATCGTTTCGCTGGTCGATCTGGTGGTTATCACTGTAGTAGTTTTATCTTTGTGTAAAGATTGCGAGCGGCGCTATAAACATAACAAGCATTCCCTGAACCACTTTAACTAAGCTGCTGGTGCTGGGGGATGGTACACGACAAGAGTCCACTGGTGGATTACAGCCTTAAACCTTAAGTTTCGCAGACCGCATCCTAAACCATTAGGCTAGTGACGCTTCATAGCAGTGGCTTAGCTTTCATGCTAACAGGTATGCTTTCGTCCTCTTAAATCCACAGAAATATATTTGAAAAATATCGGAAGAAGTATGTAGTTTTTTTTATATAGTTATTTATATTTGTAGTAGTATTGTCTTTTGAGAATGACTGCAGATTGGTTCCAGCTTCAACATGAAAAGGTTGCCTCCATCGGGAACGGGGGAGAACCGCTCAATCACAGAATACCAGCGTATAATAGCAGCATAACTCTGCTGTGTTTCGTCTGGTGAGTGCACGCATCTGCATTATGATTCCTTATCCGAGAATGTGTGCGTGTCATGGGCTACTATAATAAAATTTGCCACCAGGCGAAATGTGTGAATATATTTTAATTCGTAATTACGTAAACGAAATAATCGTAATTATTCATTTATGAATTGTGAACCTAGTTATAGGTATTCGAATCCCGTACCAATGTTTGTTAAAAAGGTGCCGATAACAAATGGGGTGGTCTGGTCGAAAGGCGAAGATAACAAGAACACTTAAACTCATTGAATCCTCAGCGTGGCTGGCTTTTTATTCGGTCAAAGTTGTCTTATAGCCGTTGTGACCCTGCGGTCAAAGTTGTGTTATAGCCGTTGTGACCTTGCGGTCAAAGTTGTTTTACAGCCGTTGTGACCCTGCGGTCAAAGTTGTTTCACAGCCGTTGTGACCCTGCGGTCAAAGGGCAAAAGGAAACAAAAACTTGTGTATCAAAAATCGTCGGAATTGAATGTGTTGTTTGTACATACATATGTTGATTTCCTCTGACACTTTTTTTGTTGTATTGGGATTGAGGACAATCAAGCGCACAGTTCACTTCGTGGTGAGTGACTCCTGAGGCTCACGACATCCACATTCCTCCTAGATAAGGAGTTATAATGCAGATACGTGGTATTCCATGAGGACCAAGATCGAGACGAAGCAGTCTCCAGTAACAAGCTCTATATAACAAAGATCAGCTTTATTTTGCTATTTTGTGTCATTCTCTTCTCATTTCCGGTCGATGCATGGTTCTACAACTGTTTAAATAGTAACAGCTCATTACAAGGAATAAGATAAACGCACTAACAAAATTAAAAAAGTGACGCAACAACAAGGTGACAGTGAGGTGGGTCGCGGCTGGCACCCACCCGTCCTGCCACAAAAGAATGAATTACAGGCCGCGGCGAAACACAGCGGAAACACAGCGGAACACAGCGGCGGCGGTGCACTCGCGACGCTTACACACTTCAACGTTTCCTGCCTTACCTTGCTCTGTCTGCTTACGAATCTCACAGAGTTGACAGGGCGTTAAAAAAATTAATAAAACTAATTTTTTCTTTGTCTGGCCTATTTGCCTATTTTTTTTCCATCCTTTTTGCGACTATTTTTGGACTCGACTCGGCCTAAAAATATTTAAGTAATAGTATTTATAATAGTAAATCAATTAAAGGAGCGAAATGCTAAGAGATCCAGACAATACTTTTGGTCTTAATTTATTAAATATTAATTGTCATGGCAGCAACCAGAAAATTCGATTCGTTCAATCATGTAGTTTAAGTGAGCTTTATCCGACTATTTTATACTAGTTTGAAATCGGTCGAGCAATGAGTTAGTGTAAAACTTACGTACGTCCTTTACTACCCGTAATTTACCATACGGGAATGTCAAACCCACGCAAAACTTTATTTAAAAGATTATGAGTTCTGCTTCGAGTGTTGTTCAAGTGGTAAAGTTTATCACAAGCCTCAAGTGGCACTAGTCGGTTGACATCATTTAGTGCTTCATACGGAAAGTAAAAAACGCTTTCTTTGTGGTCAGAGAGTCAGAGATCGCGAGTCGCGTAAATTGAGTGCGGTAGGATATGGGCGGGAGAAAAATCGCAAGCACGGTCGGAGATAAAAATATTATGTGTTTTGCTTTTATAAGTCATGCCTTGCGTCATGCGCAATTACATTTCACTCACTCTCATTTTTTTTTTAAAAAAAATCGTTATAAATAAAAATTCAATGACTTCTAACAAATAAAAATGTTGTTGTTGTTTACTTAACGGAAATTTAGTTAAAATTGATTGCACGTCTAAGTAAACTTAGTTAAAACAAACACAAATATTGTTTTTATGGTCTTCGATACCATGAGTTGAGTTTTAAAAAATAATACTAAATAACTTTTTGCTGCAATCTCTATTCCAGAATACTAACAGTGCGAGATATATTGTGCCTATTTATGTCGATTGCCGCAAAGTTTTATCTTTCTTACCATCAGGTGCCAGCATGACCTTAGTACTGCTGGTGAAGCTTTCCATCTTAGTTCTTGGGAGGGACAACGCATTTGCATTTGTTATTGGTGACATGAATACCACCAGGTGAACTGCGTGCACGTTGGCAACCCTGAGATAGTTAACTGGCGAGTAAAAACACGGAATGTGCCAGGTCTACCGTAGTGTAGACCGCGCTTGTCTCACGAGTTCGGCCCTCGTCTCTTTGAGGCGCAGATCAAAGCACACGCGGTTCTATTAGCCCTGATTACAACGGAGCACTCAGGCGCTCCGCCCCCCAGGGCTGCGCCCCGCATTGTCTCTCGCGGCCGTCGTGTTAAGAAGCTGTAGTGCCATCCGAAGTTTAATTAGCTATCCTGTCACATGCCGCATTTTGAGAGTATCGCAAACTACTGCCGCAGAGGCTCGCGAATTTTTTTTTAAAACCCGCCATCGGGTTTCGAGGAGGCTTGCTTTTGCATAACAAAGCTTTGACTTAATTAATCGTTGACGTTTGAGGGCTTCGAGTGCTTGTTTGAGTTTTTTTTTCATGAAAACTTTATGAACATAGGTATATAAACTCTTGTGCTGTGTAAATGATGCGGCTTAGCTATTCGCGTAAAAACAACTTCAATAGAGAATATATGTAGTTCAATAAAAACTATGAATAAAGTGTTTTCAATTCAATGTTAAAAATCTTTTTACGCATTAAATTACATTAATTACACAATTAACGGCACAAAATAAATAAATAACGATACAATGAAATGTTATCGAATGTGTAAGATTTTTAGGAAATTATTATTAGGAAAAAAAAATTAAATTATATAAAATAAATAATAAAAAATAATTTAAATTAATATTTGATATAATGAAAAATATTGTAATAACAACAAGTACTTTAATTTGAAGTTCTCGAGCAGTGGCGTTGGTGGTGTAATGGTCAGCATAGTTGCCTTCCAAGCAGTTGATCCGGGTTCGATTCCCGGCCAACGCACACTTTTTGTTTTTCATAAACATTCTTTGTTTTGTTAGGACTTACTATTTCAATTTATTTCATGCTTTCTATGCTCAAAAAATTAAAAATATCGGGGAGCTGAACAATCATTACCTGCTCGAAACTTATTGTTTTAAATTTGGTTGTAATTGTTTTGTTTACGTATATTAAACTTGTTTTATAATATAATAAATATCTAGTCTTATTTATTATAATATTTAACATTTTAAATTAACTTTTTGTGCAACAGCAACATTCATCGTTTTAAATTGTTTATATCATTAAATGCTAAATTGTTATTTAAATTTATGTGTAACACATAATTCCCGTCAATTGCCTATAAATCGGTGCAAGCGCCATTAGCTAAAGATGCGAGTATATTCATCTACCTCAAGAGATGGCGCCACTGTGTGTCACATTTACGAAGTGTATATTTTAAGTAGTAAATGCAGATTTTTTTATTTTTATAATCAAAAGCACCAGTTATTATCATATTGCATACCAACATTTTAATTTTTGAATGTACTATATTATAAATAAAATTCACCTCATTCTTACTCGAAACACTTTCAATAATTCCGTAATGTTGGCTCTCGAAATGTGCGACGTAAATTGAAACGTCAAGTAGTAATTTATGGGTTAGGTTCTACAAGGACTGCATTTATTACTTAAAAATATGCTTTATTACTGAAGTAAGGTCTCAATAATCAATGAGAACCATCGCCTAGATAATTTAAATACAAACGTAATTTGAATGCCGCAGGACGTATGATGTGTATATTGTATGGCAATCGGAGGACAGCAGTAGCATTTTATACGTTTTTATTTTGATCTTTTTTTTCACATGTTTTTATTACAACATATAGATCATAACATTGACAAAGATAATTTTTGTTTCCATGTTATTCGGTTTTCTTTGTTTTTTGATATATAAAAAAGTAACATATACAGTGGTAAAGGCACGCTGTAGCTAATTTATCGTTGCAGCATGAGTGGATCTGCTCGGACACCGCTCCTTACAGAAAAATATAGCAGTGTGAGGCTGGTCTGTTTCGTATGGCGAGTGGGGAATCCGAGGACTCAATGACTGGTAGAGAGTCGTGCCACTGTGCCGTCGGTGATGGCAACACATGTGCATTGAAAAAAAAAATTAAAATATCTGTAATTGTAAATCTTATTCCAAATTTAAAATTAGTAAATCACGGGTGTGTATCTAGGGTGGCTTCAATTTATAAAAACAATACAGGACACCCTCGGCTTCTCCAGGAGATTCACGAATGTCTGCAATTAGGCACAAATTGCGCGGAATCCGATGTGTTTGCTCCCAGAGCGCCGGAAATTGTGTCGAATGTCAATATTGGGGTGCTGTGTATCTGGCTACCTATGAATACGTACCTAGTAATCTTTATTACCATGCCATAGGATGTATATTTGCTTGTACTGTTATTACTATAAACAGAGTTAGTTTTTGTCTAACTTATAATTGTGCATGATTGTCTTGGTACAAAGTTATTGGAAGATACGTGTTTGGATGGGAGGGCGTGTGGGGGCGCGAAGGAGCGCGGGGGCACAAGGGGGAGAGAGTGGAAAAGCGAAATATTGATGTATACGGAGGTAGATTGATGCGAAATTACAAGGACAGGGACAGGAAAGTTTTTAAATTGTGTTTTTTTAAATAATAGGTGTGCAGCTGACCTGATGGTGAGTTATGAATGTGGCCCTGGACATCCACAACAAAGATTCAAGATGCAAATGCGTTGTCACATGTGACAAGTGAGATGGAAAGTCTGGTTCCCTGTGCTTGGGTGTCCGGATCCCAACTTAACATACACATCAGTGTCATGTTGTTTCATTATCATGTTGAGCGTAGAGACATTGAGAAACCGCCCTTACTTCAGCACCAGCACCTTACGCAAGCTGTTTGTGTTGTAGCAAGAAGCTGCAACGTAGCCGCCTTAACTATTTGTGAACCACTTGCCATGCACTGTCAGTGGGTCGACGAATGTGTTGAATCATCCGGTCCGGTCCGGTTCAGCTACGTACCACGGGGCGCAGCCATCAAGACGCTGTGATGGTGATGGTTTTGGTTCGTTGTGGATATGGGTGTCTCACTGTGCAAACGGACTGCCAACAAATGTGTTGTGAGATATTTTTTCATTATTACATTTATTAATTGCGATGGTATTTGAAGCCGCGACCGCGAGATACTGATTTTCTAGCCAATGGGCTATCACTAAACTTGTAATTTTCCAAATTTAATTAACCAAATGTAGTTCTTGTTAGTGTCTTAACCCTACGTGGGGTTGCGATTACAAGATTCTTTTTAATGTAATTAGGGTTACCTCAAACGAGCACACGTTCATATATTAGTAAGGGATTATAATACAAACGCGATATCATAGCTGAATATTAAGATGGAATGCCTCGTCCTCTGTCCCTGACTGCAGCTGAAACTTCCTCCAATCTTATTGCAAATGCATTAAGTACATCGGAGTAGGAAAGGAGACGAGTGGGTATCTGTGTATTTGCTCAGATGCTTACGGCACTATAAGATATTGTGCGCAGTTGATGTCATCTGGCAATAAGCAGGAGATACCACCGTGGTCGTCATCGACAGGAAGACTCCATCATTCTCGTCACCAATTTAATGTAATAATTTCGTCAGCCTGTTGTGTTAGACAAATCGACGACAAACGAGACAAAAGATAGAAGTGCTAAGTTACTATTTTACGCCGGTATTCTGTACGATCGTATAATTCACCTGGTCGAGCTAATATATTCGTGCTAGAATTACCTTATAACTGCAGCGTGACATTAATACATTTAATTGCTAGAATTTGTATTAGGAGGAAAGGCGAATGACGTCGGCGCTCGGCGTTTACTAACTAACTGCTTGCTCTTGCCTACCGTATCTAATTTTGTAAGCATAGAACATGACGGTGACATGCAACAAGGCAAATCCGCATTCATAAACGAAGATTAAAAAAAAACAATTACATTTGCATCAATTATACTTTTATAAATGTATTGAAGATTAGAGAAATGTATTAGAGGTAACTTTTGGCATTCCCTAACAATGCAACAGTTTTTGTTTCGTTTAAAAAAGGAAAATTAACAGCGCTATTAATTTAACTAACATTCCGCTCAACCGCTTCAAACGAGCTTAGCAGCTGGTGCACGACAATAGTTGAATGGCGGAGTCAAACCTACGATCTCATGTTTCACAGACCGTACCCTAAGCCATTAGGCTATTGAAGCTTACTAAAAATAACAACATTGATGGATCCGTCTACCGTTTCGTTTCTTCCCGGATGTGGTGGCGCGGCTCAGTGCTCACTGGGTCGTGCCAGACTACCAAGTCTCCCAAATACTCAGTGGTCATGGCTGCTTTAGAAAGAGACTGTATGAAATGAAACTGAATGACAGCAGTATGTGTGAGTGTGGCGAGGCTGAAGAGGACATCTTCCACGTTCTGTGGGAGTGTTCGCTGTATGACGACCTGAGGCAAAAGATGATGGATGGGATTCGCTGCCAAGAGGTGGGTCCGGTATATTTTATGGATCTCGTTGGCTCGGAGGGCAACTTTGCCAGGCTGCGGGAATTTGCGCACAGATGGCACGACAGACGCCGTAGGTCGGAATGGTCGCTGAATGGTCTGCCCAACGACGAAGGCATTCATGTGATGTCCAGCCCAGTAGGGGGAGAGTGGCACCATAGGGACAAGGAATAGATAGAAATAACTTGTAGGGAGTCAAGAAAGGTGTGCGCGGAGCCAACAAAAGGCCAGACCGTGCGCATCCTCCCGTGATTCGGCCCGTATGACCCGAGGGTCGGTGGGGCCATGGGAGGTGGTGGGATCCGTCTACCAAGAACTAAACTAACTAAAATTACATCATAAGTTTTTTTGTCCATCGTCCACGCCAATCTCTATAGGTGACATTTGATAACTGACATTATTTACGCGCCAAAATAATGAAAAACAGTGTCTATCCGGTACGAGACACGTGTATAAAATTAATTGTTAGGCAATAAATGCAATCAGCGGAATGCATGAGGAGAACACTAAGTTAAGACTTTTAAATAGATCAAAGGACGTCAAATTATGGGGGCGTTCAAGTATTACGAACTCCCCTGTCTCTTTTCTGACCCTGACTCGAGGGTGCCCGAGAGGGCGAACCTTGGCTCGGTCAGTTGCTTCTAAGAATTATCTACATTAATATTACTATTGTTATTATTGGCTATCTGTACCACCACTTCGGAATGCGTGGGCGCTGGAGAAGAAGTGGCGCAAGAAACTCCAGCGACGCTTTTATTTGTATTAACTGGAGAGAACCGGCCTGTGACATGGCGGTATCGCGAATAACCTTGTTTGCGACGCCCACGTGGGTAGTGTTTTATGAAGGGCATGGGCCCTGGTGGTCGCGTAGTCGGGGTCGTCGAGGGTGAATCTATGATTCGCGTTGGGATTGTAAGTGGCGGCACTTACAATCAAGGGGTTTGTGTGTGTGACGGCAGAGACGAAATATAGGCGGGAAGCCTGTTTCAGGTACTGAGCTATGGTCGGCAGCTCAGGATCTTTGTGTGGATTTTCATTACGCAAGAACCATGGCGCGCCCGTGGATTTTGTATTACCTGAAATCGGTGAATGTGACGCGGGGAGGCATGCGCAAAGACGGGGCTTGCGTATGTCATTATGGGTCGAATGCACGCTTTGTATAGTGTAATTTTATTACGCAGGGATATTTTGCTATTTTTATTGAGTAACAAATGATCTAGGGCGAACGCTGCTCGATATGCGGACCGCTCAACTTCGGTCTGAAGTGAGGCCTAAGTATTTGACTGTCTTTTCCCTTTTTGGATTAGACGATCAAATAGCTCTATGGTTGGGAGATGCGACGTCTTGTTGCGCCGAGAGAAGTACATGGCTGCACTTTTGGTGAGGTTAACCTCGATCCTCCATTGCCGAAATCATTTCCCTAAGGTGTTGGCTGCGGTTTGGGGGCGTTTACAAACAGCGACTGGTTTGAATCCAGACACGTAGAGGCCGGTGTCATCGGCGAAAAAGATTCTATATTCGCGAGTGCGCGGTATGTCGTTGGTGTTGAGTGAGTATGAAATAGGATCTAGGACGGAGCTTTGTGGTACTCCGGCACAAATGAGGTGAACTCCGGAACGCATTCCCTCGACGCGGTAACGAAAGGTTCGAATTTGGAGAAAATCTCGTATGATAAGTACGAGTCGATCTGTAGTATATATAGTATATATATAGTTTGTATATGAGCCCGTTGTGCCAGACCTTGTCGAAAGCTTTCGCCATGTCGAATAAAAGTGCCCCAGTTTGGTAGCCCTGAAGATTCCCCGCCCCGTAAATGATAATTAGAAGGGGTTTTTCCAAAACTTTTATTAAATATTAAAATTTAAATTTAAACGACATTATTTATAAAAATAAGATATTAGTGTTTCAATAAGATCAGAAAATTAAGAATTATTTATTGTCTACGAAATACGTATCTACGTTTCTACATCATTGACAATTGGTAGCCCATCTTCACATTTCAGGCTTAAATTATCGAAATCGGTTGGATTATTAATAAATGATATATTAATATTAATTATTAATATGATAATTATATTTTTTTATAGAAAGATTTTTTTTTAGAAACGAGTAAGCAGTACATCTGATGGTATAGCCGCTCATTAACATCTTAGACAGTTGCAGATGTACTGCCGGCCTTTAATAAACGTCTAAGTTCGGAAATACCGCCGGCGACGGCTGATTCCACAGAGTTGTCCATAGGAGAAAATTTCGCTTAGAGCTCTCAGTGGATTGCTAACCATCGATATGCTGAGGCGGAAATGTTGAGTTCTGTCGTGGTGCACATTAACTCCCGTGCCATTCCTGCTGTTTATGTGCATTTTTCAAATGATAATTCGATGACAAAGAAAGACCATTTTCATTACAAACTCTTAAAGTAATTCGGTATACATTATTAAATAATAAAAATATTATTCATTTAAATTATAAATATTGTTCATATTGTTCTATATTAGTATATTGAATATTATATTAGGATACATAATTAGTTATTATCAATGAAAAAGTTACGTGCGGAAACAAATTGATGTTTACAGACATTTTATTTCATTCCGTTTGAGAGTTTATAATGACAAGTGGGAAGTATACTAGCGGCCGACGTGTCGAGCGGTCGTCGACGGCGACTCGGTGCTATCTGCGTCTATTGCGATGGTAAACAGAGATGCTGCAAATGGGTTGAAAGGATCTAGGTCACGCTTGCGGCTACCTGCTCCAAGGGCCTATTCTGAACTCCTTCGACATCTTTAAATGTGAAATTGAAGTTTATATAATGTTTTTTTTAACTCTCGTCCTATGACAGCCGCGTTGCGTCCTCTATATTTTTTATTGTACTAATACACACCTAAGTGGGACAAACGAACGCACAGTGTACGTGATGGCAAGTGCTGAATGCGGCCCAGGACGTCTACTTCCATCTTCAACAGATTCAAGATGCACGTGTGTAGTCAACCCCGAGGATTGAGATCGAATGTCTCGTTACCTGAAATCCGGTCCACAGATCCCCGCACTAAACGTAATATAGCAGCGAAACGCTGATTGTGAATGCATTTCATGCTAGCTTTCTACGAGGTCGTGGTCCTACTAACTGTAATGTGGCTCTACCACGGTTATATTAAATAATAATAATGCAACCACCGTAAATCGAGATAACAGCTCCGAGCTGATATTCGGAATAGTATCACCCGTGGACCCCACGTTGCGTTTAATTTCCTCAGACAAATAATAGTTAGCCTGCACCGGAAGTTCTCTACCGGAAGCGACGTTTGCACTTCGCAAACAACTTGCAAACACTTGTATAATACATTGCACGTCTTGCTCAATAACGTAGATTATTTTTTTATTATTTATAATTCACAGTTAGGTTCCTGTGGTCAGGTTTAAAGAGTTTTTGGGGAAATATTTTTCTGATTGAAAATACTATATTGTACGGTGAGGGTTGAGATAATAATTATAGAAAATATATAGTAAAGGGGGTATCTGGTATTGGTTTATATATTTTGTTTGTAACTGAATGTAGTTTTTAATTATATCAAATATTCGACTCATAATTTGAATCGAGTTTCATTATACCACTGTTGTTTTGTTGCCGTGTTTTTATTGGTGCATTATTGCCGTGTTATTATTGTCGCATTATTGTCGTGTTATTATTGTCGCATTATTGTCGTGTTGTTATTGTTGCATTATTGTCGTGTTATTATTGTCGCATTATTGTCGTGTTGTTATTGTTGCATTATTGTCGTGTTGTTAATGTTGCATTATTGTCGTGTTGTTATTGTTGCATTATTGTCGTGTTGTTAATGTTGCATTATTGTCGTGTTGTTATTGTTGCATTATTGTCGTGTTGTTATTGTAGCATTACTGTCGTGTTGTTATTGTTGCATGATTGACGTGCTGTTATTCCTTCATTAAACGACAACGCTGTTATTTGGCACCTATGCTGTATAATAAGGTTAATAGAACTCTACAAATATTTACACTTAATAGAAAAGAATGAAAAAATAAATTAAAAAACTGATTAATAAGCATGGAGTGTAAGGACACTTAATCGTTATAATAAGCTGATTTTCATCCATTCTTCCATAAAGTACACAACATAAATATATTAGACTTTTCATAATAATGTGCACAATTTAAAATCCTAACTTGTAATTCTAGTATATAACCCGCAGTATCGGTGGAGGGGCGCCGTCATCTACGATACAGGTATTCCTAGTGCAGATGCCAGCACACTGTCTGCACAAGTTATTTATTAGTAATTTTAGCACATCTTGTATTATACCTACTTAGTTATAAGGATCTTACATAACCTGTAAATAGTAGGTATCAAACTAAATTTATTATTATTATTGGTGACAGAGAAATTCCACCAAAATACTCTAAAGTCTAAATCTGTAAAACATGTTTGAAACTTCCTAACACATTCGCGATATTATTTGTCAGATCAGTTCTGACAAATAACCCGTGGCATTACATACATCCTCAGCAAAGATGTACATGTGTGTCGCACTCCTGAGGACTTGGAAGGATTTATAGCCTCCTGCTTACAGGCGCCCTAAGTAAATAGTCATGAACCGAACTCTTAAAATAACTTTTATTACTGACCTTTCTGATGTCAGAGTAGCTTGGACAATAAATAATTTTACAAGGAAGCTGGTAAAGTGAGTTGGAATACATATCTTGTTATTAGACGCAGATACGAGAAACCTGCCATCGTATAAAGACAGATATTGGAATATATCTTTCAAGATAAGGTAAGGTGATGACTTACAATATCGATAACATGTGATATGCATTCGGGGCATAAGGTTTACGTTGCTTCTGACGTCGTTGAATTATTTACTACATACCTATGTCTACGTCACGTACGCACGAGACGAACATTAAAATTATAGCTCTTTCGGCACCCTCGAGTCAGACGCTCTCGCGGAACAGGGTAAGGGTCCAAGCCGAGGCCTTGTGCTGGTTACCGAATAAGACCTAATAGATTTTCGCAAACGATTTAAATAATACAAATACTAAATTGTAGATTATGTCAATACTCCACTGAATACCGCATCGAAATTGGTTCAGCCATTGTCGAGATAAGTAAGCACAGACAAACATATAATAAATCCTTCTACGATTTTATTATATTTTTTCTTTATATATGTATGTATTAAGGGTGACAAAAGAGCACACAGTTCGCATCAGATTCCTGCGGCCCATGAAACCCTTGACATACACTTGAAATTAATCCTTGATAAGGAATTAAAACGCAGATAGGAACAATGGTAGAGCTACGCTGAAGTTGTTTTTAACTGCAGAATGAATGGGTCAGCTCGACTGGGGTGGGACCACGCCCTCAAAGAATACCAACGTAAAATAGCAGCATAATGATCCGGAAACCTTTATTACTGGTAACGCGGCATTCCACCTCAGTCCTCAAGGGTGACAACGCAACTGCATTATGATTCCTTGTCAAGGATGTAGATGTCGTGGTCTGCAGGAATCACTTACCGTCAGACGAACTGTGTGCTTGTTTTTTATTCTCAAAGTAATAAAAAAAAGATACGTTGTTCCTGTGGACTAAAATGAAATACCTCGTCGCTATGAGGGTCTGCAGATACCCACCAGACCAGGTGCTGTGTGAGGGTTCCCCGGTGGTGACCACCCATTCAGGCCGCAGCACCCATACCCATATGTTAGATAAAGAAAGTTGTGTAGATTTTATTTTATGTAAATATAAACATTTATATATTTTTACGTAAACAAGTAACCGCGAGCGGTGCAAGTGCAAGATTACACACTGAGTGACTCAGTTTTTATTCCATCCGATCCACTCAAAAACGAGATGCCAAACCGCGGAGGCACAAGTGAGATTCATTAGGCAACAGCCTCTGAAACAAAAACGAGTGTACGCAACAATTCGCCCTCGCTACTACTTCAGCCCGCGCGACGCTCCCTCCCCGTCCCTCGCTTAAAAGCCATTAACCGTCGCCTTTGATCTTCGCCGCGCCGGCTTTGATCGCACCGCTTCGACTGCCCACTTATAACTATTGCCT
Organism: Teinopalpus imperialis; assembly: GCA_029286865.1. Lineage (NCBI taxonomy): Eukaryota > Metazoa > Arthropoda > Insecta > Lepidoptera > Papilionidae > Teinopalpus > Teinopalpus imperialis. The sequence continues at coordinate 12,940,784 of JAGSMU010000009.1, read as the reverse complement.
ATGGTCTTCGGGTGTAGTTACGTTTATTTTCACTTCCGTGGAAAATGTATTTATTTGGGTGTAGGGGGGGGGATAGTAGTTTTTATTGAATTTTATGTTGTTAACATTAGCCTATAAACTGTTTTGGTTATACAAGTAGCTGACAGAATCTGGTATCTACTTTATTCTTCACGTTTTGGTTATTGTATGAAGCATTTGTTGAAGTATGGAATTCAATCCCCCTATAAAAATGTATGAAATTTATTGAATCAATGCCACGTTGTTGCAGTGCTGGTTTTGAAAATAAGGCATACGCCACTAATTATTAATTATAACTATTGGTAGGCTGTGGATAGTAGCTAATTCGTTAATAACAATACTAATTACTGATACTTAAAAAATATTGTTTTATATACTTTTTTGTTGTTGTTTCAAATTAGTTGACCAAATTTCAATTTTTGTTCATACCTTAAAACTGATTTACATGTTTGTCTGTTATATAATATTGAATCTGCTGGCTCGAATACCGTGGCGTATAAATTATAAGCGATCACTTAGACATTGGGCTACTTCGGCTCATATAAGGAGATTAAATAAATAATTGTAATTTATTTTAATTCTCATTTCATAATTAAAATAAACTGTCAGTAAATACTCACACGATATTTCGTAACTTATTTCACGAGCAGAGTGGCGCAGTGGAAGCGTGCTGGGCCCATAACCCAGAGGTCCGTGGATCGAAACCACGCTCTGCTAAGTAGACTTTTTGTTTATTTTGTTTTGCTTAAGTTTACAAATTATTTATTTTTATTTAGAACATAGGAGCGTTTGCGACTCCTCAGGCGTTGCGGATGTTCAGGAGCGGCTCCAATCACTTACCATCGGGTGAGGTGCTCCATTGATATCTATTCAATAAAAAAGTCACACAATCAATTTGCTTTAAAACATAGAAATTTATAAGAAGTATTATTTTTATAGCATTAGAGGTGATAAATGACAGACAGCTCACCCGCTCCATCCATCCTCCACAAAGTATTAGGATCTACATTCCTGGTCACCCCTCAAGACTGAGCTCTGTTACCTATAATTGTGTGAAAGTGTAGTCTTACCCCGCTCGAGGCGATTCATGATGTAGCTAGGAACTTGTTTCAACGTGACTCTACCATCGTGTAATATCGTAATACGTGAGTCAATTTTTATACACGCTACATTCAAAATTCCACACGATACTCATGTACGCTGTAATTGCGGAGTCATCGTTGGCCCGATTTCCACACCGCGTTGCTGACTGCATCATCAACTCGACTCATGACTAATGAGGACACCTTGCACGACATCATTGCACGGTGCATCTAATGGCAAGTGACTCACCCTCGATACGGAGTTACAATGCAGATGCGCGGTTGGAAGTGGCGTGGTGCAGGAAGGTTTCCGCATCCCTATGCTTACCAGAAGAAACGCGGCAGCGTTATGCTGGTATTGTGTGGGTGAGGGCCTTCCCCGGTCGCGCTCTATCTAGAAACAAACTACAGACTGGCTCTACCGGTCAACAAAATAGCTGTTGGTTGTTTGTTACAATTTTGTATAATAAATAAAAAATAAAAATGTATTTTTTCAATTTAATAATAAGAATATATTACTAATTCAGCTGATCGTTCGGGGTTCGTTGTTTTCCTAGTTTTCCGACTAGTTTACTAAGTTATAAAGTCAACAGTATACGCTTTCGTAGCCAGAAGATGAAAGGAAACCCTTATTGACTAGGCATAACTTGTTAGTCTTTAGGGGTATCACCCCACCCACCTGCATCATGACCCTTATCGTGGATGAAGTTGTCTTGGGCCGCAGGAACCTCTTACCTTCAGGTGGACTGTATGCTCGTTTGTAAATCCTGACAAAATGTAAATAAAAGTCGGTGTTACAATTAAATCGAGTTATTCCTTCCAATACTGTTACTGTTACTTGTTTAACGGACGCGTATTTTAGCGGTAAGTTTGTTTTATTTAAAAAAAAAACAATATTAGCAATGCATTAATTTAATTAACATCACTAATATTCCGGTTAACCACTCCAACTAAGCTGAAAATGCTTGAGGTAAGAGATGGTTCACGACAATAGAATGGTGGATTCTAACCTACGACCTTAAGTTTCGCAGACCGTACCCTAAGCCATTATTATATTGCTATTGACCCTAAAGTTAATAAGTTAGTATACCTTTATTTGTGCCGACACCGGGGATCGAACTTATTCTGCTGATGTACCGTGAATTAAAAGCGAGCGCTTGGACACTGACCTACCGCGGTTCATATTACGATAATAAATTATTGAATGTAATAATCATAATTATCAAAATATATTGATAACATATAATGACACGGTATTTCGTTCTGTAGAACACAAGCAGAGTGGCGCAGTGGAAGCGTGCTGGGCCCATAACCCAGAGGTCCGTGGATCGAAACCACGCTCTGCTAAATCACTTTTTTATTAATTTTATTTTATAAACTTGCTTTAAATTTGTCATAAAAATAATAAATAATATTATATTATATATTTGATTTAATAATAATAAATATAATTTGATAAAAACGCATAATAATAATCATCTATTTAATTTTTTTTATTTTCGTATCGATTTTATTTGATCACATCTGCATTATGATTCCTATGCACGGATGAGGGTAGATGTCATGGACAGCAGGAATCACTTAACATCAGGAGAACTGGGTGCTCGTTCGTTACTCGCAATGACATATTAAAACGCTTCTAGCTACAGCATAGCCTGACAGAATATCAGTGAGAAATGCAGTTGCTCTGCCGTATGCCGAGTGGCGAGATCCGGGGTCCCTGTTACAGGTAATGAAGCTGTTCATGTTAGTGTTTAGGAGTAAGCACACATTTCATGTTGAATCTTTCTGGTGTGAATTGGGTGGCAGCCCAGGCCTGGAGTCAGGACCCAACTTTGATAAAATGCGCTCCAGATGAATATGACGCACAGTCTACTGACTTGCTGGCTCTAGTCTATTGCGGCCACGGCCCTATTAGATATAACTATTTAAAAAAAAGAATCGGTAGTGCTACCGATTCTTTTACATTACAAACATTATAAACCACTCCAATTAAGCAGAAAATGCATGTGCTAGGAGATGGTTCAGTTGTCAAGTGACGAATACGAACCTACAACCTTAAGTTTCGCAGACGGTACCCTAAACCGGTGGGCTATTGACGCTTTCCTGTTACTTCTATGTAAGGTACACATATAATTAGATTTCTTTTAATCAGTTATGAGCGTAATTATAATTTATCAGAATTAGTAACTGCAGTAGAGCCACAGTACAGTATGTATACAGCTGCAGCGCAACCAGGAAAGGACCAGGTCCTCACGGAATACCAGCGAAAATAGCAGCACAACACTGCTGCGTTTCAATTCCTTATCGAAGATGAATGTGGGTCTGACGTGGTCGTGGTCACTGGAACCGCTTAGCATCATGCGAGCAGTGTGCCGGTCGGTCACCCTCAATACAATAAACATATTCTGATATCACCTGATCGCTTAAACATAACATACACAAGCTCAAATTCTCGTACACAAAAAAACAGCCTATATATATAAATCCCATTCTGGACATAAGCCTTCTCCCTAAAGAGGGTGATTTTTTTTATTACATTGAGAGTACCAAACGAGCACACAATTCACCTGATGGCAAGTGATTCCTGCGGCCCATGACATCTACATTCATCCTTGACAAGGAATCATAATGCGGACGCGTTGTCACCCTTCAGGACTGCGATGGAATACCTCGTCGCCAGTAATAAAGGTCACCGGATCATTATGCTGCTATGTAAAACAGCATGGTTCAGGCTGGTATTCTGTGAGCCGTCGAGCTGACCAATGAGAATGAATGCTCCAACTACAAACAAACTGCAGCGTAGCTCTACCACGTAGAGCGTAGTCCGCCACGCGGATCTGCAGGTTGGTTTCCTCACGATATATTCCTTTACCGCCGAGCACGTGGTAAATCAGCACTTTAATTGCAATGAACAAGTGAACGGTGCCAGCGTCGATGCTCGAACTCGGTTTGCTCGTGTACCGTGAATTGAAAGCGATCGCTTGGACAAAAGTTCTATACGAATTTCTGTAAAACCTATACAATAAAATAAAATGAAGGTCTATACGGACACTAGAGTTCACCACTCTCCTCCGTTTAAAGTCAAAAAACTTAGCGCATCTACCCTCATCGTGCATAGGAATCATAATGCAGATGTGATCAAATAAAATCGACACGAAAATAAAAAAAATGAAATAGATGATTATTATTATGCGTTTTTATCAAATTATATTTATTATTATTAAATCAAATATATAATATAATATTATTTATTATTTTTATAACAAATTTAAAGCAAGTTTATAAAATAAAAATAATAAAAAGTGATTTAGCAGAGCGTGGTTTCGATCCACGGACCTCTGGGTTATGGGCCCAGCACGCTTCCACTGCGCCACTCTGCTTGTGTTCTACAGAACGAAATACCGTGTCATTATATGTTATCAATATATTTTAATAATTATGATTATTACATTCAATAATTTATTATCGTAATATGAACCGCGGTAGGTCAGTGTCCAAGCGCTCGCTTTTAATTCACGGTACATCAGCAGAATAAGTTCGATCCCCGGTGTCGGCACAAATAAAGGTATACTAACTTGTTAACTTTAGGGTCAATAGCAATATAATAATGGCTTAGGGTACGGTCTGCGAAACTTAAGGTCGTAGGTTAGAATCCACCATTCTATTGTCGTGAACCATCTCTTACCACAAGCATTTTCAGCTTAGTTGGAGTGGTTAACCGGAATATTAGTGATGTTAATTAAATTAATGCATTGCTAATATTGTTTTTTTTTTAAATAAAACAAACTTACCGCTAAAATACGCGTCCGTTAAACAAGTAACAGTAACAGTATTGGAAGGAATAACTCGATTTAATTGTAACACCGACTTTTATTTACATTTTGTCAGGATTTACAAACGAGCATACAGTCCACCTGAAGGTAAGAGGTTCCTGCGGCCCAAGACAACTTCATCCACGATAAGGGTCATGATGCAGGTGGGTGGGGTGATACCCCTAAAGACTAACAAGTTATGCCTAGTCAATAAGGGTTTCCTTTCATCTTCTGGCTACGAAAGCGTATACTGTTGACTTTATAACTTAGTAAACTAGTCGGAAAACTAGGAAAACAACGAATCCCGAACGATCAGCTGAATTAGTAATATATTCTTATTATTAAATTGAAAAAATACATTTTAATTTTTTATTTATTAGACAAAATTGTAACAAACAACCAACAGCTATTCTGTTGACCGGTAGAGCCACTCTGTAGACCGGGGAAGGCCCACACCCACACAATACCAGCATAACGCTGCCGCGTTTCTTCTGGTAAGCATAGGGATTTGGAAACCTTCCTGCACCACGCCACTTCGAACTATAGTATCTGTAATATGATAGAACTATATTGGAATTGTTTATAATACGGCATTTTTAAATTTATATTACATAATTATAACAGGCAATGCAGGTATAAACTATCTGTGCGCAAAATTTCTTTAAAATCCGTTAAGCCTTTGTTTCGTGATTGACTCAGAAACATGCAAAAATATAATTTTCATATTTAAAATATTGGTAGGATACGAAGAGAACATATTCTTTACTTATTAACTCAGCAATTTGATATCTATTCTTTAAACAATATCTGGTTAAACAACACATCTGTGTTCTATACCAGAAACCAGCCAGACTCCCACGCACAACTGAACGCAAGCAAACAAACCAACTGATCCACGCATTGGCGGTACGTCACAAGTCACCCCGCGACGTACATTTTCCGGCTCAGTGGCTAGTCAGTTGCGAAGATACGGATCCTTCAAAGATAACGGGAGGGTCCTTTGTACGCGTCACGTAAGCGGGGAATGTTAAGCAAAGTTAACGGTTGTCGTGTGCTTGTTAGAAGTTATGATTTACAAAATATGTCCAAAGTGTCAGATACAAAAACTTCGAAAGAAATAAAACTACATCTAAAATTACTTTAATTTTAATACAACTCTCGAGACGGTTCGAATAAGACTAGCTTTACGGATTTTTTTGTGTTTATATTTTTATGTGCACTCATGTGGACTGAGGTGTTTCACGTCCCGATGTCATAGTTTAGCGCGGACTACTGGAGGCTTTTAATCTGTGATCCCATGTGTAAGGAGGTCACAGTATTTTGGGGTCTTGCAGTGGTAAGTCCTAAACCGGATTTAATTTGAATAATCACAGGATTCCGAGCCGTCTTCTCTGTTGAAATTAATGTTTTCTAACGTCAATAGCCCCACGAATCAACCTGGGTAGGCATCGACGTCGCTTTGCACGGTTTATTTATGGTGTGGCTTTGGGAAGATTGATGGCATGGATATCCATACCATCCTTCAGGATTCCTGTGAGGTTTATTTCAGTTTCAGCGCACTGACTATTTAGTTCTAATTATAATATAAAAGATATATACTATAAAAATATATATTTTTCACGGATTTAACAAGAATTTGATTTACATTTATTTATCCAAACACATACATCTATCTTTACAGGTTTGCCTAATACAATAGTGATGTTAAATTTAATATTACAACTCAAATATAACTTGTCATAATCTCATATGCTGCCCTTGGAAATTCCTTATTTGGACATTGAAATATATCAGCGAGTTGAGAGATAGCATTGAGCGCACCGAGCGCGTCAGTGGTGCGCGCTGCAGCAGGTTGAGCGCGCGCGGGACACGCAGCAGCGACACTCAACTGCATCGTCTGCAGTACGCTTGGCTTGTGCATTTCACCACTAATCACTTTGGATAAGTAAGTGGCGAGAGCCACTTCCTTTCTCACCTCTAGCTTGTGATAACCTGTCATACCTAGTACAAATAATGTTGGGTACAACAATGGGTAACCAGGACGTATATTATATTGTTTAAAAAAAATAATACTGACAAACTTGTTTCTTCGTACTTCTCACGAGAGCCTCGTATAATGAGTTCAACGCGCCAGTTGCCAGTTTGTAAATTAGTTCGCTAACCTTAAGACCATTCCTAGATTGCGGTATGCTTTTTTACAAGCTTGTTTAATATGATTTATAAAATTTAAATCTGAAGTGAATCGTACACCCAAATCCAGAAAATTAACTAAAAACTATAAATATTAATAACAAAACTATTTACGCCAGTAATCGTTTTTAATTTGGCCGAACAACACTCCTTTCATCGGTATAGCGAGCAACGCAGCTACGGACGGGGTTAACTTTGAAAAAGGCACTATTTCACGAGTTAAAAATTCCCTAAGCAAGGAATGCGAGGCGCTCTCCGGCCCGGAGCCTCATCAGGGATTCCCTTTGCCGCGCCGCCCCCGCTGCGAGCGCCGAGATATCTCACTTGTGATTTGGATAACTACGCGACCATACTCACAGTTGTGGGTTGATAGTTACAGCGGTTTCATTCATTTATTAATGAAAGGATAATTTCGTTTATTGAGTAAAACTAACGGTGGTAGAGCTGCTATAGTTTGTTCTAGCTGCACCCGGAATGGGTCAGCTCGACCGCGAATGGAGCACCCTCATAAAATACCAGAGTGAAGTAGTACTGCTATTACGATGCTTTGTTTCAACTGTTGAGTGTAGAGATGCAGAGACCCATAATGGTGAGATGGACGATAAGGAACCTTGTAACCAGTAATAATATTGTTGACGAGACATTTCATCTTATTTGTCAGTGGTGACAATGCATCTGCATCACGATTCCTTATCAAGGATGCACGTGGTGGCCACAGACGTATGTTTGTCACCCTCAATACAGTTAAAGAAAACTGGTTGGACTGGTGACCGTAGAACTTAAGGCCCAAAGATATAAACTGCTTTGTCCGATAAACAAAATATTTCGTTTTCCAGTTCCGTTTTAAGTCCAGAATTTGCCTGAACGTTTTGATGGAAGTATGTTGTAGTGTGTGGATTGTGTTCGAGGATAAAGCAGGACATAGTCCCGCAATTTGATTGCCTCAAGGGCACACCGTTATCGTTTATTTTCAACACTTATAATTTAACTCAAAAAAAATATATATATGATGTCCACGGCCATATCTTTTGGTTATTACCAGATGATAGGATAGGTCCTCTCGTCGCGTTCAATGCACCTTCTCCTGCAGTTCAATGCATTTACAATGAGATCGAAGGAAGGTTTAGATGCAGTGTCAAAACATGGGGTCTACAAAACATGGGGTGTACAAAACATGGGATCTACAAAATACCACACACTCAGACTCAGGTACTCCAAATCCTGTAGGGGTTTGTGGTGTGTGGAGCACCCACGTAATATGTTGGTTCGAGTATTCGCGTCAGAGATTATTCTACGTTAATAATATTTTTCAATGGACCGGATTATACTATATAAAACAAATCTCGTTAACCCTGCCGGCAGTGGGGCCCCACCTCGTTACTGAATCCTTAGCGTGACGTCACACAAGAAAGGTGTACACTTGCGTTCATCTTAACCTACAATACTTATTTCCCGGATGAGGACTTTTCTTCTGAAGATACCATCGATGCATATTGTAATGTTTGAATTTTAAAATAAAATTGAATACCGGCCCTAGTGTTTATGAACGATAAAAAAAGATAATAGGCGCGTACATCAAAAGAAAAGATAACAAAGCGGTGGAAAGCCAACCGAGACATGAGTAGTCGTGTCGTACCTTGGGTTCGAGTTCTGCGTAAGATGACACAGGGTGAGTATTTTAATGGTTATTGAATTTATTACAATTAAATTAAATTGTTTTCAGATTGTAACGCCCTTTTCAGAGATAGCGTTCTTCCTATATTTCTGAAGGTTGTCGATACGCATCACTTAAGAGTCTAAAAATTCTTTGTCATTACTTATGAGACGTTACTAGAACTAAGTGTGAGACGTCCTAAGAGCATAACTAGAAAATACTATTAATCTTTCAACTCTTGGTTCGAGCCTCAATGTCTATTATATATAAATTTATTTTTATTCACTTTATTAATTTTATATTTTCATTTGTTCGGAAAACGTGGCCTTCCAGAGAGAAGGCTGTAACTTCACTTCTTCTTCACAACTTTTTTTACAGTACCTAAACGTGTAGACTCGCCCTTATCGGGTGCAGTTTTGGATAACATCATCTGGAACACGTAATGCCCTCTCAAACACCGAAGTTTTCGCAGGCGTCTTCAAGATCGATTCTTTACAGTGAGCTCGACGTTTCATTACCAAAGCAATACTGCACCCTCACACGCCCTCCCCCATGTTCCCTCTCCCTCATACCCCATACTAAAATACCACTTTCTCTTACCTCGCGAACGTCATTGCGTGGCGCATTGTCTGACCTCTCGTACCGATACAAATTGAACCTTGTTAGATTGCCGTAAAGTTACAACTAACTCGCCAGCCGGCGGTGGAAAGGAAATTGGCATTTACTTCTAGAGTAGAAAAGCCAGTTTTCCGCGGCACAATACGAAAATGCTGTCCGATAGTACAACGTGGCCCGAGTAACTTTGCTAGCGGTTGCGTTGTAAATAGTTTTTATTGTGTGTGTCGTATGATTGAAAGCTGCACGGCTAGTAGTTAAAGAAATCTTTGATTAAATTTGTTACTTTGCTTGTACGGAACCTCGCGCGTTGGCCGCATTCGTTGACATGTAACGGTACGCGAATGTTTTTGTTATATTCGACGGTTTTTTATACGAAAACGAGCTGCGAATTCGCTGTGTGAAGTTGGAGGTTCGATTCGCGGACAGCTGGCCGAAGTGAGTCTAGACTTAACCGTGAAAGTAAAACTTATATTGGTGTCTGAATTTGTATACGAATTTACAAATTCAACTTAAGTGATAAGTATAAGATAAATAAATCGCGTCGAAGGGTAAGTTTTTTTTTGCTATAATCAATTTTTTTCCCACACAATAATTACTTAATATCTCATGTAAAGAAAAGTAAGTCATTGCAAAGTAACGAGTTTAAGTTGTGGAAAATCCACGGAAGGTTACGCTTGGGTCGTTGACCCCGGTTGCCACGGCAACGCGGTCACCATGTGCGCGGAGGCCTCGCAGGCCTGCACCGGGGTCCCCGTTGCAGAAATCGGTTTAGGGTTCTTTTATATAAATATAACGCTTGTATTGCGTTGTATTAATTTTAATCTTATATACATTTTGCAGATTACTGAGTGAAATATTTATACATTTAGAATTAAGTTATTTTCGATCTGTACAAGTTACTTGACAAAATATTTACAGTTTGGCCCTTCATGTACATCCTACTAATATTATAAATGTGAAAGTTTCTATGTTTAGTTTGTTACTCAATCACGCAAAAACTAATAAACTCATTTGAATGAATATTGTCACAGTGATAGTTTATAATCTGGATTAACGAGCCGACCTCGTGGACTTTGTGGGGTCCAGAGAGAAGTAAATAATGTGTGAGACAACAGGAATGTGTGAGGGGCAGAAACTCATTTGACTCGTGTTCCTCTTTAAATGGAATCCAATCATCACATTTTATTTAATAGTTTCATATATGATTGTATATATATATATATATATTACAAAAGTTTAAGACCACCTTAATTAAAGTAGCCTTTATACCTATTAACCTGTTTAATCATCTAATAGAACATTGATTGACAAACAATATACTTTAAAAGCGTAAAGAAATATTAACAGTCCATGCAAGAAAAGGCTATAGTTAGCTTAACTGATTTTCAAAAAATCCTCCTTTACATTTTATGACTCGGTAAGTCTCGGAATACGGGCAATGAATTTGTTAATAGTGTCTTGTGATATATTGTTTCAAATTTCGCATAAAACATTCCACATTTCATCTCGCGAGGATGGGCCACGATTACGGACGTTCCTATCGAGCTCTTCCCACAAAAGTTCAATGGGATTATGATCCGGGCTCTGAGGAGGCCAAATCATGTTTTTTAACATCCCTTGTTAACACCCCAAGAGAAAGAGGCTCTCTTTTAAATATCCTCTACATAATTTTGAGCTATGATTTGGATCATTATCTTGTTGGAAAATGAATCCATCTCTAATTAATCGCAACCCGGAAGAAACGGCATTTTGTTCTAAAACTCTAGCACGTATACTTTTGTCCACTAGCTACTGTAATACTGAATAATCACAGTTGAAAGTACAATGCAACGTGAGCTAGCACGTATACTTTTGTCCACTAGCTACTGTAATACTGAATAATCACAGTTGAAAGTACAATGCAACGTGAGCTAGCACGTATACTTTTGTCCACTAGCCACTGTAATACTGAATAATCACAGTTGAAAGTACAATGCAACGAGCTAGCACGTATACTTTTGTCCACTAGCTACTGTAATACTGGAATAATCACAGTTGAGTACAATGCAACGTGAGCTAGCACGTATACTTTTGTCCACTAGCTACCGTAATACTGAATAATCACAGCTGAAAGTACAATGCAACGAGCTAGCACGTATACTTTTGTCCACTAGCTACCGTAATACTGAATAATCACAGTTGAAAGTACAATGCAACGTGAGCTAGCACGCATACTTTTGTCCACTAGCTACTGTAATACTGAATAATCACAGTTGAAAGTACAATGCAACGTGAGCTAGCACGTATACTTTTGTCCACTAGCTACCGTAATAATTGAATAATCACAGTTGAAAGTACAATGCAACGTGAGCTAGCACGTATACTTTTGTCCACTAGCCACTGTAATACTGAATAATCACAGTTGAAAGTACAATGCAACGTGAGCCAGCACGTATACTTTTGTCCACTAGCTACTGTAATACTGAATAATCACAGTTGAGTACAATGCAACGAGCTAGCACGTATACTTTTGTCCACTAGCTGCTGTAATACTGAATAATCACAGTTGAAAGTACAATGCAACGTGAGCTAGCACGCATACTTTTGTCCACTAGCTACTGTAATACTGGAATAATCACAGTTGAAAGTACAATGCAACGTGAGCTAGCACGCATACTTTTGTCCACTAGCTACCGTAATACTGAATAATCACAGCTGAAAGTACAATGCAACGTGAGCTAGCACGTATACTTTTGTCCACTAGCTACTGTAATACTGAATAATCACAGTTGAAAGTACAATGCAACGTGAGCTAGCACGCATACTTTTGTCCACTAGCTACCGTAATACTGAATAATCACAGTTGAGTACAATGCAACGTGAGCTAGCACGTATACTTTTGTCCACTAGCTACTGTAATACTGAATAATCACAGTTGAAAGTACAATGCAACGTGAGCTAGCACGTATACTTTTGTCCACTAGCTACTGTAATACTGAATAATCACAGTTGAAAGTACAATGCAACGTGAGCTAGCACGTATACTTTTGTCCACTAGCTACTGTAATACTGAATAATCACAGTTGCCGTTTATTCTACCGATGATTAAACTAAACGTACATAGTTTACCTGAAGGTAAATGGCGACGGCGAGTCATTAATTCCTATATCCTCATATAAACATTTAAGATTAACACATTCAATGTCATAATCCTATATTCAATTCCTAATTTTTTAGTTTATTTCGATTAGGTATATATTATTGTTTTTTTTGAGAGTAACAAACGAGCACACAGTTCAGATGGTAAGTGGTTACTGGTGCATATTCTATTCTATTCTATTGGTGCTCTAAGGGTTTAACTAAACTGTACTGCAAAGTTTCTCCAAATTCGTCAACTACTATTCAAGTGCTGCGCGTTCAGATAAACGTATAAATATTATATACAAAACTCTATCTCATTAATTCAAAAATTAAGTTAAAATTTCCTTTATAAGGTCTTTCATTCCGTTGGAAGTGTCCGGACAGTTGCGACAATAGACCCTGACATAATACCATCGTCGTAGTCTGTATGATAGGCTGATACTCCATTGCTGCCTGGACTGGCAGACGCAGTGTAGGACGACCCCCACTAGATGGAGTGAGGACCTGTGCAAGCCTGCAGGAAGTCGATGGCTGCAGGTGGCAATCTACGGAGGAGGAGAATCCTGTGTTCACCAGTGGACTGTGTTTGAGCTGTGATGATGATGAAGTATAAGCTGGTTTCTCACTCCACAATACATAACAACGGGGACTTTTGTGATATCATAATTTTTTATCATTAATTCATACTAGCAATGCGTCAGCATTTCCCAGCTCCTGTTCTCCGGCACACGAGTCGACACTCCAAAGTAACAACTTATTTAACGTACCCCTCACCCCCTACCCCCTGAGCTCCGCTGTAATGTTATTAAAAATTCTATTTGTCCCTCGCGTGGTGCCGCTGTTAGCCGACGATGTTATTTGCATGGTTACCTTGTGTTATATTTCTAGTCTTTTGTTTTAAATTAGTGTTGCGGTTGTTCTTGTTGGTTCAATATGTCACAAAGAAGTAACAGCCTATATACCTATATAGGTATATAGGTATATAAATCCCACTGCTGGGCATAGGCCTTTTCTATAAAAATTTAGTGATAGTGCATATAGCCAATCTAGACATAAAAATAGTCTGCGCTTACCTCAGATACAATTTGAACCACTTAAGAAAAATATTTCTTGTACTTGTGTTGTATACTGTTGTATGTTGATACAATATTAAATTTAAATTAACTTTAATATTTGGATGCCATACGTAGCAGAATATGTTTGTGCCTTTAATGATCTATTGTAACACCATTTGTACCATATTCTGGCAATCAGACTTTTCGGTTTGATTTATAAAGAGGCTTTTAGTGGATTGTCCACCACGCGGTTCCACGGTGGCCTGCACATATTTTTTCATATTTCTCAGACATGCAGGTTTCCTCACGTTGTTGCATGAGCACGTGGTAAATCTGAAATACCGATTAACAATGATATCGGCCAGCAGCGGAGACCGATCTCAGTTCAGTCACGACAGTTGAGCGACATTAAGAGCCAGCGTTTAGACACTGCTATGATACTTGATATACTGTGCCGTATATTAATTGAAATTTTGCGTGAATGAGAAAGCCTACATATAACGCCTATAAAGGCAAGACAAACAGCTACATAACTATAATACTTTCACACACTCACATACACTCGCACACAGAATCACGTCACGACACTCGTCTCTCGGCACTAGAGCTAACCGCAATCTATTGTTTAACCCCACACATAATACTTTTACAGTCTATCGTAAAATGGCAAGCGACAATTTGTCGATCTCGCTCCTTGCCCACTTGTTTTGCATTTGATTTAGGGCGATAATTATAGATAAGGTTTTATATGATATTAAGGTGACAAACTAGCACACAGTTATAATATAAGTATCTTTTTTTTTGTTTTTATTACATTTATAGTAAGAAACGGACACACAGTGCACCCGATGGTAAGTGATACCTGCGACCCACTACATCTATATTCATCCTTGACAAGGAATCAATCAAATCAAATCATTAGGCATTAAGTCCGCCTTTGTGCATATGTTAGTTGTACAAAAGTTTATAAATAAATAAATAAAATCATAACGCCGATGCGTTGTCACCCTTGAGGACTGAGAATGAATGCCTCGTCACCAGTAATAACGGTCTTTGGATCTCTACACTCACCAGACCAAACACAGCAGCGTAATGCTGCTATTTCATGCTGGTATTTTGTGAGGACGTGGTCCTACCCCGGTCGAGCTGACCCATTCGTACTGCAGCTAGAAACAAATTACAGTGGAGCTCTACCACTGTCGAAATTAACACCATCATCATCCTTTTTAAATTTTCTGTATCCGTAACTTCGATAAAACATCGTGGTGCAAATGCTTCGACGGATGACCTCCCGAGAAGATGGAAAGCTTCGTCACCAGTAAGGTTTCCCATTTCTTTATCAGAAGGAACATCTGATCGCAAAACTTCTATATTAAGCTGATGTTGTGTGATTCCTAGTTGAGCCATATTTCAGCTATATCTTTAAGTTTTAAGTTTTTTTCGCAAAATGATTCACTCAGAAAGATTCGTATGTAAGGGTGACAGATGCTTACACAGTCTATCTCATGTTCATCTGTCTGTTGACGGTTCCGTAGCCTAATTTAGGTTGTGGTTTTTTAGGTCAGTAGTTACTACCGGGAGCTGATATCTATTATCAGATGTCACCAAGTGGCTCTACCACTGTAATCATTATTTAGTATTTTTAGTCAATTATAAATCTCAACAAAATGTTTTCTGCATTGTTTGGTTGTGTAATGTCAAAACTTGATTTGTTGTCAAAATCGACCACGGACATATTGTATGCAATAAATATTTTTTCCGACAATTCACAATGGATGATGATGTCCTATGTCGATATCGTCTGGACACAACTGCGCAAAATATGTTATAGTGCCGTAGGCATTAGCGCAGACACAGCGGCGCTCCTCGCCTATTCCGATGTAATGCGTGTACAATAAGAACGCAGGTAGGTCCACATGCAGTGTCAGGTATCCTCCGCCTCGAACACTACGCAGCAGTTAGGTACTCTAATCACTACATCTAGTAATGGTGCGAGCTCTATGTCCAACAGTGGAATTATTAACAAATACATAGCCTGTTATTATATACATGGCCTGTTATTATGTACATAGCCCGTTATTATATACATAGCCTGTTATTATATACATAGCCTGTTATTATATACATAGCCTGTTATTATATACATAGCCTGTTGTTATATACATAGCCTGTTATTATATACATAGCCTGTTATTATATACATAGCCTGTTATTATATACATAGCCTGTTGTTATATACATAGCCTGTTATTATGTACATAGCCCGTTATTATATACATAGCCTGTTATTATATATATAGCCTGTTATTATATACATAGCCTGTTATTATATACATAGCCTGTTATTATATACATAGCCTGTTATTATATACATAGCCTGTTGTTATATACATAGCCTGTTATTATATACATAGCCCGTTATTATATACATAGCCTGTTATTATATACATGTGATTTCTGCGGTCCATGACATCACATTCATCCTTGATAAGGAATCATAATGCAGATGCGTAGTCACCCTTGAGGACTGAGATGGAATGCCTTGTCACCAGTAATAAAGGTCTTGAAGTAAAAAATAGAATAAAGAATTTAAAATATTGAAGTAATGTTGTCCTCGGACGTACGAGCATGTTTGTGCGCGGTAGGAACGCGTGGCCATGGGGAGTCCGCAATTGATCGGTAAGCCGAGCTGTGGCGGGGCCGCCACTATCGCTTCACACCTTCGGTGTCGGTGTTGGCTTACGACGCGAGGGTGTCGCAAATTAAATTGCGCTTATATTAGGTAGAGGGTAGATAGGGCAGTTCCCCGAGGGTTGCACTGGAAATTTTGTCTTAAAGACTTCATATTTTTGCGCGTTTCCTGTCTGACGTATTTCGATTGGCATTCTTTACTCTGTTTGTTTTGGTTAATATGTTTGTTTTTTATGAATGTTTAGATATCTTATTGCATGTTTACTTGTTATTTTATTTTCAATAGAAGCAATTTTGTTAACATTACTAAAAATAATCCGTCTAACATAATCACGTCGTATTTAAAAATTACTTCAACTAGCCTTAAACACTTGTGCTATGGTGATGGACGAATAGACAAAAGCGGATTCGAATGCTTTCACGGCGCTTTTTCGAGACAGCGCTCTCGCACCTCCGACCCGCTAGTGGTAAACGCAGCCATCTACGAACCGGAGTCCGTAGGGTAGGAGACGTAGCCCGTGTTCCAGGGCCCCAGCATCCGATAACAGGTGACGACCGTCAGAGGCTAGGTCCGTATGCCTAACCTCGGATGGCAAAAAGATATCACCATCCGTTCTCCAGTCTGGATAATTCTCAGACATATAGAACTGTGGTGACACAGACTCAGATTGCAAGCACACTATAATTAGTAAGAAACTCAAAATTAACTAGCGCAGAATCCGATGAAGCTGTAAGAGACGCATAGGCTAACCGATCTAACATTAACAGAATCTTGAACCATTATAAGTTTGGCTTCATAATAATATTATCAGAAAAAAGATACCTTACACTGTTTTCTGCGCAAACTTACGTGTTATATAAATACTTTTATAAGTGCTCGTGAACCCCTTACGCTCAAGGGTTGCTTAAAGTGGTGGTAGAAGGCACATGTCACGTTGAAGATCTGTAAAAGAATTTTAGAACTTCTACCCGTTTCTGCTTTTAATGTCACTACTTTCTTAACGTTTATTATTTAATGTATGTATATATGTTCATAGTTACATCGCCAAAAGTGCTAACTACGCATATATTTTGACTAGCTTGTTAGGTAGGACAGCATAACTGTGCGAGAAGAACTAAGAAATAATTTCATTGTTCATTTTTCTACGACGTGTACTTCTACTGTCTAGACGTGTTAGTATAAATTTTGTTATATGATTTTTTTTTATTATTATTAAATTGAGAATAACAAACGAGCACACATTTCATCTGATAGCTAGTGATTCCTGCGGCACATGACATCTATATTCATCCTTGACATGAAGTCATAATGCAGATGCGTTGTCACCTTTGACGATTAATGATAGAGATGGAATGCCTCGTCAGCAGTAAAAATCGTTACCAGACCCCTACAGTCACCAGACGAAATAAAGCAGCATTATGCTGCTATTTTACGCTGGTATTCTGTGAGGGCGTGGTCCTACCCCGGTTGAGCTGGCCCATATATTCTGCAGCTAGAAACAAACTGCAGTGTTAAATTTATTAGACCTTCTTTTATAATAAATATATATCAGAACTTCATTGATAAACTTTAGCCCCTCACATAGATTGCCATAAAGCGAAAGGTCCTGAGTCCTCCTGCATCCATCGACTTCCCGCAAACTCAGACGGGGTCGTCCTACGATCCGACTTCCAGTCCAAGGTTGCCACCCAAAAAAAATCTCTCTTCATCGGTTCTCACGAGCTAAATGGTAAGTCCATTTCCACATCAGCTTGCTCTTGCAAGTATTACAACTGACAATATGATTGGCGCAGGTGGTGGGTAGCCGTGGTAGCTCCGTGTGTAAGCGCTCGCTTTTGATTCACGGTTCGCGAGCAAACCGAGTTCGACCATGCATCTAATATTGCAATTAACGATACCATTGTCGCCACCGGGGCTGGAACTCGGGATGAACGCGTTAAACCGAGCGTCCGGACACTGAGCTACCGTGTTCAATCGTCCGATGACGTTAACGAACCATTACGGCAGGGTATAAAACAATTTGTTTCGAAGCTGAATTGCTTGGATTTTCTTTTGCTTGTGTTAAATGGCGCTCGTTTGTTTTATCGCGGGTGTTCTACACCGAGCCGGATCACCCTGCAGCTCACTGCTGATGGTAAGAGATCACGGCTGCCCATGGACATCCGCAATCACCGGAGGGGTCGCAGATGCGCTAACAGCCTATAGGTGTAGGTTCCTTTCGTAAAGGGACCAGGACTATGACTTAGGGATCATATCAGTGCAGCAGAACATTTCGCGTAAAGCGCACAGTATTGGATAGCCAACCATCGAAATGATGAGAATGAAATTTTAATTTCTGTCGTGATGTACGATGTTTAAACTAAGCATTTGGAATTAATCCAAACAACACCTCAGATCACTCCCCATGGTAAATTTGGTAAAAAATGCATTGACGTTTGAGCCGCTCTTCATTTAATGGGGGTCAAACGGAAGGAGCTGGTACTGCGGTGCCCCGGTCCAGAAATGAGAACAGAATTCCATGTGAGGCCCAACTTGCGCTTTGTAAAGTTGCAAACAGTGGGCAGATATGAGATACTGTCTTATTCTATTAAGCACGCCTAGTTTTTAGAGGCCTCGTATTGCGGACTTATGTCTATTTTCCAGGATTTCTTTTCAAGACCTGGACTGCAGACCACATATATCATGAGCATCTCTTGCATTTAAGCTGAATGTATTGCAGAACTATGTATATATATTTTCCTCCCGTGTCCTTTTTGATGAGCCGGACTATACATGTTGAGAAGGATATATTTTCGGAATATCTTATGCAATTTAGCTGTATTGCGGACCTTTACTTTATTTTCCAGTGTCCCTTTTGAAGAATTGGCATTTGTGTGCCTAGTTTGTATGTCTATATAAGTATATTTTCCATGGGCCGTAGTAATCATTTTTCATTAGATAAAGGTGATTATAACATTAGGGTTGATAAAAGAGATTTAGGTTCGTTTATCATCTCTAATTTAAAAAAAATACGTAGCAGAACTTTATTTAGAAACTTTCTATAATTGCAGTAACTCGGCTTGGCCAGCCTTTTGCCCTTCAAACTAAAAAAGCAACTAATCTTAGTACTTCTAACTGAATTACTGTTTTTTTTCCGTGTTTATCACTATCCTGTCTACAAACCTTTCTTTCCTTTCCAGTAGAATTTGGTGAAATTGTGTATAAATTTAATAGAAATTACGTTATAATATTTCTTTTTAATTAACTTTTATCTTAGAATAATCCGCAGTGTTGGGAAATTACATTGCGTAGTTAATATTCATAGCAGGACGTAACTGTTATTAAAAAGCTACGTCTTACCGATGGTTGGCATTCAGGAAACGTGCTGGTGGTTGATTTAACCCCATCCCCTTATCGTGGCGGCGTCGTAAATTCATTGTTAATTTCAAATTACATTTTGTATATAATCAAGTTGAGAATGCGTGTATGGAATCTACACTGTTAGTCAATACTTTCTTTATGATCCGAACAATTGCAAACGAGCCCACAGTTCACCTGATTGTAAGCGATAGTGGTCACTACGAGCGGGGTTTGAAAAGTGGTTTAATTTGCTGACACCTTAACTATGAAAAGATTCACACTATTGCAAATCATATAAGTAGGGTTGTCTGAAGAATAGTTCTGATTTATTTTAGCCGCTGAGTTTCAACATGTACATCGTGAGAGATATTTAAAATTTCATTCTCTTCATCTCGATGGTTTGCAAACCATCTGCACTTTATGCGAAATTTTCTGCCACGCACAGCTACTCTTTTTTGTTATAAATAGATGGACAAACGAGCAAGCAGTTCACCCGATGGTAAGTGATTACCGCCGCCATTGGTCATCCGCAACAGAATCTCGCCATCGTTTCGGAAGTACCGCTGGCAACAGATGATTCCACAGAAGGCCGGCAGCGTATCTGCGACTCCTCTGTTGAAGGGCGGCGGTGATCACTAATCATCAGTGAGCTGCTTGCTCCTTTGTCAACTGTTCGATAAAAACAAGTAGCATTTATATCTATTCATATGTATATATGTATTCATATGTATTTATGTATTCATATGTATTTATGTATTCATATGTATTTATGTATTCATATGTATTTATGTACCTTGTAATAAGTATATTGAATAAATATCTTATTATCATATCATATAAATATTTGATCTCTTCGTACGCCTAAACTTGCCTTGGCTGAATCTAAAATGTTTTTATGGCGTTAACGATAAAAAAATTGTTAATTTAGTTTTAGTATCTGTTGATAGGTTTGTGTGTTTTGAGACGGTTATGCGTATTGTGGATTATTTTTATTGATTGCAGGTATCAAGGTAGGTGAGTTGTCGCCCCTAAGGTCTGCGATGGAAAGTATCGGCGTCCTCAATATATTACAGAATTACGTCGATAGTAAATAAAATAATAAAAATAAATATATTCAAAAGCTAAGTAGTCGACGTGCTCAAGCAATAAGCGATTTGGCAAACTCACAAACATTCAGTAAAGTGCCAAGCTTGCTGGCAAGGGAGCGGTCAATTGTCGGTCCTGGGTCGAATTCTTCGCTCCGTGCCAACTGCCAACATAAGGTGTAAAGCGAGGCTTAAATAGGTCGTTAAGATCGTGAACACTACCGAGATTTCGTCCCAAAAATTATTACGCTAGGAAAGTTTATCTTTAGTTTTTAGTTTAGCATTTAGTCAGACATTAGTAAAAACGAATTTTCCGCTTAATCTTCCTCTGCGTTGCGCTGCTGTGTTTTTTCTGATAAATAAAAAAAAGTCCACCTGATGCCTTGTGCTCACTTATTACGCCGTAGCGACATTATAAATTCGTAACGATCCTGTCAGCAGAGGAGACCTGCTGGTAGGTGACCATACGAAGCACAGCAATGTCATGGTGCTATTTTGCGCTGGTATTCCTTGAGGGTGTGGTCCTCCCCATTTATGCTGAAGCTAGGAATAAGCTGCAGTGTAATCCTAGCGTACACACACACATAACATAGGTTTGCGTCCATTTGAAAATACTGAGATTTTATTTTTTATGCTGAAAATTTTTGAATTTTATTTTTGAACATATGTTCTTTGTATAAAGAAATATGTAGAAACATCGTAAAACTTCTTTTGTTTTTCCATATGATCATAAATTCAATGCTTTTTGACGCCATTTCTTGTTTCTGTCAAGATAGTTTAGTTGCTCTAAACTGCAACGTGTAGTGCAACTGGGGTTATCTACTCGCGTCAAATTTACTATATTATATTATAACATAAAGATTGACTTCATTTTATTTAAAAATGCAAAATAATATTAATTTGTTACAATAGTAATGGTACATATTTGAACAAGACAGAAGAATTATTAAACAGCTTTTTTAATATATTTTATCATAACCATAAAATATCTTAAAATTTTCAAGTAAACGCACATTTTTATGTTATTAAGATAACGGAGGACTGTGTGGCTTTGTAGTCGTAGACCCGCAGGAGGCATCTAAGGTCATAGGTTCCATTTTCTGAAGCCAATATGTGTATACATAAATATTACTAATTTTTCCTGTTACGAGATTAAAATTATACAATTATTGCGTACACAAACTATAAATTATAATTACATATTACGTTACTTACATATTACGTTGCTTACATATTACGTTAATTACATATTATGTCAATTTCTTCTAAAACCAGTTAATTAAATAAATAATTAATCCATCCATCAAAGCAGATTTTACGTGATCACAGCAAAAATTTGCAACGAGTCCATAATTTACGCAGACTTTTCAAACGCGCTAAATTTCGTGCTCGAAATATACTGAACTTAGAGCTCCGGCAAGGGGTCGTGTGACGCGTACGGCGTAATTTTTTTTTCTCCTCTGAGCGCAACGTTTTTCATACATGAAGCCTCTTTTTAATTTTCTTGTAGGCCTAATTATTCGCTGGCTTATTTGCGGGGCGAGGCGACGAGGTGCGAAGACTTTCCACAAAGACCTTCACTCTTTCAGGGCGAGTGCATGAGGCGTACAGACGCCCACGAGACGCCAGTTAAATTTAATTTAATCTAATTACGGAGATCCGCGGGGGCTTTTTTGATTTTCAGCGTTTATTTTATAATGGGCTACAGGCTGTGCCGCTTTTTTTCTCGTCTGTTGAATAAATGATATCATTTTAAATTGTGCGCTAACTTTGTATCATTTTATTTTATATTCTGTTAAACATTATTGGATTTTTACTCGTACTACTTTATAAATTTTACGAAATTTTTGGTGACAAAATTTTACTAAGTACACAGTTTACTTGATAGTTCCCTGCACCCCATCTGCATTCATTCTAGAAATAATAATGTATGATTACTCTTGACGACTGAGATGCAATGCCTCTCATGAACGCTGTTGGAACATCTCGCAACTAAGGATGTTGGTTTTAGTTTTAGTTTTCGTTGCATCATTAATGACATCGTAAAATAGCAACACATCGCCGTTTTGTTTCGTATATTAAGTGCAGGGATTCGTGATCGTGAGGTAATATAGTGTTACATCTCAATCTGACGTGACGATGCATC
Organism: Teinopalpus imperialis; assembly: GCA_029286865.1. Classification (NCBI taxonomy): domain Eukaryota; kingdom Metazoa; phylum Arthropoda; class Insecta; order Lepidoptera; family Papilionidae; genus Teinopalpus; species Teinopalpus imperialis. The sequence continues at coordinate 12,917,970 of JAGSMU010000009.1, read as the reverse complement.
TTGAATCTTTGTAGCGGATGAACGTATATGTCATGGGCCACATCTCATCGCGTGCTCTCTTCCCAAGTGTGCTCGGTTATCACCCCTAATATTATAGAATAAATGAATTATAAAAACGGTGCAGGGAAATAACAATAACTGACTTATAGTAGTGACGTTTAAGGTAGACGGTATAATTATAAACGATAACATTCTATACAAAGACGAAAACCGAACCTACAACGCAATCTACCCAAATCCCCCAAAGGTTCCATGGTCATCCAGGTTCCATAGATACAACAAATAATAATTCAGATGAATCTCCAGTTCGCACGCGTCAACAAGGCGGACTCTCCTGCCACGGCGGTCGCAAAGCGACGTCGGATCGCAATTAAAGAACTCACAACGACATTAATTAAAAGCTTCTTTCGCTCCACCCTCATATCCCCCGCCTACCCCCGCCGTCGTCTCTCTAAACTAGCCCTTAGTGTTTACTGAGAAAAATTTGTTTTAATTAAGAAATTCGCGATTTATTTTTGTTGTCCAAATGGTTTTAATTTTTAATGACTGTCCTAGCAATGACGGGAAGTGTTGGGTGAGTTAGTTTGTCAAGTTTCGTTTAGAGTAGACCCGGCTTCTTACCATCACAATACTAGGGTGGCGAGGTCTGTAATTAAAATTTCGTTTTAAAAGTTGTAAGTCACAGTGCGTGTTAGTTAATAAATTTGTAATTTTCTCGTTTCCGCTAACGAGCGAACTGGGGAATTGTTTTTATAAGTTACATAAATATTTTTAAACTTTTGAATATCACATTGTACTAATTTAAACTTCCTGATATATTCTTTATAAATGTATACATATAAGAAAATCGTCTATTTGTCTGTCCGTTTGTGCACGATAATCTCAACTCTTTTCCTGGTCGTCTTGGATTTCGACCTCGTCAATTTTGGTTGTTACCAGATGACATTAATTATAGTGCCGTAAGCACAGAGGCACGACGAGTGCGAGTCCTTCCTTAGTCTCAGTTAATGCATGTGAAATAAGACCGGACGAAGATACAGATGCAATGTTTGGGCCACGGGATATGCACACAACATATCCACTCATGACAACCAAGTATTTATAATATACAAATATCGTTCCTCGACTGAGAATCGAACCAAGGACCTGCCGCGCAGCCGTTGCTATAGACGATAAGCTTTACCTTTGGCCAGTATCTTAATTCTTTTCTTTATGATAGTGCTTAATATATCCTGCACCGTTGATCTGGTAATAACCGGAAAGATATCGTCGTGGTCGACATCATCAGCATATGCTTTATATAGCTATAAGGTATTTAAAGCTGCGTATCTCTTGCTTGCCTTACTATACTCGTACCTCACACGAGAAGAAGCTAGCATGCACCCTTCTGTCTCTTTCAGTCCAGCTCGGAACATATAACACCACATCAATCTCTATAATCCAATATAAAATAATTCCCTTAGGTCCGCAGGTTTAGTAAAGTTCGCCAAGTGCTACGGGAAGTTTGCGCCTAGACCGAACGAAAGTCGGAAAAAGAAAAAGGATCGGGGATCTTTTGTCCGGGCCCGTGGGGGGTGCTTAATTAAACAAACGGCTGTTATAACGGACCCCCCTGCCCCCCGGACAAACAATAAGCCATTATTGTTTTAAGCTGACCCGAGGCGATGTCACTTGTCTTTTTTGCGTCGGTTTTTCTTACGTCTCCACTTATTTGGGTAAGGGAACAATGATATCGGTATGAGGTCTTACTAAAGTGGACCGTCTGGTCGGTTTGTATGTTTTTTTATTCCGTCGGTTAATAAAGTTGGCGGTCTAAGTGTTATGAGTATAAGGAATATTTCTTACTTTAGTCGTGGTTTTATGAGATTACAGAGATCTGTCCTGATTTTTTTATTGCGATCATAGTCACTAAGTGCGTACTTAACAAGGACGATGGTGTCTATACCAGCAATATTTATGATCTGTACACATAGTTCACCGGATGGTGAGTGGTCTTTGGCATAGTTCACTTGGTGGTCTGTGATCTATGGCATACGCATCTGCGACTTCCCTAGTTCTACGGATGTCTATGGACCTTGCTATGAGCGAGCTGCTTGCTCGTTTGCAACCTGTTCTATAAAATAAAACCTGTGAAGACTGAGATGAAATGCCTAGTCACATAAAGAATGTTTTCCTTCACCGCCGAGCTCGTGGTGATTCAGAACTTGCGAAAATTGCGATTGACAATTTCATTGTTGCCGACACCGGGGATCGAGCTCGGTTTTCTCAGATACCTAGAACTAAAAATGGCTCAAGATTAAGTTTAATGTATATCATTGTTAGTGTATTGTTTAAAGAGCGAAGTAGTCTTTGTAACATGAAAGTAAATAATCTTCACATTACAAACTTATTATATTATTATGTACAAACAAACAAACCCATCCACGATCGGGTGTAATGTTGGATAGATCACTATTATTTCCTGTTATGAACGAAATTGTTTTATTGCTGCAATCCAAGTCTCCCCAGGGTCGAAGGATTTCACGGAGTGCTTATTTTGAGGCTACATTTGTAGTCTCTCTTTAGTTACAATTCTCAACATTTATCATATAAAGATATAAGAATATAATATAGAATATGTGTATCTGCGTAAACGAAATATAATAATGTGTTATGTTCGGAATAAGTAGAATAAACAAGTATATTTATATAATGTGAGGGTGAAAATGAGCATGCAGTTCACCCGTATTGCAAGCGATGGTGCCTCATTCATTCTACACCGATCCAAGAAAGAATTCCAACAAAAATTCGAGGTTGCCACTCCTGTGTACTGAGATGGGATGTTTCGTTGTATTTACCTGTAGTTACATTCAGTTTTTTAGTATTCAAAGTGACAAACGAGATCACTGTAAATGATTCCTGCGGCCCATGCCAGCCATACAGGATAGGATGGGTAGGGAGTGGGCCTTACCAAATGCCACTATTGAATATTGAATAGCGGTAAACCGTCTATGTGTTTCGCTTGGAGTGTAGGTAATCGGAGACCCGTATAACTCGTGATAAGACATTCCATATTATTTCTCAAGTACAACAAATCATCTGCATTATGATTCCTTATAGGGTCCAAGGGTCGATAAGTAATACGTAGGGAGGGAACAGTATATCTGCTCCCTCCCGGAGACAAGCGGTAGGAGTCCCCTTCCATCAGGTGCAAGTAAAACACTATTATTAGAGCTTGAAAGAGTCCAAAGATTATAACTAAAAGTGAGTCTATTTAAGCCGCACTTGTTACATTATAAAATATTAAAAAAATACTAAACAAACTCACCATTCGACATAAATACATTAATAATATATATATATATATATATACACATAGAAATGATCACGTATACAGTACATCAATTAGTTTTTTTTTATTTTTTTTTAGGTTATTCAAAATTCTTATATAAAAATCCTGAATTATCTCCAAAATATCTCTTAAATTCAATTATTTTGTTGAGATCAAAATAAAACGATATTATTAAAGTTATTATTAACTTTGCGCTCATTTGTCAAACGAATTATAAAAAAAAAAGTCCACCATTCCCTTATATTGGAATCACTCATACGTAATGAGACATTCCGGTCGTATCGCAACTTGGCACAAATCAAAAGTGACGGACACCAGCGGTGGCGCACGGCTCAAACGACGCTGTCTGAAAATTGCACTTTTGTTGCAGATCTCTAAAGTCGGTAACACAGTAAGCGCCAAGCAAGAAATAATAAAAAAAAATTACAACGTTTTATGTTTAAAGAATAGCAGATATGTAATTAGTACTACTCCAACTATGTAAGCTTGATGCTTGTGCTAGGATGGCGGATTCGAAACTATGAAGTTATATTTAGCAGACTGTTTTTTAAAACAATAATTGTGGTCTTCAGTACTAGTCTACAGTCTAGCAGCAATAATAAGTCTGCTTATCCAGGGCAGGATTGGCACATAGTGGAATAGCAGTATAAGGCTTCGTGCACTCAATCACATGTAAAGAGTTATTTTATCTCATTCCTCAGGGGTGAGCATTGAGTAGAGGGTGACCTTGTTGAGGATTGATGTAGATGTGTTTGGCCGCAGTCACCACTAACCATCAGGCGAACTATCTGCTTGTTTCTCATCCCTAATATTACTCAAACTAAAAAAAAGCAGAATTGGTCACATATTTATGCGTATTGAATTTAATTACGGTAAACCTAATTCAATTAAATATATTTACTCGTTAATATTAGTGTGTATTTACAGAAAGACATAAAAATGTTAAAAAAGTAAACATTTACTAAACTTGTGGTCACAACTTGGATCGGCGAGTGTACGGATTTAGAAACCCAACTACAGGTGACGAACGATTCCATCTTAGTTATCTTATCGAGTGAGAATGTGGGTATCGCAGTAATCGTATACCATCCGGTAAACTGTGTGCTCATTTGTCACATTTCATATAATAAAAAAAACATCATATGTTAAATAAAATATACACATATACATATATATATATATATAACATATAGTCATAAAAGCTTAACATTCGCTTCGCTAGCGGTGTACTGGAGGCCTGAGACAAGGGTGCGCAACCCCACTTCATTAGGCCTCGCCCTCGGAGGAGCAGCGCACGTGTGACGCGTTCCCAACGCGGCTGGTCACCCCCGACGCCAGCGCTGCCTGCTCCCCGCCTCGCTGAATGCTTAAGTAGGGATTTGTTGTCATATGTTGAGGTGACTAATAACATAACACAAATTTATTTTAGAAATATATCAAACAAATATGATCACAGGAAGCTTCACTGTTAAACAGTCCCATCATCATCGTCATCGCCACAGACTGCCACGGAATCGCTGCATCCATCAACTTCTGGTACACTCGCGTAGGTGGTTACAGCACTTAGTGGGTAGTCGTCCTACATTTTATATAATTTTTTCTATTAATTATTATCTACATTCCTGCCAATATTGACTTGAGGAACATAAAAAGCATCAAAGAGCTGTGAGTGTAATTGATATTTTCTATTGGATGTCGGCCGGTCACCTGAAACTCCAGTATCTCAGGAATCTGGAGAATTCAGTTCACCTGATGATAAGTGATGACTGCGACCCATCACATATGAATCCAGTCTCAACAAAGATTCAAGATTTTCGCATTGTCGTTCCTGAGGATTGCGATTAAATATCTCGGTACTTTCCGCGGTCAAGCCGACCCATTAATATTGCCTCTAGAAATGAACTGGCTCTACTGTAATATAAATAATTTTTGTAATAATAATATCTTTTAACGATGTTAGCTAAAAGTATTTTGGACAATTTAAAAATACACCTATAAGTTAGTGAAAAGAAATAAAGAATAAAGTGTTCAAAATGACTGAATTTAACCAAGAAATTCGATACAATTTGAAAATTTATTACAAAAAAGGTAAAATGTGATACAAATGACGAAAAAAAAGTTTTAACGTTTATGGACTTAACGCAGTGTCAGTAAGAGTAGTACGAAATTGGTTCAAGCGTTTTCAGTCCAGGAATTTTGATGTCAAAGATGAAGCTGGCTCTGGTCGACCTAAAGTCGATGGCATTTTCGAAAAAGTGGAGCAAGATCGGCATATTAGTGGTTACAACGTGATTATAGAGCACGAAACAGTTTTGTTCCATTTGAAAAAGTCTGAATATAAAAAGCTCCATATTTGAGTGCCACTGAAAGAAAATAAATTTTGTTCTTATTTACGATTCTCTACCGAAACCGTTATTGAAATGATTGATTACTGGTGATTAAAAGTGGGCAGTCTGTGGAACTTCACAGACTATAGTGAAACCTGGATTAAGTCGCAATAAGCTGATGCAGTGTGTATGGTGGGATTGGAAAAGCATCGTCCATTATGAGCTTTTATTGCCGGGCAAAACCATCGATTCTAATTACTACTCCCAACAGCAATCAAGAAATAAAGAAAAAGCGGCCGGAATTCATCAACAGAGTGTGATTCTTCACCATGATAACGCTGACGTTATACACTTTAGATATATATACCACATACAATTTATACACTCAGCAAATATTAAGAGAGATTAGTTGGGAAGTTTCAATTCATCCACCATACAGCCCTGAACTTGCCACCTAATCGAGAGCGAACTGTCAAATAACTTCCTGCATATCTTCTTGTAATTATCACATCAACTGCGTAGAATATTTTACAGTGCCGTTAGCATTTGCGCAAACACAGCGGCACTCACTCCTCGTTCTCTTCTCTAATCCGTAATGCATGTGTAACAAGATCGGAGGAAGATGCAGTGTCAGCGGCACGAGTTATATGTAAGAGACCCACACCGGAAAAGCAACATTGTTGCTCGGATGGGAATCAATTCAATTCGATCGAGTACCCACGACGCAGCAGCCGGGTGCTAGAACCACTAAACCACATGGCTGTGAATTAAAAACCGATGTCTACAACCTTATGTCATAGAAAATTCCAGTAAGCGTTGTGTGTGTAAAAATAATGTGTCTTCATTCGTCGGGCTTAATAGTGGGTGCATAATAATTCTGGGGTCTAGCTCTGCTGGTCCCTCCGAGCCGGATACTCGCTGGGAATCATTACAATTACGGCGGGCTTGACTTGCAAAATTTTTGATTTTAAAATATATTTAGGGTTCGAGTTCTGTTACGAACAATGTGGGAACACCTGGCCGTTGAACAAATATATGCAAGTAATGGCGGTTCTTTTTACACAATCATTGTTTAGTTATTGCCTGACAAACTTGTAGTTTAGAGGTACTTACTATACGACTAAATCCTGGCTCTAGCACCGACATTTAACTCTATCGGTGAAAGTTAGCTTAATAAAATATAATTCGAATAATACCATATAAAGCCATTTTGGGATCCTAACCGTGATATTTGGGGTTACAATATCATGCTAATGCATCACAGGCAATTCCTAACCACGCAAAATATTGTTGATTTTTATATATATTTATATATATATATTAAAATTTTCACCGACCTTCAAATTGTCTGGAATTTTACGTATATATATATATATATATATATATATATATATATATATATATATACTTTTCAGAAACTTATAACGTCGGTGAAAATTGAATTAAAAATCTGCTCCCTACCCGCATCAAACGAAACACATATGTACGTGGTATTTCCCCGGTTTTGCCGACCTACTCATGTTCAGCCAGAAGCTAGCTACGTAGTGCCTTTACCAGTATACATACATATATAGCTAATAAAAACGTGTTAAAATAACTGATTATGTTCGACTATACTTGTGAGTACTTCATTTCAAAAACAACTTTAAAATATACATAATATACATAAATACCCAAACGGAAGCAAGTTATCATGAAAAAAATCCGCGAAACATAAAGACAGATGTTCGCACAGAGAACTGGCCAAATGGAATCCATAAATATGCAAATATCATGGAAATCGCTCCCGTTGTGGTGGAACTTTTTTGTTCCCCCGTGCCGGCGGGGGGGCAGGATCCGACGGCGCGACGATCGCGGTACGATATTGCTCATTGCAAACTTTTTTATTTCTATTTACCGCTTTAAGTCCCTCGTTGCTTTTCATTTGCTTTCTTTTATATTTTACACGTCAACAAGGCTCCCTTAATAGCCACGCCTTAGCAGTTCTTTTATGGATGCACTAATTCGTAAAATTTTAATATATATTTGGGTTACGTAGAGCTGGCTAGTTTATAGCTGTAGCGGGAATGGGTCAAAACCTCAACCCCTCACAGAATATTTGCGTAAATGAAGTCCTTCTAGTCGATTTCGACCAAGGAGATATGTATATTATATGCGAGTGTGAGTGTAAGCATGTTGCGCAAACACAGAGGTACTCACTTGTCGTAGCCAACCCTGGTCTAACATAATGTATATCCAATAAGATCGCAGGAAGGTTTAAGCCCACACAATATCAAAAGTTTTGTTTCTTGATTGGGAATCGAACTGCGACGCAGTAGCCAGTCACTCTAACTCTACTCCTCCATGCAGTTGTCACTAGCGTAAAACAGCAGTATAATGCTTGCATATTTTTGAAACCAGTGCTTGGCTACAACCCCACCTGGTATTAAGTGGTGATGTAGGCGTTGATGGTAGAGCGCACCAGCTCCCCTGATGCCTATGCCTTCTCTTGACAGACAACCACAATGTACTCGGACGGAAAGGCTGCCGAAGGAAAATTATTCCAATCTTTCGCTGTACGCATTAGAATCGACGAAGCATATCGCTTCGACCGAATGCAAAGCATATCCACAATCAAAGGAAGAAAACTCGACATCTGATGATGGAAAGGTTTTTTGATGGTAAGTGTAGGGAATATAAAGCCCAAGTACAGGAGACGAGACTTTTCTGGTTGAATTGACAGACTGTCATCTGTAATGACGGCCACGTGAAGTTTGTGCATGCGGAGGCACGCGCCTCTCGTGGGCTGAGTCCATCAGCTTGGCACCCTCGCTACAGTAAAAGAAATATCCGTAGGAAAAGATTATCTTATTGTATATATATTTGAAATACTCCACAAGGCCGGTCCGATAGCTATTGGAAGTTACGCTTCAAAGGCAGTAAGTATGTCAAAGGGAATTCCACGCACTAATTACAGGGACGGAGATATCTTTGCCAAATTGTCAATAATTTGGTTTCACAATTTGAAGGATAATGATAAAGGTCCTGACCTAATTTTCTGTATCTTTTTCTAATCCATTTTAATAATATTGACGTCATTACGAGATTTATAAGTCATATCTTTTTTTTTATAAATTGTATAGTGGTTTCGCCTCATTTTAAAGTCTAGATGTTATTAACTTTACCGTAAACTTATAATAAGCCATCATTTCATCATTTTTATCATCCTAATATGGTTTATAGATTCATTAATATAGCATAATAGATCACTGAACATTGACCTCCCGCATATATTGTTACAAAGACCGATTCTGAACCGAATTCCCGCAAATTTGCCGAAGTTGTCGTTTAATATAGTGGTGACCCCCACTGCAACTGCTGGTCCAAGGTTTTTATTCATCATTCAAGAACCTTTGTCTCCATTAGTTATCGGTGCTCTACAGGACCATTATCTTACCCAAATTGTGAAATGAATTGACTTTAATGAAGTAGTTGTTGGTTTATTTGAGTTACCACTAGTAAATTTTGAAGTTTTAAAAAAATAAAACAATATGCATAGTACGTAGAGTTATTGTATTGTCATCAGTTTACAAAACTTTCCAAAATTATCGAGTCATCCGTAAGCAAAGTACAATTGAATTAAAAAAATACATTACATTACTACATACAGGTCGACCTTATATTATCTTATTAAAATGCTAGATTATTTATTCTACAAAGGCGATATAAAATTGGTCTTTATACATACTATTGTTATATTAGTTTTCGTGTATAAATACTGTGTGTAAATAAAAGTTAAATAAATAAAAAAATATGCTTTTTAACCTCTGAGATATACGGTTACCAACTTTGATATGATTAAATTTTGGCGATAGTCAAACAAAGAATAAATTTAAATCTCATATTCTAACTAAACCTGCATTTAAGTGAAATTATTACAATTACTATAAACGACATCAGAAAACTATGAATATCATCATATATACACTAATATATACCACCCTTTGCGATAACGACCCACGCCGAGCTCGTCCCCCTCTCTCGTCCTTGTCGTTCTTCGTCCACAGGGGTCGGAGGTGCAGAGTTGCGTACGTCTTCGAGCCAGCAGCGTCCTTGTACTCCTGACACCTACTCGCGAGTCTGTGCCAGTGAAGCTGTAGAGGCCATTAGGGCCAAAAGCAATATGTATATATACAAAAAACTAAATATATAAACTTATAGTGGTACAACTACTCTGCATCGTGAATGCGTACATGACGCTGGTGTGCTTCAGTGAGTGGAGAGATAGCGGGACCCAACTACATAATGGAGCGTTCCATCTGAGTCCGAAAGCGTAACAGCTAATGTGCTTTTTGAATATTTCCTGAGGATAGATGTAGGAGATAACACTGCGTGTAAAAAACACGGTCTATCAAAAATATACATGCACGACGAATAAATACACGCGTTTTTTTTAAAAGAACGCTAGCATTGCTTTTTTATATTTAATTTATAAAGAACGTTCACACGCAACGCGCATACGAGTCACTTTATGTTAAATTATATCTAAGTTTAGGTGTCACTATTTAATTAACAAATAATTTTATGGATTTTATGGCGTTGAATTTCCAAAGTTTGGAGTGATTTATAGTCATGTCATGGGGAGGTCTGGACTACGATGACTTTATGATAGCCCTAGTTCTTGTTACTACGAACTATTTTCAGTTCGTCACTCCTCGGAAAGTAAGTGATGACATCTACATCCATTCTTATATCTTTCATTCAGGAAACACGTTTCACACTTTGTCATCTAAATTCTACCTTAGCTGTATTTAGGTCTCCGCACACACAAAGAACAGCTGAACGCTGCTGTGTTCTGCTGTGTTTTGTATGATGCATCACGTTGGTGTTCTGTGAGGGTGTGGGCCTTAATGGTTTGAGCCCATTTATGTTGCACCTAAACAATTTGTAGCGTGGCTATTCTACTATTAAAAAACCTAAGAATTCTCGATGGTGGGTCGTAGATCAAACTTATCATGAACTGAAATTGTGTTTTGGAGGATATCTCTTGGGCTAAATATTTACAACTTCGGCGCAATAACTTGCGCAGTAGCGCTAACTAAATAACATTGCTGACCTTTGTTCTTAGACCGTCTACGAAATACGAAAAAATTAAGTAATCAGCTCTCTATATTACACGATAGGGTGCCGTTACTTCGCCTACAAAAATGACTAAACTTTAAGTTTTGCTGGTGAAAATAACTTGAAATAAACAATCAAAAATATTACATAAACTGAAGTTTTCACAATAGCTATAAGAAATTGCAAGTAAACGAGGAAACTTTGATATCTTATTTACTGTATTGAGGGTGACAAACTGGCACACATTTCATCTGATGATATATTATACCCCTGAGTAATAAATAGAATGCCTCCTCACCAGTTTCAGGTGACCATCCAGCCACTCACCGAAACACAGAAGCGTTATGCTGTTATTTTTCTATGGTATTCTGTGAGGACGTGGTCCTTATCCGATCGAGCAGACCCATTCATGCTGCCGCCAGTAATGAACGCGAGTGTGGCTCTACAAGATGTCTAAATCCTTCAATTATTGAAACTAAAATATGTAAATACAATGATATGTATGTTAATATAATACAAACCTCCCTCTTTTGGTTCAGGAAATGGATTTCGGAGATGACTTGGTGGAGGCAATTTCTTTCTAGCGTTCTAATTTACGTTGTCATTTATTTTCTTTATCGAGTTTTATATATAAATCTAAATAACTTTTTATAATTATTAATAAATTTTACAATAAAAAAGTAAAGTAACATCTGACATTTTATAATCACACTGCTGGGCATAACCCTACTGACCAGAAACAGTGTTGGAGCATATTTGAAGATTTGGATAGATAAAGGATTTGGTGCCAGGTGTAGATTTGCGGACTTCATATGTCTACGAATTTTTTTTTGCATATTTAATTATACCAGTTTCCTCAGCATTTTACTCCGTTGCCGAGTAAGTGGAACTTACTTTTAAATTAATTTATGTAATGTTGGTACCGACACCGGCGATCGAACTTAGTTTGCTCGCGTGCCGTGACATTAAAAGCTATGTGCTATTGGCTATCGTGGCTCAAATAGTTTTATATATACAAATAGGTAAAGCAATCAATCTTAAAATTAAACACTAACATATATATTAATTTTAATTATTACTTTAGTCTTTTTCTCTGCAATCATTGCAAGTCTTATTGTAATACGTCTGTGAACTATTTTTCTTTACTACATGTAAAACAGTTTTGGGATACAACCGTATGTTACGAATAAAGTGTACGAACAAAGGTTTGTGGAGTATTCGTTTGTTGACGTTCTCGTATATTTAGTAATTTTTATTTAAAATCTTATAAGTATTATCTAAATACATATATGTATTTTTTTACACCGTAAGGCCACGAGTTATTCCATCTCATGACGTGCTATTTGAATCTGATATCATGCACCATAGCTCTTTAAATGTTACACTGCGTACGAATACAATGCTCCCATAAGAAGTGTTTAAACACAACTAAATAAGAGAGGAGTAATTCATGTAATTTCATACAAGCATCCTCGCATCGCTCATCAGAGGTGGAATGTTCGCAAAAGGTTACATAGCGAAAGACGCAAATTTTGAGGTTACCGCCCGCCCGCGCTCCGCCGCCCACCCTGCTGCCCGCCCGCGGTGAAATGCGAGGGTGCTTTATGTGCACGTCATACGCTCCGACACCTCAACTAAAAGTAAGAGCTATCGTACTTTTGGGGTACTGCCGAGGAAAAAAGTGATAGCATTTTGTAATATGAGTGAACTTAATGAAATTTGACAATTTCCGGTCAACTCTAGAGAAACATTGGTTGTCTAATTATATAAAAATATCTCAATAACTAATTATATAAAAATCCTTTCTCCTTCTACTACTCCCTTGTTGCTAACAACTTTCACCCATTAAGATAATTGAACTTTAGAATTAAAGAAATAGAAGTAATTGAACTGAAAGACATCTTTTAAGATAATATCTTTAAGATGTCTTTCAGTTCAGTTCAATTTCTTCTTTCTTCTCATCACCATGTTAATAGAAAGAGAAATACTAATACACCTTGATCGTTAAATATAACGAAAGTTAGTGTTCTATATATCTATTCAGTGCAATGGACTGGGTTCTTGTGTTCTTTTATTATATATTTATATTTATATCAATGTGTATTGGCACATTGATATGTTTATCGATAAAAAACTAGGTTTTTATTTTACGTCTACTGATTTTAAATTTATAAAAAAATACTTAATAAATAATATTATACACGAAACATTTATCTTGATAATTTATATACGTAGTTGATATATTTATTCAACAAAAAGTTAAAAATTTCACGTCAAATTCTTAAGGCCACTATTATGTAGGATATTATATTATCAATCATATATAAAGGTTCTATTACCTTAGCTTAAGTTTTTAATAAAACTTAGACTGACATTTACGTGGAGTAAGATTATTCATGTATACAAGCATTTGTTTCCACGAGTGTACGCGTAACAAGTACTCCATCACTGATATTGGCGCTACCTGCGCCCATCAGCTGAGTCCATACCGCCACGCACCAATGAGAAATGGAGGAGGCATTTAAAATATTATTATGCCTGCCTGTTATGCCTTTTTCTATTCTTATTTTAAGAATTTGTTTACAATATAAAAAACATAAAATTATTTCAATGTCTGAAAAATAAACTCCTGCTGTTTACTTCAATAACATCTGTATGTGTTTTAAAGTCTTTTTCGAAAAAGAAAATTGATTTATCCAAAATAAATGCACATATTTATATAAAAACTCGTAACTCGTAAGTTTTTACGAACTAATATTATAAAAATTTACTAAAAATTTTTCAATAATAAAACTTCAATTTCCTTTTTCTCTCACTTCGATACGTTTTAAAATATCAATTTATTATAATAATTAAAATTTTAATTAGTCTGATATTTATTCCGAATTTATGCGTTAAATATATATATTTCCACCTCCAAACTTTTCATCCATCAACGACATCGTAGTGAAGCTACGTGAAAGCCTACGTAGAGCGTAGCCGCTACGACGCCCATGGGAGTCTACACCCCAGTTCATATCGTAGATTGTTGATTGTTATGTAAAGTGAAGACATATTTACTTGCCAGAAAAGATATAGAAAATGTATGGTGGCGCTGACATTAAACAATATTAATTGTGTAAGTTGTAAGTTAATACATTCATATGATCAATATTAAAAGATAAGTGAATAAATTACTTATTCCACAGTTTGATTTAACTTTTATATTAAATTAGGTAGTCTCTATCCTTATTAAGATCAAGATGAACATGTTTTGAAGTAATTGAAACCCAATATGAAATGTCTCATTGACAAGAAATGCTTCTCCCGAATGTTTTTTCTCACCACGCTATGTGCTGATTTTTAGGTATTTTACCTAGTTTCCAATACTCACGGATAGTAATCCAACAAACCTCTTTAAGAATAAAAATTAAATTTATCAAACCCTGTAGCGTAATGTTTATTTTGTATTAATGTTTATATATTACAGTTTGTGAATGTCTTACGTGGTAGTTGTATATATGAAGGAATTAAAACGATGTTCTTCAGGCAAACCGATTGAAACATACTATTTCTTTTATTTCTAGGATCAATATTGCACAAATTGAACACTTTGTCACATAAACAATTTTCAAAAAGACCGTATTTAATTGAGCAGCGTGTGCACATTGTTTTCGGCAGAAATTAATCGGCTTGAACGGAGAAGGACAACGCCCTCTTTTTTTTTGAGTATGTGTGATGCTGTTGGTCCAGTGACTTTACAGTTTTACCGCAATAGATTCGCGAGCAGAAAATACAATAAAAGCAACTGACCAAGCCGAGGTTCCGCCCTGTCGGGCACTCTCGCGTAAGATGCTTACGTGCGCAAGGTAACGGTCTCCGTTACGGGAACCCTTGTGCTGGTTTAAAAAACCTATTTTATAGGCACGTTCAAGATATATTTTTTTCATCTCCAAGGTCAGGGTAGCAGTGTATACTTATAACTTATTTTTTAAAACAAGAAGAGAAACTTATCAATATAGGCCCAGGTTCGTCCTTACAGTACTATAAGGACTCATCCCTGAGCTGGTCCCAGTACCAGCTTCTTTAATTTCACCGCATTCAACGAAGAGCGGCTGGAATCGTTAATCGTTATCAGTTACTTTCTGATCGGTTTATTCACTGGTATTGCGAAGATTTGTTGAGAGTGGCCGCTGACTTTAAATATTGTAAATCACGAAGGAATTCAAAATGTCATTCTCCTCATTTGGTGGTTGGTAATCCAACACTGCGAGGTGTTCTGTCATTCTCTATGGAATCAGCTGTCCAATGGACTATTTTTGCACCTATACGACCTAGCGGGCATCAGGAAAAGAGCCAACACTTTTCTTAAACGCTGGCAACTTAACTACAACTCATTTGGTGTTGCGGCTATGAATGGGCGGCGGGCCATGATGATCCTTTACCGTCAGTTACAGTGAGTTGCCACCTATACTACAAGTATACGAGTTCACTGGTGAACTTGTGTCGTATAACTTTGAACGATTATTACTATTTTTGAAATATAATCCTAGTATAAAATTATCTCATTATATTCTTGGTTACTAAGTTCACAGGGCTCATAGAGCACTTTTTTAATTTATATGCCAACAGGCGAGGGTCAGCAACCGACGCTCAAAACATTCCAGTGGCTCCGGTCTGAATTCTATTAAATCAACGCGGTTTATCTGCCGTCTCGTGTTCTGCCACGACTTGTATATTTTAACTCACTTTTTGCACTCCAACTGGTATCTATTTCAAAGCAATATGACTTATTTTATCTAAACCACCGACAGATTTAAAATTGTCTACCGAACTAGTTGCGTTTATTCTGTATAGCCCACAAAGTTTTCCCTGCAACTCATTTGAAGCTTACTTATATAATAATAGAGATGGTTTTACATTGCTTGTTAAATACAAAAAGTTTGCACGAAATATAAAGCGTTAGGCTTTGTGCCGCGGTCAGCAATAAGAGGAAACGGCGCCATCTGTCGGCCGCTTTAGCTTCCGGGCAGCGACTTCCGGTTAAAGGCTGTGAAATTTTCAAAGGATTATAATGCGGCTTATTATAACAATGTTTGTGTCCTTTTTTAAAGGTTTTACAGTCCGTGGACTTTTCATGGCTAATGTGTTTTATATTATCTTTTGAAAATATGTTTGAGTTGTATTTCGAATGAATATAAAAACTATTAAGCTATTAGATGATTGATATGATGATTATGGATGTATAATCGGAGCTGGTACTACATCCATCCACAACAAAGATTGAAGTTGTACACGTGTTGTTATTTTTCTGCAGGTAATTAGGTGCCCAGATCCCCACACACACCACACGAAACACAGCGACGCTATTTCACACTGGTATTTTGTTAGGGCGAGGCCTCGCCCCGGTCCAGCCACCCCATTAAGTTACTAGCTGGGGCCTGAATAGTCAATCACTTTCAACGATTTCAACAATCCGATCAAAAGTTAATTTAAAATCAGTATAATTTAATTGGAATTAATAATATTAGTGCATTCCGAATGCTGCTGCAAGGGTGGGGTGGGGGTACGGGGGTGGGGGGAGTCAGAGTGATCTGCTAATTGAGTTAGGTCTCAGGTGCGCCGGCTGCGAACTAATGTGATAACTAAATGAACTGAATCTCTCTTTCATTAGCTCTTCACACGAGTGCCGGTCTTTGGTTTAAGAGATTTTTTTTCATTTGAAATACATTTTCGTATTGCAGTGTAAAGCATAAACTACTTTAAAAATGGTAGAGCGAATGGGTTGACTCGACCGGGGAAGGCCCGAATAGCAGCGTGAAATAGCACCATAACTGCTGTATTAGGACTGGTAAGTGTAAGTATCCTTACAACCCTTTTAACTTGATAACGAGGCATTTTATCGCAGTGTAAAAGGACTTAAGGACTACGAACGCATGTGCATTATGATTCCTTATCTTATACTAATATGGGTGTTATGAGCCGCAGGAAACATACGATCAGGTGAACTGTGTATTTGTTTATCATTCTCAATACGACAAAAAAATAGTTTTAAATGAAGAGCTTTACTTAAATCCATGGAAGGTAAAGCTTGGTGCTCATATTAGATTACATAGCAAGCGAACAGAATATGTTCGAGGACTACGCTATTAAATTAATTGCATTTGTAAATATGACACTTAATTTCTTCTTATTTATCTACGAACCGCGATGTAATCCGAAAACATTTCTAAATCTTGTGCACTTTAAGAAATTATGAATTTTTGACAGCTGCCCATATTGCCACTAAACATGTAAGTTCATAATTATGCAATTGTTCGTGTTAATTATAAAAAAAATCTATATTATATTATTTATAACTTAATTGTAGTAGTGACGACTTATATAGGTTAGCGAGAAGTCGATGGACGCAGATTTGTTAGGATGGTGCTTCATGCCAGCCAGCCATGGCTAATTGTGGATGTGTTATACAATGGACTAGTGATGGCCTGAGATGATAGTGATGATAAAACGTCGTAATATCACTTTGAAATTTATTCTTTAGACCTACAAGTTCTTTTTATTACGAAACAATAGGACATTAATTTTTCTCAGCTATAAAAATAATATCAAAAACATTTGTTCCTAAGAATAATCATATCGGAAATATGTGAGCGCTCAGGTGTGAAATTTCGGACGCGTAGTTTGCAGGCTACGGTTCAATGCTCTGTCCCCGTGGTTCTCGTAGCTCTACACCTGTAGCGCTTCGCTACGACGACTGGAAAATAAACTTATATGAATTTTCTGCCCCAACGATCAACAACATTTTTATTCCTATAAAGAAAACATGGCTTCTTGATTTCTCTTCCTTATACCTTTATGCTCTTTAATACACAAATAATTCTTCCGATGATTTAGTTTACAGGACTTGGACCTATTGAATCTTTTCCTTAAACTTAACCTTTCAGTTGTTAGCACGTTTCATAGTTAATAGGAAGCTGTAAAATAATCACAGAGATATTAAAGATGTGATTTAGAAAAGAAGATATGTTTAAAAATTGCATGAGTGGCTTAATCAAAAATTTTTACAGTATACAAGAATTATTTAAACAACACAAATTTGTATGCATGGAAGGTACTTGATAATTAGGAAAAAATTAAGATATTTTTGTACCTTGTTTTTCAAATAAATTATTGCTATTTAATATAAACCCGAATTTCTGCGTGGTAAACACTAGTAAACTGTAGTAAAAAAAAGTAAGATGTAAAGTAACCTAGGACACTGAAATTAATCATAACTGCTACTGCTACGCATCTAGTAAACTTCCGACCGCTATAGCGTCAACAGCTGTCGGCGCGAGCGCACCATTGGCTTACTCATTACTGTCTTGCTCCGCCTTATTAATTGATGCAACTTTTGTTCGAATTTCCAACACTACTGCGAGTGCAATCTCCGTCATATATAGATCTTATACTCGTCTAATTCGTATCTCGTATAATTCATCGTACTCCTAGTACCTAAGTAATTATGGATGAATCAGTGGATAAATCGGGCTCGGATCCAGATTTACGTTTGGCGAAAAATAATTGATTGATGAGACACCTCCCAGCTTCGTATTTCACCCCGCGAAGCGTTCCAGAGATGATTCAAGCGAGTCGATCAATTATCAGTTGGACAATTTTATGGAAGAATTGAGGAAAATGATGTTGACCCTTATAGCTTCGCAAAATAAGGAGTTGAAACAAGTTACGTCCACACTAACAGAAATACAACAGTCAAATGTGAATATTGTAAGTTCTACGGCTTATTTAGTTGCACACAATGAAAGAAGACAGTAAATATATTGTAATTTTGGAAAACAGAATAGGAGAAATACAGACGGATAACTGAAAGATACATTTTGAAATTAAAATTGTCCCAAAGAAAAGTAATGAAACTAACGAAGATCTGATTGAACTGGTAACGTGCCTCTCTCGTAATCTAAAATCTCTTCGACAAGCAAGACACGTCCACAATAGTTGCAACAAACTTAACTCTAGAAAAAAATCTTTTATGAAAGCGGGTAAATCCTTCAACATAAAACATAATAAGTTATGTGCAACTAATCACTTAGGTTTTAAAACGCATGAAGAAACACCTGTATTCTTGTCAGACCGTCTGTCAGTGAGGGGATCCCGACTACATTTTCTGGCTCGAGATCTTGCCAATTATCTTGCTAAGGTTTACAAGTTCTGCTGGACCAGCTACGGAAAAGATTACGTCAGGAACGATGAAAGACCACCCATTATTATAGTCAGAAATGAGGAAATGGTTCACCAACTATTGCTTAACTAATGCGTAGTACTTTATAAACTGAAACGAGTAGATACGTTTAATGGAGTTGATAGAAATGTATTTATCTAGCCTATTTTTTGTTTATTTTCTTCTTTGTAATTATGTTCTTCAGTTATGGAAGAGCGGTGAGTCTTGGATAAGCATTGTATGCTTAAAAGGACGAATCATTAGGAATGAAATAATTGTAGCTTATGAAGGAAATAAAAAATATTATTATTACATTACACTCATGGACATTGTCCTTCTCTCTAGAGAGGGTGTTAGAGCATAGGTGCGGTTCCATTGCGGAGTTGCTTATTAACATGTTTTCAAAATATATATTTTTTATATCTATCTTACACATTGATGTTACGATGTTCTACAATCGTTTCCTTCAAACCCCGATGTGTGTGTAGCACGTGGAATATATTGCAGTTGTAAGTAAGTTAAGTCATAAACAGCAATCCTAGTTAATAACCTTAAGAAATTATTTCAAGGAGATAAAAATATTGAAACAATATAAGTTTTTACAACTTAATCCCAGGAAACGTTCAGAAATGATGCGTTGCAAAATTTAAAACACTAGTAAAGTAATGTTCGGTGTTAAAATTTATTGTAATATTAGTGACTATTTAAACGTTGTAAATGAAATAAACACTGCAGCTTCTTTCAAATGAACTGAAAGTGTATTGTAAACACAACTGTTGTACGAAAAATGTTAATAAAAAAATCTGTACCTTTCTCTGGTTCTTTTCAGGTCTGTGGCCATTATGCAAACCAGCCGTCGTATTTTGACAATCATAAGCAAGTGCAAAACTTTTATATTGGGTTTAATTTGATTTGATTGGTTAAATTTACAAAAATCTTCGATTTCAAATGAAAATTTTTTAAACTATTCTATCAGCTACAACGATTCGGCTTCGACTCCTGTATTATCCCCCTTTTACTATTTTTAAAGTTAAACAGAAGAAAGAAACAATGTTTACAAAAGTAAATGCAAGCTATTGCATACAAGCAGAGCGGTCTCTAAACAAACAGACACACAATCTCATTCTGTATCAAATGACTTCATATTTCACGGATAAGTTTCTTCTACTCAAACACGGAGCTCATAACGCTCTCCGCCCGGGGCCGCATCTGTGTCGCCTACCGTATACCCGCGTCCTGTCCAAGCGATATTTAACCGGATGTGTGGCTTTGTATGTGTATACTGCTGTCCAGCGACGAACTCTACGCAACTTTAAAGTTGTGTTGTTGTTGAGAGGTTTATCTGTGGAGTTATGCACTGTTCGTGTAGCATTTACTGAATCTTGTACGATTTAAAATAAGATTTTTCATGCTACTCATTAAAACGTTACGTATGTAAGATAAGATCAGTTCAACAGAGTTTTTTAATAGAATCGAATAGATTGTTTTATGAATTTCTGGATATATATTATTTATCCAGAAAAATGTTTCGACTAATAACTTTGAGATTGAAACTCAAGATCAAAATAACTTAGCAACATTTATATTTTTTTCCAACAAAGGGGCAAGCAGCTCACCTGATAGTAAGTGATCACCGCCGCCCATGAACATCCACAACACACCACCAGAAGTGTCGCAGATGCGCTACCGACCTTTAAGAAAGGGGTAGGCTAGTTTCTTGAAGGTTCTTAAATCGTATCAGTTCGAAAATGCCGATGGCAATAGCTGATTCCACAGAGTAGCTGGGTGTAGCAGAAAATTTTGAGTAAAGCGCACAGTGGTGGATCAAATATCAAGAGGATGAGAATGAAATTTTTTAAATCTGTCGCGATGTATGTGTTTCTTCTGCGGCCGGAATTAATACTAACAACTCATCAGAACACATCTCGCGGACCCATGAAGAACTACGCCTGTACAGAATACCAGCGAGAAATAGCAGTATGACGCTGCTGTGTCGTATGGTGAGTGTAGGGAACCGGGGATTATGCTGCTATTTCACGCTGATATTCTGCGAGGGCGTGGTCCTACGCTAGTACGTAAACTGTACGTACTAGCTATGCCACTGTAGAACCTAGATCTAGACCTTCCATGATGATTTAAGAAACCAATGTGAGAGCTAGCTATGATATCATGACAACTGTATCGGCACATCTGTGTCACTAAAGAAGCAGGAGGCCACCTGATGCCATAGGTAAGAGGCGAGAGAGATTAGTTCGTACTAAACTATATACGTAGTTAATACTAAACTATATTATCTGACTGTGATTTTTGGGGCAAGTATGAAGAAACTTTTTGAAGTGGCAACATACAGTCGCAGGGTAGAACGACTTCTACAGATTGAGTAACGGTCTATGCGTGCTAGTCGGAAGTCCATGGATGCAAAAGGCTAAGAATCGTGCTTTATGGAAATCTATGGGGGAGATCTACGTTCAGCAGTGGAATATGGATGAGCTGTGATGACGATGAGTCCTCAATGGATGAGTGTGTGTGTGTACTGGAATAGTAAAATTGCTACTTTCACCATCCATTTGTCATCAAAATTTCCATTGTCACCATACTGGGATAACTAAACAAGGCGAATTATTAAGCCCAACACCAGAATCTAAATAAAGCTAAATATCCAGAAGGATTTTCTATCAGGGGCCAGGTGCATGTGAGATTTGCATTTGAGTAAAATCCGTTACCCTTACCCCAAGTAAATGGAATGGAATTGTCGTATTTGTAAATTTCGTTTTTTATTTCGTCTTCTTCTATGTGTTATCATTTGTTATGATTGCGTTCAGTTTATCAGCAAATGAGAGAATAAAGAGATTTTAAAATCGATTCTCTATTAGTTTCCAAACAAACTTCACAAATGTCTCGTGCGTTCGCAGTATCCGCGTTGAGTTTGTATTTAATGTTACACTGGTTGAAGTGAGACTAACTCAGGTATATATAACGTATGTTATATGTTAAGATTTGATCTAAGTAAGATAACTTATAATATAGACAACAGTGGTAGAGCTACAGTGCAGTTTGTTTCTAGCTGCAGAATGAATGGGTCAGCTCGACTGGGGTAGGACCACGCCCTTACAGAATTCCAGCGTAATATAGCAGCATAATGTTGCTTAGTTTCGTCTGGTGAATGTGGGGTCCGAAGACCTTTATTACTGGTGACGAGGCATTCCAGCTCAGTCCTCAGGGGTGGTAACGCATCTGAATTATGATTCCTTGTCAAGGATGAATGTAGATGTCATGGGCCGCAGGAGTCACTTGCCACCAGGTGTACTGTGTGCACGTTTGTTACGCTCGATGCGCCCACCGGATAAGCGAGCTGAAGTGGCTTTTGACTATATTTTTAACAGGATAAACGAGTTCTTGAGACCGGCAAACGTTTGAAAGGCTGGCAGGAGTGGGATGAGGGTAGATGAGGGTCGTACTCACAGTACTGGTATAGCCACAATGGAATCAACTGGAGAAGACCACGCCCTCATAGGATACCAGCGTGAAATTGGAATATAAGGCAGCTTTGTGTAGTTTGGTGAGTGTAAAATCCTGAGATCTTACTGGTTGTGATCATTATGCTGTTATGCACAGTTGTATATTGAATTAAGTATAAACGGAAATATATCAAGAAATAATCGTTATAAGATTAGTTTTACTACTCTTAACGATATAATAGACGTGCAGGTGTTAAAGGTTTTAAAAATAATGTATTCGTAACTCGCCATACAGGCTTGCCTCGTGCGAAGGCTGCAGTTATTTATAAGTGTGATTAAAAAGGCGTTGGATTTATTTAGTTTTTCTTCTAAATATATTAACTTGTGTTTCTTTTCTATATGTATCTCTCTAGCGCTGTAATAAATATTTATTACTTTTACTTTTATTTCACGCTGGTATTCTGTGAGGGTGTGGAACTACCCCGATCGAGCTGACCCATTCATACTGCAGCCAGGTACAAGTAAGCCACGCGGCCGACAAATCAAAGCAAATTAAAAACATTATCATGATCAGGGAAACTAAACTCCATGCACTGCAAGCATCATTTTTATTAAAAAAATCTCTTCTTCCTGTCATTTTCCCACATGCCTTCACATATTTCCTTTTGTTAACTGTAGCTATTTCAATATTACGCACACATGCCTTTCAGTTCGATCTTATTTGCATAGCAATTGAAAAGATGCCGGCATGGAACATGTCGAGGTGGCAATACGCAAGTATTGGAGGCGACCGCAAATATTGACCATCCGACGGCGAGCATCTGAGCGAGGTATTGCCAGTCGCACTTCTTGCCCGAGGGGCTCGACATTCTCATTTATATGGGGAGGACATTTCGGGTACTTTTAAAAAATAGTCAATTCTTTTTGTACATATGGAGTTATATCCACTATGATAATCTTTCTAATATATTATTAATTAAGTCGTTTCTTTAAGTCTGAACTCCTGGCACATTCTCTGATAGTAAATATGTACTCGTAAACCTCTAAAATAAGTATATAATTTATGTTAGAGGGGACGAGAGAGCACACATTCACTTGATGGAAATGATGACCATGAAAACTAAGTTTGAATCAATGTGCACATGCGTTGTCATACCTGTGATTGGGTCTTCGGACACTCACACACAGGCAAGTTATACTGTCTTTACATGTTTCTGGATAAATGTAATATACAAATCCAGGAATATGATTAAATGAATAATTTTGGAATATAAACGTTGCTAAGTATATATATTTATATATATTTACACAGGGACAGGGAATGTTACTCCATGACAGAGTAACAGCGTAAAATAGCTGCATAACGCTGCTGTGTTCCGTCTGTTGTATGTAGGGCCCGGGAGATGTTTTACTACTGGTGACGAGACATTTCACCTTAGTCCTCAGCGGTGACACCGCGTCTGCTCGAGATTCCTTAACTAGGGTGAATGTAAGTATTATGTGCAGTAGTCAATGCAATAAAAAAGATAAAGATTCAACCTCTGAAATGTGTATGCAAAAGTTTTATATTATTAAAAAGACACACCAGACACTTTGAGACCATTGGTTTACATAAGTTAATAAATAAAACTTTACTTAACTTTATTAAGAGACGTTTTTGTTTATTGGAACTGCTCTCGCCGTAGCAAACTAAAAACATAGCAGTCGTAGAGCGACCAACACGGGAAACTTTCCAACATTCAAAGAAACGAATCGTTTTGCGATCTCTTTACAATTTGCTAATTTGGCTTCCTTATTTATAAAGCTTTTAAGCGAACTTTTATTTATGAATATTTATGTTTCGTAAAAGTTTTTGGTAATATTACAGATTACAAACGATCTTGCCCATGACATCTACATCCACCCTTAACAAAGATTCAAGATATTCAAGCGTTGTCACCCCTGAGGATTGAAATGGAAAGTCTCCTTATTTGTGATAGAGTATTTCGTCTGGTGAGTGCAGTAATCTGGAGACCTTTATTACTGGTGACTAGGCATTCCGTCTCAGTCCTCAAGGGTAACAACGCATCTGCATTATAATTTCTTGTCAAGGACGAATGTCATGGGCCGCAGAAATTATTTGCCATCAGGTGAATTGTGTTCTCTTTCGTTTCTCTGAATGTAATAATAAATATAATATAAAGTATTAAATAAAATCTCAAATATACAAGGCCTATCACTTCTTTCAATGTCCTTTTTATAAACTTTTTTATTATATTGATTAAATATTGTACCTATTAATATAACTAACGGTTAATGGTAAAACTGACTGACGGTTTTGCTGACAATATACGAATTACAAATTCAAATCTACAATTACAAGTTTCGTAGATCATAGCTTTAATCTAAATCTGTTGACACTTTATTAATATTAGGTGTCACAATCGAACACAGTTCTGATGGTAAGTGATCCCCGTGTCGTCTACATCTGTCCTCAACAAACGTGCAAGAGACACACATCCAGTGTCACTCCTGAGGAGTTATAAGGAAAGCTTCGTTACATATCATCGTACATTTCCTGATAAAATTAGAATCCGACTAGCGAAAGAAGTCTCATTTAATACGGGTTTCCGAACTGTTGAGGTGAACGAATAAATATTGGCCGTATGTTGGCGACCACTCAACCGGGATATTTGAAGCCGCCCTCCGCACCTAGAGGGCAGGTCGATAATTGACTTTTGGACTCGCAGACTGGAAAAGTTGTAGACCCTCGAATTTTTATCGTATATGTAGGGTGTTTTTTATTGATGTTGTAAAGTATAAGATTGGTATTTTCCTTTTTTTTATATTACATTGCGAGTAACAAACGAGCACACAGTTCACCTGAAGGCAAGTGATTCCTGCAGCCATGACATCTAAATTCATCCATGACAAGGACTCATAATGAATATGCGTTCTCACCCTTGAGGACTGAGATGGAATACCTTGTCACTAGTAATAAAGGTCTCCGGATCCCTACACTCACCAGACGAAACACAGCATCATTATGCTGCTATTTCAAGCTGGTATTCTGTGAGGGCGTGGTCCTACACCGGTCGAGCTGACCCATTCATTCTGCAGCTAGAAAGTGCAGCGTAGCTCTACCACTATAAAAACTACTATTTCATAATTGTTATATTACTACTATTTCATCTATTATACCGCTATATTTTTATATTCAAAGTCAAATGACCAATTAACTTCAGGTGATTGTTAACAAATGGTTCAAATAAATAATAAAGATAAGCGAATTCATTAGCCATTATACTATTTAAAGCATAAGTAACCTAATGTAAAGGGGACGGTCTGGAGAGCTTTACCTCGAAAGGTTGACTTCACTCTTCGGCTATTGTGGAGAAACATCTCCTAAGCGCAAGCATTAAGCTTAGTTGGAGTTGAACAATAGGTTATAATCTTTAAAAATAAACTGTTGTATGCTATGCTTCGTTATAATTACAAATTTGAGTTTGAAAACTTACGACTGCAGTTAGACATATTTCTGTTCAATAGAAAAGTTCAAGTTTATTTGTTAGGCGAAATACTTGAAACCCTGTTTTTTTTTCTATTTTTTTAGAAAACTCAGCAAAAGCATAGACCTGGGACATATTCTTCTAATAGAGCGTTTTGTAAATAAGAAAAAAACTTGAGAAAAGCGAGATAACAAGATCTACACTGTACGAATATTTGCTGTGAATCGAACCCAGAACAGACGGCAGACCATACTCTAAACACTACGCCAGCGACTGTCATATCTGGCACTTGTCACCTATCACCCTTTTAAACATGGCTAGGGTCCTCTTTGTGCGGCGGGTGTTTATGATGGCATTAACGATTTCATGCGGTAAATATTTGTGTGGAGAACACAGAGTGGATTCAAAAATCTATTTCAATTTTATAAGAATTTTTTTTTTTAAATTTATTTCATAAACAACAATTTCTTTTAGAAATATTTTAGAAAAATAACAAGAGTATCTTGCTAATATTACGTAGTTAAGTTTGAAAAGAAAGTTCCTAAAAAGGAAAAATCCTTCAGGATATGTTTCTGTTTATTTTCGGATGATATTAACTGCGCAGATTATATTGTAGTGTCGTTAGTATTCTCGCAAGTTGCACACTGCAGACCAAAAGTTTAACACCACTTTAATTAAAGTAAGAAAATAAAGTAAAACTCCAATAAAATATTAAATGTTTAATTAACCTGTTTAATCATCTAATAGAACATTAATTGACAAACAATATACTTTAAAAGCGTAAAGAAATATTAACAGTCCATGCAAAAAAAGCTTATAGTTAGCTAAACTGATTTTTCATCAAAAAATCCTCCTTTACATTTTATGACTTTTTTCACAAGTTCCGGCATACGGGCAATCAATTTGTTGTTGTTATTGTTGTTGTTAACACCCATGTTTTTAATACCCCTTGTGCCTCTTTCTCTTCTAAATATCCTCTACATAATTTTGAGCTATGCTTTGGATCATTATCTTGTTGGAAAATGAATCCATCTCCAATTAATCGCACCCGGAAGACACGGCAATTTGTTCTCTATGTCCTCAGGGTGGACAACGCATGTGCCAACAGACATAATTTCCACTTCAAGTGCGGGTAGGATGCTATAATTAATTACAATTTTAAATGCTAATTTGACAAATGGTAACGCGCTATAGTGTTCGTATTCTATTGAAGTGGCTCGTAGAATCAAATTTTTGGAACGTTATAAAAGGATCTTTCATTTATAATATTAGAGATGTCAAACGAGCAAACACCTGATGATAAGTGATAACTGCATTCATCATCAGCGTCATCATCACACCTTGCATCGATAATAATTCGTAATTTAATAATCTTTATTTGCAGGAATCTGGGTTGTACGAAACTGATGAAACTAGATGAATAGATAATACGATACTGGCATGCAAACATTACATATTTTTTAAATAATTGCGGTTCTCTTAATTTGCATTTATGATTTTTTTGATATGATGGTGGCAAACGCTCAAGCATCTGACCTGATTGTAAGTGATCACCGCCGCCCAGGGACATTCGCAATACCAGAGAAGAGGCAGATGCGCTGCCGGCCTTTAAGAAAGGTGTAGGCTCTTGGCTCAAGGTTCCTAAGTCGTATCCATTCGGAAATATCGCCGGCAACAACTGATTCCATAGAAAAATAAAAAGAAAAGAAAAAAAGAGCGTGGGCAGAATATTTCGCGTGAAGCGCACAGTGGTGGATTAGCCAACCATCGATATGATGGAATTAATCCGAACAACTCCTCTGAACACTCGCCATGGTAAATTCGGTAAAAAATGCACAGGCATGTAACATCTCTTTGTAACGGCAGTGTATCAAGCCAATCGGAAAGTACCTGGAGTCAGCGATTCGAGCCGCTCTTGGTTGAATGCGGTCAAAAGCGAGTGCTTAAACACTAGGTTACCCCAGCCATACTCTTTAATACAATGGCTTAATTAAATAAGCTCTTTGAATTGTGATTTGTAATTAAATGCCTAATCTCGTGGCTCCCCTCCGCGAAGCTTTATCACGTCGGTATCTCATCTGTCAACATTCAAATATAGAGTTTCCTTTCAATCCACGAGCCACCCGCGTCCAACCAACAATATCGCAATTTATTCCCAAAAATACTTTTACGGGTATTTGCCCTCGCCGTTCTTCTCCTTTGCACGCGCTCATATTCGTATTTCATCGTCTCTCTCTTGCTAGAACGATTATAGGAGTTAATTGCAGGCTCGGCCAGTGTATGACCGTGGCTCCCGTTTTGTATAATTAAGTTCACACTTAACCCCTTTCACGGCCCCTTTGTATGCATCTATGAGATATTTACTAAATACAGGCTCAGTGACTAAGCATTCGTTTTAATGTCACAGTACGCCAGCAGACCGTGTTCGATCCCCGGTGACGGCACAAATTATTACTCTTGATTAGAATTTTAAGTGCTTTACGACTTACATGCTATCACGGAGACATGTGAAATCCGCCAATAGATACGCCATGTGGTGGACAATGTTCAACACCTGTCGAGAGGATGCTTATGCCCAAGAGTGGGATTTATAATATATATATATATATATATATGTATCTTTATATACTTTTACTTAATTTTGGCGATTATTAAATATTTGTCTAGTGGAGCTCCTTTATTGAAATCAGTGTCGTCAATCTTGTAGTAAGTGGTGATGTAGACGTCGATGCTGGAGCGCATCTACTCGGCTGCTGCTTCTTCACTCGTCTCTTGAACACACACACAATATACTCGGACGGAAAGACTGTCGCAGGAAACTATTCCTATACTACGCTGTTCGCTTTAAAACGAAGAAGCATATCGCTTCGTTCGAATGCGACGAATATTCATCCCAACGAAAGAATGGAGACCTACCGTGCGTCTTGTTGTTCGGTGACGACTTTTTTTATTTATATTATAACCTTATATAAAAACTACTCGTTCAAAAGGCTTCTACATCTGCGACCCTGTCCTGACTCTATGTCAACAAAGCTCTTGAAATAATTACAAAAGGTCGGGAGCTTTTTCGGAACGGATTGAGAGACACTTTTCAAGATTAGATAATTATGTATTTATATGTGTGTTACATATAAATATGTATAATTCGACCACGCTGATATCTTCTGATTATTACCAAATAACATCAACTACGCACATTATTTTATAGTGCATATACACATGAGCAAGCAAACACAGAGGCACTCGTGGTCTGCTTCCCTATTCCGATGTAATGAATGCAAGTGCAATAAGACAGGAGGAAGGGTCATGTGCAGTGGTAATGACACCCAAATCCGAAAAACTATAGAAACTGAAGAAAGAAACAACACGCCATCGATTATAACTATTATATATTAATGTCCGTATGTTTATATATTTGTATTTGTTAAATATATCTATTTATATATATGTATTATGTACTGCAATGTATTTCTATCATAGTATTGATGTCGAGGATTAAGTTATGTCTCTGACGTTATGAAATTGAATCCAAGACCACAAGCGAACACTTAGTTACACAGAGTGCCTGTTGCTGAGAGATCGACTGTGTTTCACTGTGAATACCAAACACTGACTAATACTTGCCATCAACTCCGCAGCTCTGACTAACCCGTGCATGACGTCATGGAGTGCTCTCACCGGAAAAGAGCGCATAGATTATTCCCCGTCGATTAGCGCCACGAGCTCGTTCTAATAACGAGCTTTACCAGTCACTTCCGCCGCTATATCCCTGTATATTTCATATAATTAAATACACTCACTATAATATTTTTTCTAAAAGCTTAAACAACAGTCGTATTAGTGTTATTATTACATTGTCATGTTCCTAAGACGTCTGCAAGATGAGATGAGTCAGATGAGTGAGACGTAAACAAACCCACAGCGATTCCTATACACACATACGTATTGGGGGACTTCTGTCGTTTTTAAATATTTTTTTTATTTATGTCTACGAGCTTTTTTTATTTATCTCTAAAGGTTTCATCAACTGCATAGAATATTTTTATAGTGCCGTAAATATTTGTGTAAATATAGAGGCACTTATTCGTTGTCCCCTACTCCGATGCACGTGCAACGAGACCGGAGGAAGGTTCAGATGCGGTGTCAGGGACACGGCACACACACACAACACATATGAGAACTAACAAATTGTGATAAACAAATATTGTTCATCGAACTCGGGACCTGCGACGCGCCAACATACTCTAACCACTACGTGTCACACACATAACAGACCAATTAAAGAGTACTCCGATGCATTAGGTGCATTCCGCTATCTAGCGATAGGGGTGGCGGGGGTGACGGGGATGGCGGCGAAAAGGGGGTGGGGGTAACTCACTTATGCAGCCGGAACGGTGACTGCGCGCTCAACAGATCCAATTTGCAGGGTTTTATTGAGTGAAAATTGGTACAGACGGAGCTCCCGGCGGCCGGCGGTGTCTTTGAGATAAAGCGCTACGGTGGATCCACTTTAACCGGGGAGTTGATTCGGTATTCCGTGATTGTGCAGATGGTTTTTTATTTATTGTATCGACGGTGACAAACGAGCACACTGTTCGCCTAATAACTCCTGCGGCCTGTGACATTCATATACATCCTCGATAAGGGATTATAATTTAATAACCATTTTTTTATATAGAACTATAGAAATAATGGAAGATGAGCAAACAGCTCACTTGATCGTAAGTGATCACCACCACATAAGCATCCGCAACACCAGAGGAGTCCCAGCTTCTGCCAGCATTTTAGGAAAGTTTAGGCTCTTTTCTTGAAGATCTCGGAAGGTAAGTCGTATCGGCTTAGAAATACCGCTGGCGACAGCTGATTCCACAGAGAAGTTGTGCGTAGCCAAAAATTTCGCGTAAAGTGTACAATGGTGGATTACCAACTGTCGTGATGATGAGGATAAATGTTGAAATCAGCTGGAACTCCTCACGGTACATTTGGTAAAAAATGTATAGAAATGCAACATCTCTTCGCAACGCCGGTGAATCAAAAAGATCGGAAAGTACCTGGTCATCAACGATTCGAGTCGCTCTTCGTTGAATGTGGTCAAATGGATGGAGGTCCTTACTATGTACAGTGGTAGAGACACACCGCGGCTTGTATCTTGTAGCAGCAAGTATCGGACGTTTCGACCGGGGATTATCTACGTCATCTCAGAATACCTTCGTGAGAAATCAGCATAACGCTACTGTGTTTCATATGGCGAGAGGTTCGAGGATCCAGTCGCACGTAACGAGGCATACCATCTCAGACCTCAGGGGAACAGTGTATTATTATTATTACCACTGACTCTTGGCAGCCGTGTGTAAGTACTGATTAGATTGTTGATTACATCTCTATCAGTACCTTCACCCGAATGAGTCGGTCACGCGGATAACCAGAGTAGAACAGTTTGTTTTCCCCTTCCAACGAGTCTCTTGCAGGAATGTGGCGTGCACCCTGCGTTTGGTAGCCCGTCTGTCAGTTCTCGGCAGCGGTAAGATAACCACTGTTCCAAGTGGCAAAGCGGTGTTTCATTTAGGGTACTTGTGCCTCTAGCCATGCCCGTACTTGACACGGTTGACCTTGTGCACTTATCGCAGGTATAGGAAGATGAGCCTGTGTGCTGTGTGCCGGCGATGTCCTATCCATAGCACTCAAAATACTTTTAGACTTTTCCATAATAAGCGACAGATTTGTGATATGACATGGAGCGACTGCCGTCTGACATCCATAACCCCGAAAGGAACCACTTTTGCCAGCGCCTAGTTTATAGTCCAGCAGGATGCACCTAGAGCAGGTGAGGTTGGCTAGGGTCCGTTAGATGCTATTCGGACCTCTTATATCCTGTTTGTCACCCCTAATATTTAAATAAATTTATTATGCAGAACTTTAGCTACGAAAGCTGTTGTTAAGAAATCTTGGACTAGTATATAGGGCATAATAAAAAATATATTAACAAAAAGCTATGGAAATGCTAATAAATTAGTCCAATACTTAATTCTGCCACATATAAAAGTCACGATAAGTTATTGTAGCAAGTTGCCCAATAAATCGCCAGTTAATACTGGGCGGCTTCTATTTGGGCGGAATTGCCCAACTTAAGTGGGTAAACTTTATTTATACTCTTTATAAATTTCTCACAAAGCTTACGATTTACTTACGCGTCCAAATAGTTTTGTTATTAATATCTTGTCGGATATCGATTGTGAGTTTTTTTTATAATATAGGGCTGGTAAAGAGCACAGTTCTTATTTAGACTGGCTTTTAACTCTAAGATTATTTAAAATTTTATTGAGGATAACAGTTAACTTAATGGTAAGTGATTCTTGTGATTCGTAACACCCACATTCATCCTCGATACGGAATCGTGCTGCAGATGTGTTGTCGCCATCGAGGACTAACCAGTAATCCTCCATCACCAGGGTCTCTTGATCACGTGTCTCTATTTTTAGGAGTTACCACGCAAGAGTATGAGTATATATATAATGGATCGCAGTCATCAGCATGGTTCAGGTGAACTGTCATGTAATAATGTAATAACATCGGGTTTAATATTTCTTAAGTTTAATATAAAATGTCAGGAGTGGGAACTGCAAATACTATTACACATTCAACATGAACAGTTGTAGATGTACGAGGGCACATTGAAGAGTTTTGAGCCTAAGGTTGACATTTAAATTCAAAAGAATAAATAATACTGGCACGTAATAGCCATTTCTTTTTTAATTATAATCTGCTGTCTTTTGCTTTTCTTCTGTCAAAATTGCAAAATTTGTGATCGATTTAACAAACGAAGTTCGCGGTTTCCGTAGAAATGGATAAAATTGAGCACCGTTCCGTCATAAAATATTTACAAAAAAAGGATTAACGCCACAACAAATTTATGAAGATATGTACGAGACTTTGGGGGAATGCTCCATCATATGCCACTGTCAAAAGATGGGTAGCGGATTTCAAACGTGGCAGAGAAGCATTGCAAGATGAACCTAGGAGTGGTAGGCCGCCGACGGCTACCACAGACGAAAATACCAATAAAATATTAGACATGATTTTGAATGACAGGAGATTGACGATTGCAGAAGCAATAGGCATTTCCTATGAACGAGCACAGGACATAATTTCCAACGATCTTGGATTTTCTAAGGTCTCTGCCAGATGGGTACCTAGACTGCTTTCAGCCGAAAACAAACGCACACTAACAGTATCACAGAATTGTTTGGATCTGTTCCAAAGTGATCCTCAAGATTTTCTTAGCCGTTTCGTAACCATGGACGAAACTTATACCACAATACACCAGAGTCCAAAGTATAATCCAAGCAATAGAAAAGAGCAGGGTCACCGCCGCCTAAAAAAGCTCGGGGCGTTTTGTCAACCAAGAAGGTAATGGCTTCAGTTTTTTGGGACTATAGAGAGGTCATTATGGTTGACTACCTTGAAAAAGGTAAAACCATAAATGCGGACTATTATTGCACACTCTTACGTTTGCGTAAATAAATAAAAATAAAAAGGCCTGGTATGTTGTCTAAGAAAGTTTTGTTCCAGCAAGATAACGCTCCTGTCCATACTGCGGCGAAATCAATCGCACAAATACACAATTGTAGCTTTGAATTGTTGCCGCATCCATACTATTCGCCGGACCCGTCTGATTACCATCTCTTCCCTAATCTAAAAAAACACATGGCAGGACTAAAACTTTCAACGAATATCGAGGTACAAGAAGCTGTGACTGAATATTTTGATGAAATTGAAGATTATTTTTTTTTAGAAGGAAAACTAAAGCTAGAGACAAGATGGCAAAATTGTATAGATCACTATGGAGACTATGTAGAGAAATAAAATAATCATTTTAAAAAAAATCTTTTTTTTAAGGTCGGGCTCAAAACTTTTCAATGTGCCCTTAGATGTACCATCAGATAAATTGTGTGCTCGTTCTTCACCCTAATATTATACTAAAGGAAACTCACTGAATAAAATAAGGTCTTTTCTCAATCATGGCGATCTATTCCTGCTACTGCTGATTAATGGTAACTAATAATATATTTTTTTCTTTTCATAGACATCAAAATGCTTATATGTATCAGCTATTGCAGAAACAAATATTTAATAAATAAATAATTATTACTATATATTTATTAAATATTTGTGTAATTAAATTCTGATACTCGTTTGTACACCAATGATATCCAGCACTCGTTTAGGTACGTATCTTAAAGTCAACAGAAATTAAAGACAACAGGAAGATATGTAAGTAAAGTATGATAATCATTTAATAAAATATTAACAATGAAATAAAAAAATAGGAACAATGAATTAGAGTGGAAATAGAATGTCTATCTACGTGTCTGCAAAGATATGAAGCTAATCAAACGGCCCTTAACTAGTGGAGGCACGCGGCCCGCCTCGCCTGCGTCTTGCGATGTAATGCTCGTTGCAACCGGGTGGAGAGGGGAGGGTCCCATTATTAGGGGACGGCATTACGAGACTCAATGGCGATTCACATTCGAATGACAGAATATTTTTTTATTATTGAGTGATTAAACCGATGATTAGTAATCTGTCTAGTCCCATATATATATATCCTGTAAGCACTTACTGAATCCCAGTGTCGACCTCACCAGTGTGGCTATCTCTCTTAATTGTAAGTGCCTATTATCTCCTGGTCTCGGGTACCTATCCTCGGAAGATAATAAAGACAACCTTATCAGGGCCAGGGCGCTGCACTCACAGAGTATGTGTTCGTGATAAAGGTAAGCTAACAGCTTGTTTCTACTCGTAGCTACTGTTGCAGTAGCTTGACTCGATCAGGGAAGTTCTATACCCTCATACAATACGAGCGTAGCGTCGGTGTGTTTCGTATGGTGAGTGTCCGAATTCGGAGAATTGGTAACAGAGGCAGTTCATCTCAGTTCTTAGGAGATGAGAATGCATCTTCTAACTTTATTGAGGGAGGATGTTAGATGTCATGGGCTACAGTTGTCTACTATCATCAGGTGAACTGTGTGCTCGTTTGTCACCTCTAATGTAATGAATGTAGTATGTATGTAATTAACGAATGATATTGTAATTGCTATAAAGGATAGAGGAAAAATTTGGGATATTTGATATATATATATATATATATATACATATGCATATATATTTAGACATTCCGTAATTGCTTTCCTTACTCTAGTCACTCCCCAAACTTATACATAAATACATTTCTGGACTAACACTCTACACTTACCGACATGCACGCACAAACATATGTAAATCATATAAGTTTATTAATAGTTCAAGCCCTATTTATATTAAAGTGAATTATGCAATATTAAACTAGCACCCTGTGAACTTTGTTAATATAAATAAATTTAAAAATCACATAGTGTTCTTAATATTTGTAATATGAAACAGTTAAAATCATCGAACCGTCAATCATACCGCTACGGATGGAATCCCAGTCCATAACCGAACTAATCGAATAGCCACCCGACTGCCACCGAACTAATAGAATTACTTGCCACCGCCCGTGACGTAATCAAACGGAATTCTCGAAGCAAATGAAATGTAAAAACGCCGTCGAAACTAGCGGCCGCTTATTGTGCGAATGCACCGAGACGTGCATCGTCTCGCTCCCACGCCGAACTGAATCGAATGAAAAATGTAGCGCGAATTCGATGCAGCGGCAACTCGCTACGAGCCGCGAACACAGAATAATCGTGTCTGTCCCAAACTAGGGTAGCCATGGTTTTTGTTGTTTTGTTTCTTTTATATTGATTTGTGAATAAACGAGCATACAGATCATCTGATAGTGATTCGTGCGGCCGATGACGCACACGTCCCGCCTCCCCCCACACCCCCGATAAGGAATCATCTCTGAAGTGTAAGATGGAATGTTACAAATAATACGGGTGTCCGGATTTCTATACTAACGACAGACGATTTACTGCAGTTTTCGCTAATTGTGATGGCAAGAAACACTACAGCGTGGCTTTACCACTATCAATTCTCTATATTTATTTAAGTATGGAATATCAACAACATTGCATGTATCATAAGGTAGAAATATATTTAATTAATATTTCATGATAAGGTGGGACTTATGCAAGCTCGCGGGAAGTCGACGGATACAAGTGGCTCTGATTCGTGCTTTGTGGCATCCAGGGTGATGGCCTATTGTGATAAGCTGTGTGATGTATTTATATGATGCAGTGGCTTTTTTCAGAGATTATTTTAAACAAACAATTTCCGTCTAAACAATTTGGTACAATTTGCATTTAAACTTATGCACTAAATCTTTGCAAATACAAATTGATTGTAATTTGTTGTAAGTTTAGTGTATTCACTGCACCGGTGTTTGTGCCTATGTGGATATATAAAGAGGAATATAATAAAAATCTATGTTATTATTGTTGCTGTTAAGCGAGTATTTATTATTTATTTAAATAATACGCCTGTATATATGCACTAGACGGGGTGACGAAACCTA
This sequence comes from Teinopalpus imperialis, assembly GCA_029286865.1. Lineage (NCBI taxonomy): Eukaryota > Metazoa > Arthropoda > Insecta > Lepidoptera > Papilionidae > Teinopalpus > Teinopalpus imperialis. Next base: position 12,881,571 of record JAGSMU010000009.1, on the reverse strand, counting down.
TGTTAACCTATGTTACTATCTGTATATATATTTATATAAATATAGAGATATAGATAAAGAAAGAGCCACCTGCATTCATCGACTACCAGCAAACTAACATAGGTTTCATCACCCCGTTTAGTGCATATATACAGGCGTATTATTTATCCCTTATCTCTACCATTATTAATATAGTCGTAATCGGTTCAAAATTATCAAAGGATAAATTCAAACGTTATTTATATAAAATGAATTTCATACTAAAGAGTTGAGTGCACTCGAGAAATAGCTGTCACATATTTTAAATAGTTTGAGCAATACAAGATGCCTGCGTCGGACAGAATCGCAGCTAACTATGCGGCCGGGCGAAAAGCTCCCCCGGAGCACGGCGGCGCTGCTCTATAGAAAATTCAGCGGAACTTTGGAGTTCATTGCGAGATCCGACAACACGACTTAACTTGGCTCGTTCAGTTCTTTAGAAGCGGGTTTTGTTAGCAATGTGCACAGGTGTTTAAATGTCGTATGATTTTATTTTATTTAAAGTTTTTTAAAGTGAAAATGCATTGCATAGAAACTAGTAATAAGAGATATTTTATTTTTATTATAGTTTATTGTTTTGAGGGTGACAAACGAGCACAGAGTTCACCTGATAGTAAATGATTCCTGCTTCTCATGACACCCACATTTATTCATAAGGCAGATGTGTTGTCACCGCGAAGGACTAAGATTGCCTCGTCACCGGTTATACGAGTCTAAGACCCCAGACTTCATATTGGTATTCTGTGGTAGTGAGGTTTTTCCACCAATCGTGCCGACCCACTTAGCTGGAAATAGCGTGCCTCTAAAATTATAATTCTACATTACTTTAATTTTCCATACATGCAATTTAAGAACCTCTCTTTGTAGTCGGCTAAATATCATCCATGAACTAATTAATTAAATGATAGGTATGTTAGAACTTTTCGATTGAAGTCATTACATTTCAGATCGAACGCATTAAACTTCCACCCCCGTTCTGCAGCACCCCCGAGGTTACAGTAGCTGGAATTAAATTCCAATCGAATTACCGACTTCGAACTTACACAGTTCGAAATCAAACTTATAAACTTTGAAATAAAGTTTAAATTGCATCATGGCGTAGCTGATAGTGACCTCGCCGAAATAGGTAGCTAGTAGGTTCACTATGTGTCTGCTAAACCACCGGATGATATTAAATAAAAAACGCAATAATATGCGTAGATAATTTTTAACTTTAAGTGGTTTTGAAAAATAATATGGTAGCCTTTATTTATAGTTTGGGTAGAGGTAGTAATGGAAATTATGATAGAAAAAATTGACGAGATTTTTAATAGAATAGGTTCTATTTTATTAAATTCTCGTCATAATGTTCTTACCGGAATGTTTTAGAATCTATTACCCTCTCAGTACATAGATATTACCATTCTGCCAGACAAACATGCTGCTTTTAAAAAATACAAAAAAAAGTTGGACCTATTAACACCTAGTCAATAATTATTTTAATATAAAAGCTTTAAATAGTACTATTAATGTAATAAACAAAAAACATAGAATGTCCTAAATTCCCTAAAAACAATCTGGCTACTCTAGTTGGAAGCAGTGCAACTGAAATCGAATTACAAGACAGTTCGTGTTTGATAGATTATCTACCGGGGGCAGAGGTTCCGTGCAAGCAACAGCGCACCGCTCCGATACCTAGGCTGACCAATGCATTGCTTCAATTGAAGTAAAAACAAAGTGCGCTACAATATTAATCGCATAGTTTCTCAATGTCGTTATAATTCAAAATGAAAAGATTACACATATAGGCGCCCGATATAAACTGGCGTCAAACTTACAAAGTAACAAAATAAAAGGTTATAAAAATATAACTATATATTTTGCCATACGTTAGAATATTTATTTATACATAGACTGGAATAAACATTGAAATTGAAAAATAATAAGTAAACGGATTGATTTATCCTTATAAGTGTTTAACTTACCTTTAAATAGGAAAAAATATTATGAAAAGTTATATTGTTAATAATAATTGTGTATATGTTACCAGATATTTTTTATATTGATTATATTATTAAATATAACATTTTGATATTTGCACATACCTATATCGATAAATATATTTGTGAGTATAATCCACGTAACACGTACGGGAAGCTGTCCCAATGGAATTAGGGGATCAATGTAGCCGCGGGCATCCAGGGGCATGGGTGTACCCCGGGGAGTGCGCTGGGGACACTCCTATTGGTTCTCTGTTTGCACTGAAACGATTGGAGCCAGTATCGCAATGTAGTGCGGATGGCTTTCGAAAAACTTGTTTTATTCGCGTGTCGTTCCCTTTTGAAAGTGGTTAGAGTACAAAGTGTGGCCGATATTAGAAACGCTCGTATTCAGAGTGTTGTCGAAAAAACTCAAGCCTTTGACAAATAGCGTTAAAACGTTTGTCCGTTCGGCGCAGTCGGGATGTCGACGCGCGAACACTTTATTCATTTTATTGACAAGAAATGTGAAAACTATTTGAAATAGTGTTTCTATAAGCAACTTTTTTTTTTTTACTATATTCATAATACCGAACGAGCACACAGTTCACTTGACGGCAAGTGGTTCCTGCGGTCCATGACATCTAGATTCATCCTTGATAAAGAATCATAATGCAGATTCGTTGTCACCCTTAAGGACTGAGGTGGAATGCCTCGTCATCAGTAATAAAGGTCTCCGGATCCCTACACTCACCAGACGAAACATAGCAGAATTATGCTGCTATTTAACACTGGTATTCCGTGAGGGCATGTATAAACAAACTGCAGAGTAGATCTAGCACGTATACAAACTGCAGTGTAGCTCTACCACGTATAAAACTTCAAAAAGAAGGTTATTTAGAATGTGATACCGTTGAAAATGTGTATTATTTTTATACATGGCCACGTTACCAGCTAACCAAACGTACTAATTGGATTAGAAAATAGTAGTCGCATAGTAGTTTAAAATTATGTTTTATTACAAATAAGAATTTAATATAGTAGATACACAGTGCGGCTAGGGTCTAGTTGCACCATTAATGTACTGCCTGTATGCCCTGGGTTCGATTCGCAGCCGAGGAGCAATATTTGTGTATAACACGCTGTTGCTTATCGGGTTCGGTCCAGTGACATTGACAACGAGTACATATTTGCATCTGTGCTCACGGTGATGCTTGCGCCACTGCAATATAATATATCCATCACGGACGATGTCATCCAGTAACAACCGGAAGATACTGACGAGGTTCAGATTGACTACGACGAATATATCACTTTTAATATAGCTAAAGCAACAGCCTGTGTATATATATATATATATATATATATATATATACACACTGTTGTAGGTCTCCTATTTGGAGAAGGTTCTGTAAGAAAAACTGCTACTCCCCCATTGCGGATTTGCAGACTTCACATGCCTTCGAAATATATAATATTTACCTCTTTGATGCCAGAAGTCCACACGCTGGTTTTCATCACCGACATTACTTATAATCATCATTAAAGCCTAAGCCAGTTCACTGCTATAGACCTCCATATAGATTGCCACCATCTTGAGCCATCTGCATCCCTCGACTTAAACAGGTCATCGTTCCATCTGTAGGTGGTCGTCCTACAATTTATAGTTATGCTAAATTTCTACTTTCGAATATACCAGGTCATTTCAAAGTGCCTACGTAGCATTTCCCTTTAAGACAGTTGAAAGATTCAATGGACGTTATTAAATTCTGCAAACCTAAATCTAATCGTGAAGCTAGCGCTCCTTCCCCTCTTAACGATTGCAAGAGTTGCTGGCGTATTCCAATCTAGGACTCGTTTTTGTTCGTTCATTGTCCGCGTTAAAAAAGACCGCTGGGTCAAACATGGGTTCTACAAACAGGGGTCTACAAGTAATTTTACTCTGCCTAGCGTGAAAATATTATAAGATTGCAAAATATTTTCCTTTTGAATGTTAAAATATATCTTACCTGATTATTTTTTATAGTCTATATGTTTGTTACTTACTTAAAAGGATTTCCCAGCAATGTTTTATTATATGTACACTTAGAAAAACAGGTATTTTTGTTAGTTTTATATTAGATAAAGGTGGGCTTTCTATACGGAAACAAGCGAACAGGGGGATGATCGGGAAAGGGGAGATCGTTTGAGAATAAATAGAAAAAGAAATGCAATAAACATCTAAAAACCCTTGTTCTTTAGGGGTGGAATTTTAGCTTGAACTTAAATGGGGCCACCCTCGAAGTACAACCTATCCAATTAAAAAAGAATCATTAAAATCGGTTCACAATTGACGACGAAATTACGTAACATGCACACAAACAAATCACCTGTATTCAGAACCTTCTCCTTTTGAAATTAACTCGGTTAACGTGTATGAAAAATATTGCATTAGATTGAAAGTATTGGGAAGGTGACCATCTTATACCGGGAGGAAGTAAATGAAATATGCTAGCAGCATCTTCAGCGGTAGTGAAAGGGTCGTATGATTCGCCCGCAGGCAGTAATCAATCAGCCAGGATCACCGGTGATCCGTCTTTGTATCAGGATTACCTCCCACGCTCCCCAACGTCCCTCCTCTTACCCCTCGACGTGCGCTAATCAATTAAGGTACTTATGGAGTATGATAAGTATCAGTAATGCACGCTTACAATTGTTATCTTTGTATAAGATCCTTTTAAAGCCTGTTAAAAATCAAGTCTAAATAAAAGATTTATATTTATTTCGTTCGAAAATCTATAGTGCTTACTTATAGCCTAAGGAAAATATGAAACGTATTTTTAGGATACTTTTCTTATGTACGAATATGTCTGAATGTAAGGAAATTTTCTTCACTCACTTTTCACCCATTTCCGGACGCCTCGATAAACGAAATTTGTTGCTTTGTACATGTTGTTAATGCAGATGCGTTGCCAGGGTAAAGATGAAACACCTCTTCATCCTTCAATCCTCGAAAATGTAACGCTCAAATGTTATAACGGTCAGCGTTTTATTACCGAACTCAAAAACAACAAATGTCGGAAATTTCAAAACAGTTGAGGAAAAAATTACCGAAGATTTAGAGAAGTTACAATAAACAATTTAGGTAAGTAACATAATAAGTAAATTGTCATAAATTTCCTTAAAAATATTACGTTACTCTTAAAAATTCACTGTTACTCTAAAATATAACGTCCATAGTTAAGTAATGCTCGTCAGTCAATTTAAATAAACACAATAAACGTGGAAAAATTCCGCAATGGCGGCCATTTTGCTAAAAATCTTGGATCTATTATAACAATTTATATCATAATCACGAAATTGACGTAATTTTCCTTGAAAATGAAAAGTGACTTACTTTTACTCAAAAACATAACGTTATAACGTATTATATTTACAAGTGTCAGCATTTTACAACCGAATTTAAAAAAAAACAAATACAGCGTGAAATTCCGCAATGGCGGCCCAAATCACCGAAACGCCTGGATTTCGGGCAGTTACAATAATATAAAACAAAGTTGGTCGTGTTCGCATTCCGCCAGCAGCCACTACAAGCAGCCCTCTGAAACACCTCTGTTAAAATTGTAAAGTGGGAGGAAACAAAAAGACCACCTCAGCCGCCGCGCAGCACAATGGAGGGAAAACTCATTTTGTAATGTTTTTTTTTTCACCTTTCACCCGCAGAAAAGGCATGTGGGTGGTGATGATTCGGCTTATGTATTTCCCTTTTTTGAATTTTTTTCCCAGTGTTCCTTTGAATAGATTATGCGTGGCGTAGACGGTTCCGTATGAATAATCGTTGCGGGGAAATGACAAAATTTCTTTCGCTTTTATCCAAGCTCGTAATGCAAGTGCCTCTTTGTAATATAACGTTCAAGTTCACTCGGTTCAACTGCACGGAGGCTCAGTGCGGGGTTTGTGTTTTTTTATATCTGTGCGGATAATGTTATTGGCGTTTTTTTATTGTATTGAAGATGTATATATGTGAATACTTTTCACCTGACTCATGCAGCCCATGACATGCACTTCCATCCTCGATAAGGAATCATATTGTAGATGCCTTGTCATCTCCGAGGACTAAACTCGTGACCAATAATGAGAGTCTTCCCATTTTCACATTCATCAAACGAATTTTCAGCATTATGATGCTATATTACGTTGATACTCTGTAAGGTCAACAACAAGTAATGACAGCACTAAAATATCCAGCTCAAATTATATAACTGTATAAGCGACCAGCTCATCTGTGCATCGCATACTCACCGGACAGAAACCCTGAACAGCCTTAACATACTATAGTGCAGCCTGTTTTTGGATAAACAGACGGTTTTGTTGTCGGAATGCATGAGATACTGTGAGCAAGACGACCGTTTTAATTAAGGGTAGTAATACAGAGAAGTGATCCGGAAAACTAATAACAAGTAACAGGACATTCGATCGCAGCCCTCACGGGAGACCAGGAGCATCTTGAATCAATGTTGGCAATTGAAGGCGGGGTGTGAGCTCGTTACTCACCCATAATATAAACAAAAGGAACATATTAAAATATATAGTATCTTCATGTATAATCAGTGATACAATCTCATAGAATACTAGTGTGAAATAGCAGCATAACACTGATGAATTGTGTCTGGTAAGTGGGGAGTGAGTGAGCGATCCAGACACCCAATTACAAGGTAGGTGTCATGAGCTGGAAATTTCATTTACCATTAGGTGAGCTGTGTGCTCGTTTGTCACCATTAATATAAAAGCTACGAACTATATTTATCATATGTGTACCTTCAATAGGGCATTCATATAGTAAATACAGTTATAAACTTGAATAACATCAGCTTATCGCCTCACGTTGCGCCCTACAAACCTCCCCGTACCCCAATAACACCATAAACCTCTCCCCCCCCCCACAACCCTCAAGACCGCACAAAGCAACACTAATTGCAGTTGTGTTTATGAGGTACTGCCGGTGCGTGGGCAATAAATTAACGCCATTTATCACGGCCGTTGGTCGTGGGTTCGAAAAAGGTGTGTAACTAGTAATATATAATTATTTGTTATACGACGTGTCGTGCATGTGTGTGTGTTCGTGTGGTTGATGGTGTAGTTTATGCAATTTTAATTTCATAGCGTACAAGAATTTCAGTTCGATTCTCGATATCTAGACAATTGTTAATGACCAATAGGCAAATCATAGTCGTAGGTTCAAAACCGCCATTCGATTATTATCTATTGTGTTGCTAATATAATAGGAATTGTCAATATAATAGGAATTGTTAATATAATAGGAATTGTCAATATAATAGGAATTGTCAATATAATAGGAATTGTCAATGGCAACATCCAGTTATGAACCAATAGTGTTCATTGCGATTGTCGATAGTTTATACAAATACTATTTAATGACCGGAAATAATGGACAATGTAGGATATGTAAGAGATTGTAAATATACAGAGAGATTTTTGTTTATTTAAAATATATATTATATTATAGTTATTAATATATAAGTGTTTACTGCGGTACTCGCCGTTCACACTTATCCTCGAGAGGGAGTCATAATGCAGATGGGTTGGCACCCCTACTGGAGGATTGAGGTCTTAGAACCCCTAAATTCACCAAAGCAAGCACAGTATCGTGCTGCTCTATTGTGTTAAAACGGCACAACGGCATCGACATAAACATATTCGAAAATTTTAGTGCTGCACATGTTTTGACCAGGGCAACTCAGTATCTGTGTTTCTAGCTAAAGGATGGCTCAGCTCGACCAGGGAAGGACCCCACCCTCATAGAATACCAGCGTGAAATAGCAGCACTGTAGCAATACTGCTGTGTTTCGACTGGTAAGTGCAGGGATCCGGAGACCTTGATGACGAGGCATTCCATCTCAGTCCTCAAGGGTGACAACGCATCTGCATTATGATTCCTTGTTAACGATGAATGTAGATGTCATGGGCCGCAGGAATCACGTGCCGTCAGATGAACTGTGTGCTCCTTTGTTAACCTCACTATAATAAAAAAATATCATAAAATAATATAAAGTTTCATTTGGTGGGGATCCGTGGCCGTTATGTTTCCAGTTGACGACCCATTCTATTTCAGTCCCCTGGGGTGAGATATCTCCATTATGATTCCTCATCGAGGGGGAATCTGGGTCGCAGGAAGCATTTAAGGTCAGGTGACTGTGTGCTCGACCGTCACGCTTAATACAATAAAGTATACAATAAGAATATTGTGCCCTGAATTACTGTGCAAGCACACAGGCTCACACGACCTTCACTTCCTCTAAGAGCGGAGGAGGGATCGGATGCAGTATCGGAGTCTCGGGACGCACGCCACACACCGACGGACCGCGACAGGGAATCTCACACAGGAGCCGCAATCCCGAAACCAGGTAGCACAAGACCACGCGACCTTGCTAAGGAAGTTGAATACCTTTGACGGCTTACTAATTTCCAATTAGTCACCACGGAACTTTAAAAAAACAACCTCGTGAAGTCGTAATCCCCGGCTGGGAGTGTTCCCAGCGTGCAATATGCAGTGTAAACAATATCCCGCGATCCCGTGTCTCGGGCCCGGCGCCGGCTGCGCGCGCTCGCACGGGATCACGCGCTGACGTGAGCGGCTTAATCCCGCGGGAGTGCGCACGAGTGGGGATTTGGGAATTATTAATAGTTCATATTGTAGTTAAAATGTGAACGATATTTTAAAATGAAAAGTTTGGACTTTAAACGTTTACGTGCGTCAGATCCGATTAATACTGCGCTTTTACGTTCTGCGGTATCAATGGGATAAGAACTAACCTTGCTAAGTAGTCTGTGAGGATTTTTTTTATTTTGAATTGTAAATCAGCACTTAAAAATTTGATCGGTGTTGGCGCCGGGGATCGAACCCGGTTTGCTCGCGTGTCGTGAATTAGCAGCGAGCGCTTGGTCACTGAGCACTAAGTAACGTGACGAAAAGTCATCGAACTCTACTGTTATATAAAATACATTAAAAAAAATATGTAACATATATTGAAACTTGGTCAGCAACGCATCTGCGGCTCCTCTGGTGTTGCGGATGTCCAGGGGCGACGGTGATCACTGACCATCAGCTGAGCTACTTGCTCGTTTGCCAACTATACTATACTATTCTATAAAAAACTAGTTATCGAAGATTCAAGAGGAAATATGATGGTTACTTAGAAATATTTGACCTCCTTTTATATATATATTTGATGAGGATGACATTACTGAAGACTAACATGAAATATATCCTCACTGTACTTAGCTATCCGATTTCCTTCCTTCAACATTCAGCACTCTACAACATGTAAGCGGTTATGTTCTTCTGGTGTTTGGCACATGACATCAACTGCGCGAAATATTTCTATAGTTCGGTAAGCATTTGCGCAAATACAGAGGCGCTCACTCGCCCCCTCTCCTGTTCTGATGTAATGCCACGTACATTAACGTAATGCAATAAGACCGGACGAGGGTTTAGATGCGCCAGAGCCTCTGACTAACTACAATTAGTATTAGTAAGGTTAATTCAAAAAATTCAACAGATATATATATATATATATATATATATATATACATATATATATATATATGTATATATCTGATGTATACATTTACGTTAAAAATTTAAAGTCACGTTTGTCCAAAAACGTGGAGATATTTCCTCACAACAGTAATTTTATTATAATCTATAATATAGACCTACGTATTCCACATACATTTCTGTAAATACTATTTCAAACGTAAGCACACTGAACAGATAGTATCCAATATGGCGTCGTACTTCCGGTGGCGGCGCGCGCTTATCGGCGCCACTTCCGCTCGCTCAGCGGGCTGTGAAGACGCAGCATCCATAGGAATGGATCTAAATTATATAACAGATTATCCGTTGATAAGCACGTTGATATGACTCGGTGACTATAGCACAGCTGGCAGCTTACCTATTGTGTACTGTGGGTGGCAAACAAGCACACAGTTCACCTGATGGTCAGGGATGTAACGACAGTGATAGATCTACACTGCAGAATGAACCGGGTAGGACCACGCTCTCACAGAATACCGGCGTGAAATAGCAGCATAAAGCTGCTGTGTTTCGTCTGGTGAGTGTAGGGATCCGGAGACCTTTATTACTGGTGACGAGGTATTCCATCTCAGTCCTCAAAGGTGATCTGCATTATGATTCCTTTTTAAGGAATGTAGACGTCATGGTCCGCAGTAAACACTTACCGTTCGGTGAACTGTGTGAGTTTGTTACTCTAAATGTAAAAAAAATCTTCGATAAGGGACTCACTTACCAGATGAAACACAGCAGCATTATGCTGGTGTTCTGTAAGAGAGCGGCCCTTCTCCGGTCGGAACAACTCAAGCAAGCCACAGCTAGAAACAAACTCCAAGAGCCACTCCACCAGTGTGGCTTCAATTGAAAGCTGATTTCAATCAATTGAATTATAAAAGAAATATATGTATGACACATGTAAAATAACTCACGAGTGAACTACATAGGCAAGGTAACGTGTTGGAAACATATTGGTTTGTTATTACGTTTATTTTTAATTTAAAAAGTTGTCAATATTTTATTTTTATACTAAAACTAAAAGACGTAAAATTCCTATTCTACCTCCAACAGCATCGGTGGTTCAGTGGTAGAATGCTCGCCTGCCACGCGGGCGGCCCGGGTTCGATTCCCGGCCGATGCATAATTTTTATCGATTTTTTTAATTGTAATTTGCAATACTATAAACAAAATACAATTGGATACATTTTTTTAAAGAAAAGTAAATATTGTTGAAAATAAGTATTACTAATTCGGAAAAATATATCTCATAAAAAAGTATCTTATAAAAAAATAGTACGAATACTTTTCAGTCTAACAGTACTAGCATTCCGGTTTCCATTAAGCAAGCACTACAACACAAGACTAAGCAAAAATGCTTGTGGCAGGAGATGCTACGACGTTAAAACTACATACGTACCCTACGTACCCTATACTTTAGATTATAGGTTTACGTTTAAATAAAAAAAAATAAACTGGAATTCGTCAAATATTTCCGCTAAAAATTCACATACTAGCGTACACTATACGTAGCGTGGGCTTATAATTAGACTCGCTTAGAAACGTAGATCTATGTATTTGGTATCCATGTAATGTTAAACATAATTTAGATTAAAATTTAGTTCTCCCGCTTCATACCGTGACGACAAACGGAGCGTATAGAAATGATTTTAAGACAGATATTTTAGTTGAAAAACTTATTTATATACTTTTCGCATTTTATTACTCAGAGGGCCTCCCGCTCGCGAGTCTAATTAGATAAAGCTGTAGCCCAGTCTCTGGACCAACAACAATACTCATACACAAAAAATTTTCGCAGTCGTCGAGACAACCGTAGAGGAGATTGTTAACGTTAATATAGGAATGTCGGATTCCTACGACGTTTGAAATGGGTGCAGTTATATATAATATGATATCAATTCCTAAAGTCACATGTAGCATTTAGACTTGGTATAACGAATTAAAATATATATTTTTAATTTGATATAACAATATCGACACTCATCAGCAATTTATAATATATACCATTCTCGTTTTAAATAATTTACTTTAATTAGAGAAGGATAACTACTCGAGGAAAAATGCCCAAGAAATAAATAAAACTAATGCATCGATGACACCTAACATTATTTATATACCAATATTCTAAAATATATATAAATCATTGCTAACAAGAAAAACAATAATTTATGTTTATTTAAATAATAAAACAGCGCCTTCTCTTTCTCGTCACCACAAAGTCCTCTAGCGATAAATTTTGCAACGTATGTCTGCTAGGCGCCAGCTAAGTGGCGTTTAATTAAAAATATGTCAGGTTCGACCCTCGGCGAGGATTACGTATTGGTGAACACTCAAATTGGATTTGTGTTGTTCTTCGGGATTTTACCCTTGGAGCCTTTATGGCTCTTGTTGCTTAAGTAGGCCCAGTTAATTTGTTTATGGTAATTTTGATGCTGCGGTAGGATATTAGAAAATTCGGGTAAACGATTTTACGATGGTGGACGATTTATTCGTACATCATAATAAGTAGACATTTTTTTAAAATAACGTTAGGGGTGCATGTCCATTATTTAACTTGAATATCAATCGTCAATTAAGGATAATGCGTATATGTAAAAAATATTGTATTACTTTTTTTTCATTGTACCGTATCTATATTTAAAATATCATCGATATCGACCACTCGTTACTATTACGCACATCGATATGACGCTTCTCGAGTCCGGTGAGTGCGAGCGAGACGGATTGATATTCTTTACGGGACCACTCAGGTGATAAATGTTTTACTATGGTGACCTAATCTTACATCTTTTTATAAAACCAACGGAAAACTCAAAACTTTAAAGATGACAACGTTCAGAACTGCGCTGATACCCCGCGCGAGTAAGTGTTAAATCAATGTACGAAAACAAACATTGGATATGAGATTACTTCAATGAAGTATATAAAGGTATAGTAAGAGTAGTGTGTACAAATATTATTTATCATTTTTAATATCGATATTTAGTTTAGCTGTGAGATTTAATCAAAGCTAATGAACAATTTGTTGAATCAAAAATATTTTACAGTGGTGAATGAGTCAGCTCGACCGTGGTAGGACCACGCTCTCACAGAATACCAGCGTAAAATAGCAGCATAATGCTTCTGTTTTTCGTCTGTGTAGGGATCCGGAGACCTTTATTACTGGTGACGAGGCATTCCATCTCAGGCCTCCAGGGTAACAACGCATCTGCATTCTGATTCCTTGTCCAGGATTAATGTAGATGTCATGGGTCGCGGGAATCACTTGCTATCAGGTGAACTGTGTCAATGTAATAAAAAAAGAGAAGTCCGCCAATCCGCAGTAGACCAACTCTCTAGGAGTAAGTATAAGCAAGTTTTGAATTCCTCCAAGTCACTATTGAAATTAAAAACATTAATTTGAATTTGCCACATACATTCACTTTGTATCATTTCATGTGTAAGCTGTGGTCGTAAGTGGATCTATGGAAGGATGACAGCTGTCAGACGTTGTACTACAAACAAAACGTTACAATATTATAAGTAAAGGAACTTGTGAAATAACAGCTTTTTCTTTTCAGATAGGATTTGTAATAAGTTACATTAAACGTAGGTAATCTAAAAGATAAATATGTTAGTATAAATAGGTTGTTCCCCAGTGAAGACTCGCTTCTGCGAGAGTTTTATTATAAAACTAGCAACTGCCCGCGAATTCATCTACGTGTACTTAAGAATTGGATCCAGAGAAAAATGAAAAATGCGAAACGATATTACGATGAGACGATATTGTATGATTTATAATTTTCCGCCAGTATGAAAGTTTTAGGCACTATTATTTAGTTATTAGTTAGTTATTATTAGTCAGCTTTGTGTGGGTTGCTTAAGAGTGGAAGTTGCAGGCAGATGCTAGTGTAAATATAAATTATTATAAAAAAACTAATTTTGATAAATTTAATTATAAAAAAACATTCTTTAAGCTTAATTAAAAGTATTTTATGTGGTAATTTAGGTTATATGACATCTATAGGGCAAATTTTATTAAAATTCGTTTAGCTGTCTGTGCTTGATTGAGTAACAAATATACAAATTATCACATGTATAATGTTAGGGCTAAAATTAACCAAATAATAAAACTGTGATCGACTTAGTAGCGACTGATTAGCACTTAAACAGTTAGAAAACCATAAAGCTGCGACCCCAAACATAGTTGTAACATTTAACACCATATAACATCGACGAGGGCATAAAAATTTAACAATCCCCAATAAAGTTAAACTAGGTAGTGTAAGGGTCTCCACAGACACCCTCGTTCACAATAAAACGACAGTTAAAGCAGCGAATTGAATTAAAAGCTAGTTACGATTATATGGATTCGAACCTGGGATGGTTTTATGTTGTGATCGTAATTGTTTATTGGGATTAGGCGGATAGTTAGGTGGTTTTTTAGACAAATTTAGATTTTTTCAAAAGATATTGCAAGATTTTGCGATTTATAAAAAAATTGTGACAAAATTAGTTATCGAATATTTGTATGAAATGGGAAACAGTGACAGCCCGGGCTGAAATAAAAATAATTTAAAATACCAACGTGAATAACAGCATAATGCCACTGTGTTTCGTGTGGCAAGTGCAGGGGGTGTGGAGGGGAAGATGTCGTGCAGTGCAGTCATCACCTACCGTCAGAGGAGTTGTGTGCTCGTTTGTCACCCCTAATATAGTATAAAAAATAAATATTTAAATTGGATTATTTGATAGGTGTCTAGTTACGGGTCAGACTTAGCTACAATATATACAATATATATTCGCGACCGTTTTACATCTTTACAATTAGCAGACATTCTTAATACAAAGCCAAGTGCTCTCGATGCCTTACTAACTACATAGTCTAAATGTTTATCAAACAGTAATTTAGAATCAAAAGTTATACCTAAATCTTTAATGCAATGAACTCTAGTGATCACTGATTTTTTTAGTGTGTAGTTATTTATTAAAGGGTTAAGGCTTGCGAGTAAAAGTGCATATGTAGCATTTAGATACATTTAAATGCAGCGTGTTTCTATCACAGTAAATTTCAAAGCGATTTAAGTCCTGTTGAAGTTCATTTGTATGGTTTGTGCGTGATGACTACATAGAGACACATTAAGAGATATAATTATTAAATTATGTTAGCATTACAAACATTGTAATACTAAGATAATTCGTACAAGCATTGTTCAAAAATCTTTATGTTAAGAGTCTTTTTAACTTAATAATATTTGTGTTGAACTATTTCTAACGAATTAATATTAAACAGATTATTGGCACGCAGTATATATGAGTTTCGCCGGTAGTTGTTTCTTGTTACCGGTAATTGTAAAATTTCCCTATTGTTTGTCATAGTTGGGACGTGAAGGTTAATTTGTGGGAGTAGTTGAGGGCAGTCTATAACATTGTTACAATTTTTTGAGAGATAGATTATGTCAGCAATTATTCTGCGCTGGTAGAGTGGTAATATGTGACATTTTACATCTTACATAGTAATTTGGTAAGTATATCTTTGAACGAAATTGCAAATGTCGAAGAAATAGTTTTCGACTCTATTCTATTTATATATAAATGATACATAGGATTCCATACTTGATTAGCGTACTCTAAGTGACTGCGGACAAAAGCACAATACAAAATGTTCACCGTTTTTACATCTTTACAATTAGCAGACATTCTTAATACAAAGCCAAGTGCTCTCGATGCCTTACTAACTACATAGTCTAAATGTTTATCAAACAGTAATTTAGAATCAAAAGTTATACCTAAATCTTTAATGCAATGAACTCTAGTGATCACTGATTTTTTTAGTGTGTAGTTATTTATTAAAGGGTTAAGGCTTGCGAGTAAAAGTGCATATGTAGCATTTAGATACATTTAAATGCAGCGTGTTTCTATCACAGTAAATTTCAAAGCGATTTAAGTCCTGTTGAAGTTCATTTGTATGGTTTGTGCGTGATGACTACATAGAGACACATTAAGAGATATAATTATTAAATTATGTTAGCATTACAAACATTGTAATGCTAACATAATTCGTACAAGCATTGTTCAAAAATCTTTATGTTAAGAGTCTTTTTAACTTAATAATATTTGTGTTGAACAAATCTAGATTTATATCTAACGAATTAATATTAAACAGATTATTGGCACGCAGTATATATGAGTTTCGCCGGTAGTTGTTTCTTGTTACCGGTAATTGTAAAATTTCCCGATTGTTTGTCATAGTTGGGACGTGAAGGTTAATTTGTGGGAGTAGTTGAGGGCAGTCTATAACATTGTTACAATTTTTTGAGAGATAGATTATGTCAGCAATTATTCTGCGCTGGTAGAGTGGTAATATGTGACATTTTACATCTTACATAGTAATTTGGTAAGTATATCTTTGAACGAAATTGCAAATGTCGAAGAAATAGTTTTCGACTCTATTCTATTTATATATAAATGATACATAGGATTCCATACTTGATTAGCGTACTCTAAGTGACTGCGGACAAAAGCACAATACAAAATGTTCAGCGTTTTTACATCTTTACAATTAGCAGACATTCTTAATACAAAGCCAAGTGCTCTCGATGCCTTACTAACTACATAGTCTAAATGTTTATCACACAGTAATTTAGAATCAAAAGTTATACCTAAATCTTTAATGCAATGAACTCTAGTGATCACTGATTTTTTTTAGTGTATAGTTATTTATTAAAGGGTTAAGGCTTGCGAGTAAAAGTGCATATGTAGCATTTAGATACATTTAAATGCAGCGTGTTTCTATCACAGTAAATTTCAAAGCTATTTAAGTCCTGTTGAAGTTCATTTGTATGGTTTGTGCATGATGACTACATAGAGACACATTAAGAGATATAATTATTAAATTGTAATTCTCTTTCAAAACCTTAATTAATAATGATATTGTTAAAGAAATGTTAGTATATAAATGTCAATATAAATTATATTTGAATCGGCTAAATATCTGTCCTACGAGAAGATATGTACATCGCGTGTCCCGTACTAACGCGAAATCGCAGTACCTAATACAACGGAGATGTATAGGTGACGCAGGGCGGTTTATAGCTACGGAGCCGCCCGTTTGCGATCACTCGTCTGCCGCCCTAGGAGCGCGCCGCCCGCCTAGCCGGCCGCCCTACGTGAACTCCACCGAGCTATCGATGAGTTTGTGAGATATAAAAACTTTATTCGACTCCCATAACGACGATCAGGGAGTACATAGTAATAATAATAAAAGCGATAACCGGTCGAACGTTAAAAATAACGAGGCTGTTAAACAATCGTTTACCAGTTCTTAACTCACTGTTTGGACAACACAAACAGAACACGCCGATGGACTTACGACTCGTTGTGCACGCGAGGTTCGGTTTTAACGCGAAGTATTTAAGTGCGAGATTCGTGTGCCCCGGTCGGAGCCTGCCAACATTTGGGAAGGTGCCGGTAAATATTTACGGTACGCCGTGAGGAACTACCGTGTAGCGCGGGCGTCGGGACAGCTGCCGGAGTGAGGTGAGACTGTGTTTGACTCATTTGCATTGCAGGTTTCCAGGGGTTAACACAAAGATATAACTATATCTTATAGTTACGCGATTATTGCGTATTGAATAAAACGATTTTCTAGCGATATAAACGGTTATTGTAAACGCAGATCTGTGTAAATCGGACTTAAAATAAATAATTAAAAACTGATGGTAGTTCGCGTCAACTATGACACCAGCTCTTCAACACCCCAGTCCTGCCCGTAACCAGGAGTGCTGTGAACCACTCAAAACGTGGGGATAGAAAAGTTTATAATAAACTTTGTAAAATCCGTAAATAATTGTTTAATTCAATAATAATGTAGGTTTGTACATCATCTTCGTCAGATATGTAGGTTTTGTACATATACGAATAATAATTTGTTTGTAGTTATCTATAAATGTGGGACTGTTTTTGTAAATTTTGACATTAAAATGTGAATATAAAATTCACCATTGCGTGCCGTGCCATAGTAACTTATGGCTTAATTAAGTTATAAATTTTAAGTATTTTCGTTAAGTGTTACCACCGGTCATTGCATAGTTTGTTTTAATCTAATTTTGGACTTGTTACTTTCCCTTTAAAGTTTTTCTTAAAATATATCAGGTCTAATATATTTTTTGTTGGTTTGGTTCAAGGACCTTAGTTACTGGTGACCTTAGTTACGGCTTGACCGTGGAAAGTCCATGCCTAGAAAGGCAACATAACGCTGTTGTGCTTTCATTGAGAGTGTAGGGTTCCGGAGACCCTTATTACTGTGAGGTGATTAGGCATTCCATCTCAGTCCTCAGGGGTGACAACGCACCTACATCGTGTTTCCTTATCAAGGTTGTTGGTGATGTCAAGGGCCGCAGGAATCAATGTTATCAGGTGAACACTTTGTCTCTCTCGTTACTATAAAAACGAAAAGAGTCAAAAAGAGTACAATAAATCGCTTAAAGAAAAACGTCCAGTCATTACCAGAAAATATCCGCTTTTTGTAAATTGCTCAGGAGGTCATCGTCATTACGCCTTTGTATAGATATACTCGTACTTTACTATTTATAAGCGTTTTTTTTAATATTAGGGATGACAAACACAAAGATCACCCGATGTGATCAAAAGTTTTGGTCCATAATAACTAAATACATCCTCAGCGAAGATTCCAGATACACTTGCGTTGTGGACCTTGAAGATTTATCTTTTATTGTGGCCTCGGAACATATCCTAGATCTCAGTCTGATTCGTACAGTAATCATATGAAACACATAAGGGTGACATTCCGTGAGGGTGTGGTCTTCCACCTGGTTAACCGACCTATTCATGTCGCAATTGTAACCTAGTTCCATTGTGGCCCTTCCACTGTTAAATAAACCTAAATAGCCCTGGTAATGAAATAACATTCTCACAATTTTTTTTAAAAGTCTATCATGCAGCCACACAATTAATTAGCAGACTTGATTTTCTTAAATATATTACTTTATAAATTATTGGTGCGACATGCAGGGACCTCACGATGCTGTTCCCTCTTCCCCTGGAAGATGTGATAAACAAGCACTATAGACATTTTCACGTAGAAATAGTGACGTGATTATCAATCAATGTATGTATAGCACCAGTCTTAAAGATGAAATAGGTTTAGAGCAGACTTCTTTTCTCATAGACCACATTCAAAATTTAGTTGGTTCCGGTGGACCCCCTGCAGCTACATTTCTACCATATTCCCAAAACTCGACAGCAAATGTGGAATATGCAAGTAACAATCGCTGAGCTTCTTATAATATTATCTGCCTACATTGATAGGTGAAGTCAAGCCAACATTTTAGTTCTTCACTATCGAAAGCAAATAAATCTTCGTGTACCCCGCTTACGAATTGTGAACCCCTCTTTTTTTTGTCACGCTAACGTAGATCCCCGTCGAATCTCCCCTGGACCCTTGAGGTCCAACTGGACCACTTTGGGAACTAAAGGTTTAGAATATAAGCTATGGTCAAGCTGAATGGTACGCCACTTCATAGAGTAGACAAGTTTAAATACCTAGGACACTTTGTAACCTCTGACCTGAGGGACGATACAGACATTGAGCGGGAGCGGAGGGCGCTGTCTGTAAGAGCTAATACGATTGCCCGCAGGTTTGCTCGATGTTCACGGGATGTCAAAATTACTCTATTTAGAGCGTTTTGTACATCCTTCTACACGAGCGGCCTGTGGCTGTTCTATACTCAAAAGCAGTACAGCGCCTTACGCGTCCAATACAACAATGCGTTCAGGGCGTTGTTGGGGCTGCCTCGGTTCTGTAGCGCGTCGGGGATGTTCGCCGAGGCACGAGTCTATTGTTTCTATTCGACCATGCGGAAACGGTGCACATCCCTGTATCATCGGGTCCGGGTCAGCCCGAACAGCATCCTGAGGGTATTATCAGATCGTTATGACTGTCAGTACTTGAACCATTGTACCATGGTTCACTTACTGACTAATAAATAAATAAATAATTAATAATAATAACCTCATAGGTAAATAAATATAATATAGAAGTCGCAATTAATGCTTTAAGTTGTCATTTTAACTATATTTGACATTTAATCATTTTATAATCTTAGTGGAGCAGACCTAATTGTTTATTGTTATTCTTTGATTGTTTTATTTTCTCTGTTTATTTTATGTTTTTGTCTATGTGTGTTGTGTATTAATTGTAATTTATTTAAATGTATAAATGTAAATGTATTAATGGATCATTGTTATCCGATAATAAATTAATTGAATTGAATTTAATTGAATATGGAATAACTACAGGTGTGTCTATCTGCAATATTAATAGGTCGACTTGACCAGAGAAAGTTCCACGACCTCACAAAATACTAATGTAAAAATCGCTTCAGTGTTTCGTTAGGACCCTGAGATCCCTTATAACTGGGGATGAGGCATCTTCATCGTCAGGAGGACATTAAGATTCCTTATCGAGGACTAATGAGGTTGTCTTGGGTAGGAATACCATCAGGTGAACCTTGAGCTTGTTTGTCAAAGACAAAAAAGTACATGCGATAATAAAAAGGACGTGTCGAAGTTTTGTTCGGATTCTTACTTCTAGATATTTACGCAAATTGGCTAGAATAATGTACATCGCGTCCAAGGTTACCGACCTTTCCAATGTCTGGACGGATGGGGAAGCACGTCTCCAGGCGGGCTGCTCCCTCGGGGAATTACGTCTGTCCTTAGGCACGTGGAATTTATCGAACTTTATTACTACATATTGCTTTAAAAAAAATAATCTTGCCAGTAACATGGTAATATAGAATTGTCAATTATTTTATGGTGATCAAGCCGGACTAGTTCAGTGTCTAAGCGCTCACTTTTAATTGAGGTGTGAGCAATGTGTGAATGGCAGGAATTCATTTGCTCTGCTTACTTCTAACAGCATCAGCTTTATGTATGATGCTTAGTAGTATCGAGTGCCCAAAACTTACACGTACCAGCGGAAAATAATAAATCATACAATATAAAGTTACATGACGGGTGAAATATTTAATCCCCTTATATTTTTTATAAATCAAACATTTTTTATTTCTATCATATTCTATCTTAATTTCTTTTAGTACGAGTATATAACAGTTGAATAACTGATAGGCTTTTGAAGAATTTATAATTTTGTGCACGAACCGCGGGCTTGATGAAGTGGTCGTGGACGTTACCACGAAAACGTATTAGTGTACTTTAGTGACGAGGAAGCTTATTAAAGACGGCGGTCGTAGATTGGCCGGATGTAATGAGTCGTGGTAGCTCAGTGTCTACGCGCACGTAATTTCACGCTACGCGAGCAAACTAGGTTGGATCCCCAATGCAGATATCTCAAGTATTAAATTGTTTTCAAAAACAATATTTTGAAGGAATTGTGACAGTTAAGTGCATACGTGGTAAATTAGCACATGACTTGCGATTGACAATAACCTGCACCGGGCATCGAACTCGGATCGCTCACTTAGATACCGAGCTACCACGATTCTAAAATACTAAAGCTCTCAAGTCAAAGCTTATCCTCACTTAATTAAATCATCCGTCGCCCAAACGAAAGATTCCCGAAACTCTGGACCGGCTTAGGATTCCGCACGCGGGCCAATCACCCACCATTGTGCGGGAGAGTCCCGCACAATTAGATTACGCGGCCGGGTTCTGTACGTTCACTGAATGTGTAAACCGTTCGAAGTCGGGGGCCCATGCCCTGTTATTAGTTTTTTTTATCCACTTGTTGATCGGTTGTTGATTGTCCTTACTATTCTGATTATTTTTTTATTGCACGGATGGTGACAAACGAGCACACAGTCGACTTGCTAGCAAGTGATTCTTGCGGCCTACTCTCACTTCCGCGATTAGGTATTATAATTTAGATGCATTATCACCCCTGAGAACTAAGATGGAATTTCCATCAGTAAAAAGGGTCTTCGTATTCTGTGAGGGTATGGTCCTATCCAAATCGTGCTGTCCAGTCCATGCCACAGCTTGAAACAAACTGTCACGTGGCTCTACTAATGCTAGTATAGTCTCATACTGTATCTTTTAGTACCTAACACGCATATTAATTTACATGTAAAGCATTATTATTCCTTGCCTTTAGGGATCTTTTCATTATGAAATTGTTGGTAACTAAGACAGAAGGTGAGGGCAAATGCAGCCCACACCGTCCACATTAATCCTCCATTGGGAATCATAATGTTGCGCTGTTATCGCTAAGCACTAAGATGGAACGCCTCGTTTTTTTTTTTTCGGGCTGAGGGCCGCTCGTAGCCTGAGGGCTTTTACAGTTTCACCGGGTTGAGAGGTGACCGAGCGCTTATGGCACTCAGTCGAGACCTCTATATATGGGTAACCAGCACAAAGGCTCCCGAGAGGGAGCCTCGGATTGGACCGTCACCCTGTTTCGCGAGAGCGTCTGACTCGAGGGTGCCTGAGAAGGCCGAACCTCGGCCAGTTGCTTCTGACAGAGGATTCTTTAAATTAATATCGCTATTATTATTAGCTATCTGTACCACTACTTCAGAATGCGTGGGCGCTGGAGAAGTGGCGCAACAAACTCCAGCGACGCTTCTATCTGTGTAGACTGGAGAGAACCGACCAGTGACATGGTGGTATCACGAATAACCTTGTTTGCGACGCCCTGTGTGTTGTGTTTTATGTAGGGCTTGGGCCCTGGTGGTCGCGTCGTCGGGGTCATCGAGGGCGTGCCTCGGTCTCCTTCGGCCACGGGAAACGCCTCGTCACCCGTAATAATGTCACCAGTTTTTTTTCTTTCACCAGAAGATAAACATTAGAAAAATACTATTTTGGACTGATATGATGACGGAAAGCGTGGTGCAAAGCTCATCTTTAATGAATCGATGTGATAATAATAACAACAATACATCACAAACAGACAGCAGCGCATGGTGGTACATCTAAAGGTACATTTATCTATCTCCATTGTAATATATAATCCTTGCCAATATAGCAATTCAGACGAATCAACTCGATTAAACGTCTTAAACTCGTCCTTAAATTAAGAGGACGCCACGCCACGCTCATCAGTTGTTGGAATTTTAAAGAAATTGTCACTTTTTTTTTTTTGTTGAGATAATAGCCATACACCAATGGTGGAGCCACGTCATAGCTTGTTTCTTGCTTCAGCAAGAATGAGAACAGACCATGCCCTCACAGAATATTACCATGAAGCTGCTGTTATTTCTGATGAGTTTAGATATTCGTGACAAGGCATTCCACTTTAATTCTCAGCGGCGACAACGCATCTCCGCTATGATTCCTTATCGAGGACGTCACGTCTTTAGGTCAGCTATGGACTCATTTGTAACCTTCAATACGATAAAAAAGTCTATTTCATTTTTCCAAACATCCATCGTTACATACATAATACAAACGAAGCAATTTATGCATGGCCTAACAATATTTTCACCATCTGCTCTCTTCAAATACTTACACGCCAGAAGAATCATTTTGTAGTATTTGTTTTACTATACCAGCTTCTATCGCCGGGTGACAAGGTCGATAATCCGGACAATAGATGTGCCAATCCATCTGCGAATATCACTGGGCACTCGCAAATTTACACAGCGGCTTGAACAATGCAATTTGTAATCTAAAGCTGGGGTGTTAAGTGTCATTTGGAATGCAAATATGGGATGGTGTTATGGGACAGATATGAGAGATGAGGTGTACAGTTAACACAGCTGTGTTCGAGCGAGTCGCCATGCGCCATGCAGGAGCGCTGCGGTCCGCACTGTGCGGATTTGATCAGAGCCAGCTGATTTATTTCATTTCATCGATGTATTTGAAAATTTGATTTCGGAGGACCATGTGGTGTAAACATTTGGACATTATTCATTTTATGATTCTGATACTCTGCATTGATTGTCTGACGGTATTGTGACGGATTTTCATCTCTAATTGGGAGCAAATGATTTTTTTGCATTGTAACAAAGCTTTTTTTCTATAGCGTTTTTTTTTCTCATTCATTCAAAAAACATGGGAACGATTCCCATGAATTTTTTAACTGACATCTACATTCATCCTATAGAAATATTTAAGATGCGTTGTCACCCCTGAGGACTGAGTTGGAATGTCTCCTTACCTGTTCTTGTGTTCGAGGATCCTTACACTTACACATCAAACAAAGGTGTTCTGTGGGGGCGTAGATCTTCCCGGTACCACTGTCCCATCACCAAGTGAATTAAGTAAAATCATAATTAAAATATTATTATAATAATGGAGTTTTTCCGCTAACTCTGCCTGCCATCCTAAGTTGGACAAATCAGACAGTGCAAGGGGCATCGGCATTATTAAAGCGAGCCGTCAAGGAAACCCGTGATCGAACTTATTATAATATAAATCGAAAACACCCCGTGACTGACGGGCGTATATTCACGCCGGCAATTAAAAGGGGTGGACGGCGAGGGTGGAGCTGTCATCCGTCACGCCGGATTACTGGGGACACTATTATTATTAGCAGCCACCGATAACCGGTTTAATCCGGTTTTTGTTCGGCAATTTTCGGACTCGGATTCGGCATCGGCCGGCGCCAGCTTTTGTTTGTGTTCAGACAATGGAACGAATTCTGGAAACTGGTGATGTAATTTGTGAGGCTATATCTTGTTTCCTGAGAACTTAATGATATTGATTTATCTTATCATTTATATTAAACATAAATAGTGCTAGCTCTATAATGGAGTTAGTTTCAGAAGCCACAGCCTCACTAGCGTAAAATATTATGTAAATGATCATGTCTTTGGTCCATTTTGAATCTTTGTTAAGGATAGACGTATGTATATGGACGATCTATTCAGTGAGCATAGGCGCAAAGTAGTTAAAACATCGTAATTTTAAGGGATAGTTTAGTTTTTGGTTTTTAGATAGGACAATGGTAGGGTAACACTGGAGTTTTATTGTAACTATAATACGAATGGGTCGGCTCGGTCGGGCAAGGACGGACTAAAACATCACAGAATAATAATAAATAAAATATAATAATATATCTTAGCATAATGCTTTCGTCCGGTGAGTTAGATAAAAATTAGGGTCTTATTACACTTGCTGATGCATTACGTTTTATTATCGAAGATGAATGAGGTCGCACTGGGCCGTAGAAGTCTAGAGTTGGTGCGCTCTACCATCTAAGACTACATTACCACTTAACCATCTAGAATTATGGACAAGCACTGGTTTGTATCTAAAGAAAAGGTCACTTACCATCGGGCACCGACTTTGAACTCTAATCTAGACTTAAGTAAACAAAATGGTTAACCACAACCCTGATCTTCCCTGAAACCTATACAAGAGAAGTGGCGATCCTCATTTTATAACTTATAATATAAAATAAAGTTATAAAAAATTACAACAATTCATAAATAAAAAAAGAAGATGAAAAAAAATAACAGAAACATAATATTTTATATTTTATTGTATAACTTGATGGTAAGTGATTCTTACTTGATAAGGAATCAGAAGGCGATGCGTCGTCAGACTGAAGACTAACATGGAATGCCTCCTCACCAGTAATAAGGGTCTATCATTTTGAACCAATATCGCAGAGATACGTGGGTGGCACTGAAAGTTTATAGAACCGGCCAGTTAGAACATTGAAATTGTTTAAAATTAATAATATAAAATTTAACAGTTTAAATAATTGAAACATCGGCAATGAAAACTTCCTTTAAATTTCGATTATAGAACTACCACTATACCGCTACTATAGTTACCTATTGTGATATATTGCATTCACTTGTCATTAGTTTTTGTGGATTGACGGCAACTCCAAAAGTCTATCTAGAAATGAATTTAACGTGAGTAAATGTTAAGTCCAAGATTTATTACGACTTTCGTTGTGGTCTTAATCAACAACAAAGCTATGATAGACTTCGATTGGCATTTAATTATGAAGCCCCATCTCGCACCACTGTTTAGAATTGGTTTAATGGGTGAGGGTAAAAATCTCAGTGATGGTCTGCGTGAGGGACGTCCTCCAACAGCGATAACGGAAGATAACATCAGTGCTGTGCGACGCATGATGGAAGAAGACAAGAGAGAGACCTACCAGCAGATACGTGCCAACTTTGGCATTGATAGGTCTTGTATAAAAAATATTACACGAACATTTAGGCATCAGGAAGCTTTGCACCAGATGAATTCCCCATAATTAGACTGAAACTGCCAGAAACGCCTTCACATAGACTGGTGTCGCTAAATGCTAGAAAAGTTCAACGGTGATTCGAATGCCGTCTTTGACATCTTCACAGGTGATGAAAGCCATATATCCAATATTGCTAGGAACCACGCGACAGATATGCTAGAAAATAGAAGGATAGTCACTGGGGACTGGTATGTAATTGTTGTTAGCCTGTTGTTTTGGAAAATGTTCTTCAGCAGCACCTTCGAAGCAGATTCCTCCTTCACCACGACAACGCTATAGCGCCAAAGCACCAAACGAACAATTGAATATTTAACAACGGCAGGTTTTGAGTTAATGTGTCACCCGCCATATAGTCCTGGCCTGGCGACTTTCAATTATTCCCAAGAACCAAAGATAAACTGCGAGGTATTCGCTTTACGAGCCCTGAAGATGAGGTGAGTACATTCGAAAATGCTATAGAAGAGACCCCTAAGGAAGAATGGTCCCACTGCTTTTCTCAGTGGTTCCATCGAATGCGAAGATATATAGACAGGAGCTACTTAGATAAATAATAGAAGTATACAACTTCCTACATTGAGCCGTTTTTCATTTTCTAAAGACTTTCAGTGTGACCTAGGTACCATATAGTTATATAATACTCATATCAGATATAGAATTTTCAGGTGCTTAGCATTTTTAATAATTTTATTTAATTTAATTAATAAATAAATTTCTTAACGTCTTTTATCATATTGAATGTCACAAACAAGCACACAGTTCACCTGGTAAGCAATTTTTTTTAAATACAAGCGAGTCAGCGCTTGTCTAAAATTTCATCTGATTAAGTGGTAATTTATACAATGTAAGAGGGGAGTCCAAACGGAGGACGGTTAGGCCGAAAGGGAGAGAAACTTGCGAATTTAGAGCACCACCGTCTGCATAAGAGCACGGAGCTGGCCACTCCGGACTCCTAACCGCCTCAGGTGAAATTATTATAGGTACTATTAAAAAACCTGTCGAGGTGGCCACGCCACGCACTCTGCCGCCGCGGAGGTGAAAATTGAATAGCAACCATCGTTAGTGTCATCGACTATGCAATTAAGTGACGTCATATTGTTTATAATAACTGTCTGTGACGAGTTTTTAACGCGCGTAATTAAAATGGAGGGGGTGAGGTGTCACGCCGTGATAGTGTACCCCATTGTTATCATTACGTGGAAATAATTGAGCTTCACTTGAAGCTTGAGTGATGCGAAATACGTTTGTTTCTCGTATTTCGCGTTGTCTGCATTCGCGTGTCTACTTGTCTGTATGTTCTTTGTTCGTTAACGCGAACCGAATCTGATGGGATTCGTTTGTTTCGCGGTGTATGGATTTATGTAAGTAGCTAGAGCTGATGCGGGGCGTGCACGATTACATCTGTGTGATGCATTTTTATTTCAAACTTTAGTAGAATTTTAACAAGTCGTTTAATAGAATAAAATTATTTTTTACGGATCGCCTGATTTCAAGAGAGAGGAAGCCTAGGAAGAATAGGTGGCAAATAAAAAAATTGAATAGCGGGCCACCCGTTGGTAAGTGATCACCGCCGCCCGTGAACATCCGCAACACCAGAAGAGTCGCAAAGTCGCTGCCGGCCTTTAAGAAAGGTGGAAGCATTTTTTGAAGGTCCCTAAGACGTATTCGGTTCGGAAACACAGCTGGCAACAGCTGATTCGACAGAGTGGAACAGGAACTTTCGCGTGAGGCGCAGAGTGGTGGATTGCCAACCATCGAGATGATGAGGATGAAATTTTGAACTTTGGGATGATGCCCATACTCAGCGGCTGGAATGAATCCGAGCAACTCCTCGGAACACTCCTCATGATAAATTGATGAGACCATAGAATAAATGTGTAAACACTGTGTCGACCATGAGTGCTGAAAAGCACTCCAACCGTCGGGATAAAAAAAAAGTTGGAAATAAACGCGATAAAATACGTAAAAAATAGTTTTACTCCAGTATTTGCTTAATTATAAAAAATATTTTTTACAATTTTACTTTTTCGACTGTACAAAATATGTTGTTTGAATTATTATAATTGCGAGAGGGAAAATGCATATCCTATAAAGGGGCTGGTGGTTATAACTTAGTCAAGTTAAGAAGTAACCTAAGTTAACTAGAATCGTTATTTTTGGTATGGACGTCCTCGCTCAAGGAAGATTCAAGACGAACACATTATTATCCCCGAGGACTTAGATGGGATGCCTCATTAGCTGTAACCAGCTCTCCAGATCGGTACGCTCGTGAAACGCAGCGTTATGCTGATGTATAATTTACTTGGTGTGCCCGTAATCCTTTCCCGGTAGCGCTAGTTAGTAAACTAGTTGCAGAATGGATCTGCTACGTAAAACTGTCATCATCTTAGAGTATGGAATATGTGGTTCATTTGTCTTTTGTTAGTCCTTTTAATTTTTATCATTGATTTAATTTTATATGGGTACAAAGTGTTCTTTCTCCAAGGCAAATTATTCCGGATGGGACAAATTGTTAAATAAGTACAATATAAAACTTTTATCAATCTTACCTTTCATATAAATCAACTTAGTGAATTTATTTCGTATCAAATGAATCGCAAGATTTAATTTAGAATGGTTTTGTATCAAGGAGCCTGCTTCACATTCAAAGTTAACAATATTTAGGCAATAAATCCAATGAGCGCGGATGCAAATCGAACAACCAATAAAAATGGAATGAAGGCGTAAATTGAAATAAAGAGAGGTAAAAAAAAACATCTGTCGTTTGCGACATGACGTCGCAATTTCCTCGGCTTTGATAAACCAATAAAACTGAAGAGATGCGGAATCTCACGGCGGGGAATTCAGCAGATGTTTCTAAACGATAATGTTTACGTGTAAACCAGTTCCCGAAATGTCATCATCGTCATCTTGACCCCAGCCTATCCGAAGTCCACTGCTGGACATCGTCCTCCCCCACAGATTGCCACAAAGCCCGACTCTCAGCCACCTGCATTCAACGACTTCCTGCAGACTTGCATCGTCGTCATCGCTGCATCTAGTGGAAGGTCATCCTTTCTATTGGCAAACTAGCTTGTGGGCTGGGTGCCGCCATCGACATTGGATCTAGTGATCAATAAAAAAAAATGTTCGGGCCAACTATGACATCAGGACGTCAAACACGTCAGTTCTATCCGTGACCTCGACTGCTGTAAAGCTCTAGAAACATCGAAATAAAATAGTTTAAAAAAAACCACGACAAAGTGTAAAAATGAGTTTAATTCAATGTACAATTTTGCGAGTAAATATAAGATAATATTATGTTAAACTAACTTGTGGGATAGAACTGTTTCCTTATGTACATTATATTCACATCACATATACGAGTTTATGTTATGTGTTTCTTTTTAACATTAGGGGTGATAATGGAACACACAGTTAATTTGATACTAAGTGATGAAACGTGTACCTTGACGTCTACGTTTATCTTCGATAAAAATCCAATATGCATATTGCGTTGTCAGCCCTGAGATAGAATACCTCGTCGCTTGTAATTCGATTTCCAGATTTCTACTCACCATACGAAACCAACCGAGCCGACAAGCACGCTCTTGTTAAATACTAACTGCAACGTGGCCCTATCATTGATGAACTCTGTACGTTTAATTATTGATATCTACTATGATTAGTTTTCAAAATATAAAAGCACTGTTAAAAAAGAAAGACTTCGTTTAACAACGGTCATCACAGAGGACAAGTCGTTAGGTTGTTCCAAGCGACTCACTCATTTCAAACTACCCTCCAAGGGATTAGGCCAACATCCGACGAGCAATGGACCGTGCGCCTAGAATTGCTTCATTTGCGAGCCCTTTATAACACTTCTTCCGGGTCGGGGGTTTTCTTTTTACCCTCCTTTCTCAGTTACAATCCTTTAAGAATATAGATTAAGACTGATTGTGGAAGTTTGTACGTAAATATTATGAAGAAAAGGTCGGTAAACTCGAATAATAATATTGCTTGTGTATATAATGATGACGTCCCTTGGTCGAGTGGCGGCGACGTCTTCTGGTTGATTTAAGTGCTACTAACATTACTAATATTCCGGTTAATCGCTCAAACTAAGCTGAAAATGTTCGTGCTAGGAGATGGTTCACGACTTTAGTCTAATGGTGGATTCGAACCTACGACTTAACCCTAAACCATTAGGCTATTGCGCAAAGACACAGTCGCTCTCTCGTCGGTCCCCTCCCTGTGCAAGTGCAATAAGATCGGAGAACGATTCAAATGAAGTGTCGAAGATACGGTCGTACATGTGTAGGTATATCACACGCACACTCGAAAACCAATAGTTTGTGATACACTAGTATTGTTTCGGGAATCGAACCTAGGATCCACGACACAGCAGTCAGGTACTCTAATCTCTGCTGTCGCCACGTTGTATACATAAAAGTATATAGCCAGCTTGATATTTCTTCTATTGACATGAACTATGTAGGTTGACTCGTACGTTGACAAGGCATCGTAGAGCCACGCTGCAGCTCATCTCTAGCTACATTTGGGTCGCCTTGACCGAGATGGGCCCCACTCTCACAGAATATCAGCATAAAGTAGCAACATAATGTTGCCTGTTTCGTATGGTGAGTGTAGAGATCAGGGAATCCAATTAAATAAGATCAATTACAGATGACGGTATTCCATCTTAGTTTTAGGCAGATTCCATATCGAGGTTGAATGTGGAGCGATTATACAGTTAAACTAGTTTATCCCCCTTTATTCTATTTTAAATATTTTGCCATTCAAGTTGGTATTCTGTAAGGGCGTGTTCCTTTCACTGTCGAGTAGGCCCATATTGCAACAGCTTGATTTCCCACTGTCAAGGGATGATATCTGTGTTTCAGTAACTAAGACTGACACTACGTCCCGTCGTACTAAGTAACTGGTGATGAGATAAAATATAATAATAGTAGAGGTAAAAACATCTGTCGTTTGCGACATGACGTCGCAATTTCCTCGGCTTTGATAAACCAATAAAACTGAAGAGATGCGGAATCTCACGGCGGGGAATTCAGCAGATGTTTCTAAACGATAATGTTTACGTGTAAACCAGTTCCCGAAATGTCATCTTGACCCCAGCCTATCCGAAGTCCACTGCTGGACATCGTCCTCCCCCACAGATTGCCACAAAGCCCGACTCTCAGCCACCTGCATTCAACGACTTCCTGCAGACTTGCATCGTCGTCATCGCTGCATCTAGTGGAAGGTCATCCTTTCTATTGGCAAACTAGCTTGTGGGCTGGGTGCCGCCATCGACATTGGATCTAGTGATCAATAAAAAAAAATGTTCGGGCCAACAGGACGTGATACATATGACATCAGGACGTCAAACACGTCAGTTCTATCCGTGACCTCGAGTGCTGTAAAGCTCTAGAAACATCGAAATAAAATAGTTTAAAAAAAACCACGACAAAGTGTAAAAATGAGTTTAATTTAATGTACAATTTTGCGAGTAAATATAAGATAATATTATGTTAAACTAACTTGTGGGATAAAACTGTTTCCTTATGTACATTATATTCACATCACATATACGAGTTTACGTTATATGTTTCTTTTTAACATTAGGGGTGATAATGGAACACACAGTTAATTTGATACTAAGTGATGAAACGTGTACCTTGACGTCTACGTTTATCTTCGATAAAAATCCAAAATGCATATTGCGTTGTCAGCCCTGAGATAGAATACCTCGTCGCTTGTAATTCGATTTCCAGATTTCTACGCTCACCATACGAAACCAACCGAGCCGACAAGCACGCTCTTGTTAAATACTAACTGCAACGTGGCCCTATCATTGATGAACTCTGTACGTTTAATTATTGATATCTACTATGATTAGTTTTCAAAATATAAAAGCACTGTTAAAAAAGAAAGAATTCGTTTAACAACGGTCATCACAGAGGACAAGTCGTTAGGTTGTTCCAAGCGACTCACTCATTTCAAACTACCCTCCAAGGGATTAGGCCAACATCCGACGAGCAATGGACCGTGCGCCTAGAATTGCTTCATTTGCGAGCCCTTTATAACACTTCTTCCGGGTCGGGGGGTTTTCTTTTTACCCTCCTTTCTCAGTTACAATCCTTTAAGAATATAGATTAAGACTGATTGTGGAAGTTTGTACGTAAATATTATGAAGAAAAGGTCGGTAAACTCGAATAATAATATTGCTTGTGTATATAATGATGACGTCCCTTGGTCGAGTGGCGGCGACGTCTTCTGGTTATTACTAGGAGACATTAACTGCGAGGGATATGTTATAGTGCAGGTGGTATTTTTTTTTTTAAAGAAAACATACTAGGAATGCTACTAACATTACTAATATTTCGGTTAATCGCTCAAACTAAGCTGAAAATGTTCGTGCTAGGAGATGGTTCACGACTTTAGTCTAATGGTGGATTCGAACCTACGACTTAACCCTAAACCATTAGGCTATTGCGCAAAGACACAGTCGCTCTCTCGTCGGTCCCCTCCCTGTGCAAGTGCAATAAGATCGGAGAACGATTCAAATGAAGTGTCGAAGATACGGTCGTACATGTGTAGGTATATCACACGCACACTCGAAAACCAATAGTTTGTGATACACTAGTATTGTTTCGGGAATCGAACCTAGGATCCACGACACAGCAGTCAGGTACTCTAATCTCTGCTGTCGCCACGTTGTATACATAAAAGTGTATAGCCAGCTTGATATTTCTTCTATTGACATGAACTATGTAGGTTGACTCGTACGTTGACAATGCATCGTAGAGCCACGCTGCAGCTCATCTCTAGCTACATTTGGGTCGCCTTGACCGAGATGGGCCCCACTCTCACAGAATATCAGCATAAAGTAGCAACATAATGTTGCCTGTTTCGTATGGTGAGTGTAGAGATCAGGGAATCCAATTAAATAAGATCAATTACAGATGACGGTATTCCATCTTAGTTTTAGGCAGATTCCATATCGAGGTTGAATGTGGAGCGATTATACAGTTAAACTAGTTTGTCCCCCTTTATTCTATTTTAAATATTTTGCCATTCAAGTTGGTATTCTGTAAGGGCGTGTTCCTTTCACTGTCGAGTAGGCCCATATTGCAACAGCTTGATTTCCCTCTGTCAAGGGATGATATCTGTGTTTCAGTAACTAAGACTGACACTACGTCCCGTCGTACTAAGTAACTGGTGATGAGATAAAATATAATAATAGTAGTGGTATTAACATTACTAGCATTTGTGTTAACGACACGAACTAAGCTTAAAGATAAAGAATCTTGTGCGATGAGGATTGCGTCGACAGTCGATAACAGTCGATACCCGATCCGAGTCCACGACCTTAAGTTTCCTAGACCAATATAACATAACTGGTCTGGCCATAAATACTGTTACATAAAAACTTTGCTTTTTTTTAACTTTTTAATTATTTTGAATTTGGAACACGTATATTATTTTAAAACTTCTTTCTATTATGCGCCATTTCACATATTTTTTCGTGTTCATTATCAAATTAGAATATGGATTGGGGTGTTAAACAAAATAGGTTATTATGTAGTGATCGCCTTTTACAAAGTGGGTATGGAGCCGTCGGTCATATTCCAGACACTTCAAAAGCTTGGTATCAGCCGTATGTTCGTATATCGATACAACAACACAACAACACAACACAACAACAACAGATACAACAACACTTCCTCTGTCGAAGACCAGAAAAATCAGGGTGGCCGCGTGTTCTTAGAACTACAAAGGCTGTTAATGCTGTTAAAGCCAGAATTCGTCGAAACCCCATTAGGAAGCAAAAAATCTTATTGCAAGAAATGAAGATTCCTGCAGGACTCTGTCGCCTTTTATAAAACAAGACCTGAAGCTCGGTGCTTATCGTCGATATACAGGATAAGCCCTAAATTAATTTTTACAATTAAAGAGAGTGGATCGATCAAAACGCCTTCTGTCGCGATACGCAGGTGAACTATCCTCTTTACCGACGAAAAAATTTTCACGATTGAAGAACACTACAATAAGCAAAATGATAAAGTGTACACTTACAGCTTCACGTTGTACCTTTCCGAACACTTGAGCAGCTTCTTTAGAAAAAAGTGTACGCTCACAGTTCTAAACAAGCTGTTCAAGTGATCGGAAAGGTACAACGTGGTCATCATCCTGCGTCAGGGATGGTTTGGTGGGGCGTGTCTTATCAAGGAGTCACAAAACTACATTTTTGTGAAAAAGGAGTGAAAACTTCAGTCAAAGTGTATCAAGATACAGTCTTGAATCATCTTGTGAAACCTCTCAGCAATACACTTTTTAAAAATATACCGTGGACTTTCTAGCAAGACTCTGCACCTGGTCACAAGGCACGAACTACCCAAGCCTGGCTTGAAACCAACGTTCCGGACTTTATAAGATCTGAAGACTGGCCCTCATCTAGCCCAGACCTCAACCCTTTAGACTTCAAATTATGGTTAGTTTTAGAGGAAATGACCTGCTCTAAACGACACGGCGATATTGAGTCTCTTAAAAAATATTTGAAGCAAGCAGTGGCGAAATTTCCCTTGGAAACAGTGCGTAAATCCCTAGATTCATGGCCAAACAGATTAAAGGCCTGTATAAAAGAAGCCAAAGGTGGCCGTTTCGAATAGAATATTTTTTTATTTTTAGCTAAGACTAATAAATATGTAGGTATTAATTTTAATAATATTACATTACTTCATTTAAAAAAAATCATTTTAATTTGTAATAGAAATTATGGCCGGGCTAGGTACTTTTCAATACTTTTAAATTTGACCGTCGGTAGCTAGTAAATCATGACAATCCTTGCGTTTTACACCCAATGTAACTTTCCACTGCTATCGGGGAACATAAAAAAAATTAAGCTCATCCTTCCTCATTTGCAGTCCAACAAAACATCTGGTAGATTCCTCGCGATCATTTGTCATGCGGCGCGGGGTGACGGGAAGGGGGGAGGGTAAGGGGAATATGCCACGTTTTCACTTTTTCCGACTCTCCCTTGAATTGGCCCGCGTGTGAATAATTTAACTCCGCCTTCGTCCTTTTTGCGGCGGTTTAAAAATGAACTGACGACCGCTTCAATGCTGAGTGCACCCGATAAAAATTTGAGCTTTCGCGGGAGCTTTTAGGTGACGTCACGAATAGTCGTTTACCATGGGATTTGGATGTTTTATTAAGATTACCGTGTCAGACGCCATCGCATCTGAGGGTAAGGCCAATAGCTTTTTGTGCAACACTTATAATAATAAAATTTTAATATGTCCATGTACCAATATCAATTTATTTTATAGAATAGTTGGCAAGAGCTGTGGACCTCTCACGCAGACATTATTTGTATTTTATATACTCAGTGAACCCTATTACGCACGCATAAGGCAAGGTAAGGCGTTTGAAGTAGAAGGTAGCCCAAGCACCAAAGGACATACATAACAGTGCTAGTGCAACGATGTAGTTTATTTGTAGCTGCAGAATGAATGGGTCAGTTTTACCGGAAGAAGGAACACGCCCTCACAGAATACCAGCTTGAAATAGCAGCATAATGCTGCTGGGTTTCGTCTGGTGAGTGTAGGGATCCGGAGACCTTTATCACTGGTGACGAGGCGTTCCATCTTAGTCCTCAAGGGTGACAACGCATCTGCATCGCGATTCCTTGTCAAGGATCACACCATGGGCCGCAGGAGTCACTTACCATCAAACATGTGCTCGTTTGTTACTCTCAATGTATCAATAAAAAAAAACATATATAAGACTTCACCTCTTATATAAAATAAAATAACTCATCTTTACCTAATTCCTGTTCAGAAGCTTCAGTTAAAAAAAAATTGGCGAAAACATTCACATGCTTCCAAATATATTTCAATAATAATCGCATCATATATTGTCTAGAGAGCAGAAAATATTGCTGTCATATGATTAGTATCATGTAGAAACGTCTCTGCCATATGATGACACACATTAGTATCATGTAGAAACGTCGTTGCCATATGATGACTCACATTAGTATCATGTAGAAACGTCGTTGCCATATGATGACTCACATTAGTATCATGTATAAACGTCGTTGCCATATGATGACTCACATTAGTATCATGTATAAACGTCGTTGCCATATGATGACACACATTAGTATCAAGTAGAAACGTCTCTGCCATATGATAACACACATTAGTATCATGTAGAAACGTCTCTGCCATATGATAGCACACATTAGTATCATGTATAAACGTCGTTGCCATATGATGACACACATTAGTATCATGTAGAAACGTCTCTGCCATATGATGACACACATTAGTATCATGTATAAACGTCGTTGCCATATGATGACACACATTAGTATCATGTATAAACGTCGTTGCCATATGATGACACACATTAGTATCAAGTAGAAACGTCTCTGCCATATGATAGCACACATTAGTATCATGTAGAAACGTCGTTGCCATATGATGACATCACATTAGTATCATGTAGAAACGTCGTTGCCATATCATGACTCACATTAGTATCATGTATAAACGTCGTTGCCATATGATGACATACATTAGTATCATGTAGAAACGTCTCTGCCATATGATGACACACATTAGTATCATGTATAAACGTCGTTGCCATATGATGACTCACATTAGTATCATGTAGAAACGTCTCTGCCATATGATGACTCACATTAGTATCATGTAGAAACGTCCCTGCCATATGACGATTCACATTAGCGTCATGGACAAAATCATCCCAGTCATTACATTGCATTATTAAAATTTAGTTATATTTAGTTTATTTAGTAATTGGGTCAATTATATATTATAATTCACTCTTATAAGATAAACATAGACATTTATTTTAACATTCCTAGATCTTATTAAGGGGAAACGGGGAGTGTGTACCGGCGGTATAGATTTTTACAAGACCCGTGTCTACTCAGCGACGTACCTATGGTACACTCATCCATTAGACGGCGCTCGCAGGATTACGAAGGCGTCGTGAACCCGAGGGGATCGTTATTAATGGCGCTCTTGTGCGAGATCCGATGGGACCGGCCTCAGGACAAAAAGCTGCGCGATAGTCTTCACGAAGAGTTGTGCACTTTAATTATTATCTCCGTGAGGAGTATTTGTTGGTAGTGACATGAATGGATCGCCTCGAATAGTAAAGGGCCGCGCTCTCACAGAATACCAGTGTTAAATTGCTGCATAACGCTGCTGTGTTTTGTATGGTTAGTGTAACCCAACTGCAGGTGGAATTCTCAAGGCAGACAACGCATGTGGATCACGAATCGTTGTTGAAGATTGATAGAGATGTCATGAGCTGCAGTAATTACTTACCATCAGGTGAACCGAGTGATCGTTTTTTAACCAAAACCTCTTGTTGTTAAACAAAAGACTTACCCAGACCCGCGACAAAGTTGAGAGTTGTGTTACATTACACTAGTTTTAGGCATAGAAGTCGGGCGTTACGGCCATAAATTAGCTACAGAGGCTATAAATATGAACAACAGAATCTAGCCAGGAATTCAGTTTTTTGGGAAGGCGTTTTCAATTTTAAGTGTGTCTTAGAGAAATTTTAAACTTGAGTATGCTTTAAATATTTATATTGATTTTTTAAATATGAAGGCTATCTTACGATGATTTTCTTCACCAGTAAGCATGTGGTAGATCAGCATTTAAAATTAAAATTTCCAAATTCATTGGTGCCGACACCGGCGATCGAACTATGTTTACTTGTGTACCGTGAATAAAAAGCGAGTGTTTAAATACCACGGATCTTGTTAGATGAGTAGAAATTTTAATGTAGTGTAGAAATGCATTGATGTATTCCGGCCAACCCGGCAATCACCAGCAAGAAATTTTATAAAAGAGCATGCATATAAATATAATCTTCTCCTAACGAAATTGTTTCTAAGCATTAATAAATGCTAAATATTTATCTCTATTACTTATTCTAAATTGCTGCCTTTGATAAAAAAAGATAGAACAGACGGTATGCGATGCCCACATTCACTGCAGGTAATTTAATAAAAAAAAATGGTGGATAGAAAATTAGTTTTGCAACAATTTTACCGCACATTGTCTGAATTATTTTTCACGTGAGATTTTATTTACTTTGTTTTGTTATCATATAGATGTTATTGTATTAAATGTTGTTATAGATCTTAAGGATTCATTAATATTTAAACGATTGCGTCGCGGGTCCTGGGTTTGATTCCCAGCTGGGGAACAATATTTGTGTATCGCAAATTGTGGGCTTTCTGGTCTATATGTCCACCTTATTGCATGGGGAAGGCAAAGACGAGTGTCTCTGTCCTAGCGTTAATGTTTAATACACTTTTAAATATTCTGTCATCTGTCAATATATCAGAAGATATCACTGTGATCGAGATCAAGTAGAATATTATCTATAAAAATTGATATATTATAGAAAAGTATTCATTATAAAAATAGTCTATCTAGTCCACCGAGTTTGTAATTCAATTTCAATTTCTCGTTCACAAGAGCCACTTACCTTATGTTATGACAATGATATTATAAAAGAATATAAATAACAAATATTATATTAAATTAATAATTCAATAATACGAGTAGTTAGTGATGGGATTTAAATTACAACATTTACGTATACTCACCCCTTGTCTCGTGGGGGGTGGACAGCACCTGCGGGATTTACCGCCTTACTGCCGCGGAAAATTATTCCCTCCTGGTGATTTACTACCCATGCGTTTTTACCTGAATTATTTAGCACTACGATGTTGGAATGTAGCCTTTAAAACGTTGTATATAAGATTTATTTTTGAGTTTACAAATGTAATTATTTAGTAGTTCGCCTGTATCAGTAATTATATACGGCCGGTTTCATTTGTTGTAGAGGTTCTCCGACGTTTTGTTTGAATATTTAAAGCCAGTATTTAGGTTCGACTCCTGTTCAGTCGGTCTGGTAGTTTCTGAATACGATCCCGGGAACGTAAATTAAACCAGGCTGCCGACACACTTTCCCAATGGTTATTTGCTATCATATGTATGTACATCCATCGTCGGCATATATTTACTCGACATTACTATATGTGCTGGATTCCCACTTTTAAAATAAAAAAAAACTGTGTGCTTGTTTTACTGTTTTTTGTCATATTTCAGCGACGTAGTTGAAATAAATTGACATTGCTAGAGCCACGTTACAGATTAGTTTTAGATGCGGCATGCAGCTAGCTCGGCCAAGGAAGGACTCCTCCAGCCTCGGAAGCCACGCCCTCACAGAATATTAAGGTGAAATGATAGTATAACGTTTATATGTTTTGTTTGGTGACTGTAGAGATCCCTAGATCCCTATTACTGACGAGGCGTTCGGGGCCGCCGACGCATGTGCATTTGTTGGCTCATCGGAGATCAATGTGCTCGTCACGGCATCACTCGCAGGGATCACTTAACATCAGGTGAAATGTGTGCTTTTTATGATATATACAACTTAACAAAATATGATTTTTTCATAATTTCTATGGGACTACGACAGCTATTAGCTCCCAAATAATATTCCGGATATTGGCTAACACTTAATAGCCATAAAAGTTAGACAAATATTTTTAAAAGCTATAAGCAACAATACGAATGCTATCGCAGTTGGCCCTGCGATATCAATTTGTTCTCGCAGATCCAATGATCCCACTTTAACTACTTCGTAAGTAAATAAAGCGATGGAAGCTCTAAACTTTTTTCCTGTTTCCAAACTTTATTTTTCCCCGGCAATTCATCAATTCAAGTTTTTCCCTTCATGTAGTAAATTATATAAATTTGAAATAACAATGCCGTATGAGGAAGCTCAAAGTCCCTTAGCGAGCTAAGATAGGTGTCAAATTAAAATTGATCGAAAACTAAATGTGGATATCCGCAGAAGAACTACTCGTAAGGCAACTCGCGGCTCGAACAACCAGTTAGCTGAAGTCAGTCGGCCACATTACCTGATAACCGATGGGGGAGAAAGGTTCTTGATTATACCTATATATAAGCAACATAATAGTTTAATATAAAATTACTGAGTATGCTATCACTACACTCAGTAGGAATTCGGAGACACAATTACAGGTGCCAAGTGTTTCCAACTCAGTTCTGGGGTCTCAGTTCTGCCTACATATATACATCTTATACCTTCGTAGAGACTGGATGTACATGTCATGGGACACAGTCATCAGGTCAACTGTATGACATCTTACCCCCTACCCCTAATATTATAAAACAATTTATATTTCTATATTGTGCTCGAAATCTGAAAATATGAAAAATGTGACAAATAAGAGAAAGAAAATAATTTCTCAAGTAAAATGTAGAAACATTTCTTCTAGGGCGCCGTTGAAAATCTTTTCTATTAGGGCACTCCGCCCGCCCGGGGCGTCTCGACTGATGTTTACGTCCTGCACCTTGTCAAAGGCTTTGTGCAATTAATGTAACCTTGCGCTTTACGAGTACGTTATGAAATTAATATGTGATGGTGATAATGACGATCGATTTCAATCACTGCGATATCTGGTTACAGTCAGATGACATCAACTACACAAGCGCGGAATATTTTATAGTGCCGTATATATTTGCGGAAACACAAGCACTAACTCGTAGTCCCCTTCTCGATCCGAAGAAATACATGTGCAATAAGATGGGAGGAAGGTTTAGATACAGTGTCAGAGATACGGGGTTTAATCTCCTTCTCTTCTATCATATACGGCATTATCACTATGTTTGCTATAATATTATTATCGTTGAATTCCTACTAGCTCAAACATACTCACATGGTGTAAATTTTTTTTTATTTTAATAAGGATAAAAAAGTGTGCTAACCTTCAGTAAAGATTCAAGATGGACTTATTGTCAAGTCAAACATAATATGTATATATATAATTTATATCATTTTATACAAACATAAAAATATATATTTATAAGTCAAGCTGTGTTAATAATTAAAAGTTGGTTATATTTTTGTTAACCCGCAACAAACTAAACAGTAGTGAAATGTCAATAGACATGAAAATTACGAAATACCTCCGCATTTTATTTTCAAATATACGATTTAATTCATTCACAAAGAGAGTAATCTATCCGTAAGACGTCCATCCTTCCCGGATCGTCTGTAAGGGTATAATGGGAAAGTCTCGGATGAGCATTTACATAAAAAGCTCAGTCCGGGCTTTTTGACGACAGAAGCTAACGCAGTCCTCGCGATATTATACCGACGGCGACGCAAGTACACTGCTTTCTTTAAACTAACAATCTAATTTCAAGCGTACGTACAACCCCATTGAGTGTATAATCGCTCGAAGAATTATAAGATATTCACATAACTAACGTGGAACTCTGTAGCTTAGGCTTAAAAAGAAAAATGTATTTTCCGGTCGTGTGCACCGCGCGAAGGACTCTGGTTTTCGGTAATTTTAGGTTGCTTGCTACTTTAGTGCGTTGGGGCTTTAGGGAAATAGGTTTTTTGACGCTTCGTTGGTCTGGAGGATTAAGTGTTCTCCCAGAGAGAGGTGCTCAGGGCTCGTTAGCTGTATCCTTTAATGCTTTGAAGCGATTAAGGCTTGTAAAGCATACTGCATTGCTTACTACAATAATGTATATGAGATGAGAATATATTATTTTGGAAAAATGTCTGTCTGTTAGTGTTGTTGATAAAGATTTATTTTAATCATTTTAATTATTACCTACTTTAGTATCCCACTTAGGTAGAAAATCTTGAAACTGAAAATTGTGGTGAAATGAACCACAGAAACTTCCGTAATTTTATATCATG
The DNA here is from genome assembly GCA_029286865.1 of Teinopalpus imperialis. NCBI lineage: Eukaryota > Metazoa > Arthropoda > Insecta > Lepidoptera > Papilionidae > Teinopalpus > Teinopalpus imperialis. Next base: position 12,840,053 of record JAGSMU010000009.1, on the reverse strand, counting down.
AACGTTGATGATGATGACGTTCTCCTGGTCGCTTTAGACAGTGGTGATATGTCCCGACTGCTGCCAGATGGTGTCAACTACGCATAATATTTTATAGTGCCGTGATCATTTGCAAACACAGAGGCATTCCTCGTCCTCTTCCCTATTCCCATGTAATGCTGGCGCAATAAGATCGGAGAGTGGTTATATGCAGTGTCAGGGACGTATCCCGTGGGACAGACATACATCACACACATACCTGAAAGCGAACCATTTGTGATACACAAATTTTGCTCAACGGCTGGAAATCGCCACCAGCTCTAACCATTACAACACGCGTCCATAAACGTCGCACAAAACAACAAATGCTTATAAAAATGCCAAAAATGACTTAAATTGTAACAACACAATGTGAACCACCGTCGTACGTACAAAAGTAGAATCTTTTGTTGTAAAAGTGTAAAAGCTCTCATTACTGAAAGTTCTCGTAAGTGTCCCTAGGGAGTGATCCTAATTTATCATGATCACACTATATTCAAAAGCTTATGATTATCACTTTCGAATCAAATGTGTTGATAATTGGTTGTCGATATTTCATGGTAAACAAAATGTGTTACTCTTTCCTATCGTGCATTAAACCTTTCAAATATCTTGTCATCCTTCATCTTTTCTTATTTGTTAATTTTTAACTGTTGGTATTTTTAATTAATTTGTTTTATATTTTTTTATTATATAATAAATAATAAAATAAGGACAAGGAAGATCAGGGTTGTTGCCCTCAGTCGCAATAGGACCTGGGTGGAGATCCTTTTCCCTTTTGGCGCAAAGCCCATTTGTTTTTCATTTATTTAATACTTTTTTGGTTTTCTTCTTGCTTGGTTTCTTTGTTTGATTCGTATTTTTTTTATTGTACTGCTATGTATTGTTTATATGCCAAGAAGGCATAATTATTATTATTTCGTCAATATTGATATTCTATCTCCGCCTGGTTGGTCAATGAAATAAAAATATATATATTATTATTAAAGTTTACAAACTCATCCATTTATTTTGACTTCATTATCGTCATCAAGAGCCTATCAACAGCTGCTGCGCTGCTCACCACACCCATGGCCTGTCAACAAAGGTGTCTAGAGCCCCTCACATGGGTACAAGCATATGATTGGCACGGATATGCTTCATCTTTGTCCTCGGGGGTAGCTGGATGCATATTGGTTTATTTTCGCGTATGAATATAATATGCTATGGGCTACAGTGACATAAGATTTGATAGACTGCGTGTACGATGGACAATCTACATTAATAAATATAAAGTCGTAAATGGAACTTTTGATGGCTACTTTTTGTTGTAGTACAGTTAAAAAGTTATGAACCAAAGTATATGTTTCTAATAACATTTCTACAAACCTTCCTTAACTTTATCGTTACGACGTTGCCACACGAGAATCGTTCTTTCCCATCGGTTATCGGTTCTACGAGCTATTGTATATAGGCTGACCCATTGCCACTTCACCTTACTGATTCTTTGAACTACGTCACACATGAATATATTCGAAAATTTCAATAATAGTACCTGCATTAATCAGGCTATTTATACTATAAAGCGATAATCAATGACAAGAACCTTGACCTGCTACGGACCATTAAGAAACATCATCTGTAAATAACTTTATTGTTTGTTATTTTTGACAATTGTCATTTATTTACTATGGGCGTTGGGTGTCTCGCACCAGCTCAGGTGTGTAATGTTCACTATTGCTGGATTGCGAATAATAAGCATACAGCTTTACCGAAACAAACTCGCGAGGGTTCGCTGCGTAGGGAGACAACGATGATGCTCGTGCGAGGACTGGTGCTGTGCACGTAAAACGTTCACGACAACAGTGGGGGTAATATACGATCCGACAGCCCCTCATAAGAAGGTTCGAACCTCGGCTCGAAACGCTATCGTTAAAGCGATCGTGGCTCTATTCTAACTCGACCAATGAGACACATTCGTCTTGTTCACTGATTGGCTATAATTGACACGCTAACCATGACGCTACTACTCTAATCTGTCAACTTTGAAGGAGGTGCTGTGATTGGTGGTTAGTGTTTCTGGCACGATTTACTAAATCGTGTCGTTTTTCTGTATTTTATCCTATTGTGTAGGTACTTCTTTTTATTACATGTTTTGTTTTATTACGTTGTTGGTTATTTGCTATCGGTTGAAAAAAGAGAAATTGGATCGATGTAATCTGTTGTAGGAATAATGTGTATTTCCTGTGATAATGCAGTTTTTAAATACATTCGTGTTATAATTTTATACATCGGTAATATATACATACACACTAGTTACGTGTATATGTTGTCATAGTGTTATTATAAAATCAGAGGGCGATCCGACTTACAGAAGCAAAGTCATTACGATTTTTCCAACGAAAACAGATGTCGACCACAACTCCAGTGTAGCGTTGGCTTCATTTGCCTCTCGCTCCCACACGACACCGCATCGTCATACTTGTCGTATCTTAGTCTGTACATTTAGTTGCTATTCTGTCTTCTATTTCAGTACTATTTCATTACGATGATTACTTTAATTATGGTTGCGATGTTTTTTGTCGTCCTACAAATTTATCTAAACTAAACAAATTTGAAATTCTTGCCGGTTTTTCTGGGCAAAATCGAAAGAGCTTATATAAGTACCATAACGCTGCTGTGTTTCATCTTGTAAGTGTAAAGTTCGGGGAATATTATTACTGGTGATGAGGCCTACGATCTGAGTCTGTCGGTATTGTTATTCTATATCGAGGGTGAATGTGGGTGGGCCATGGGCCGCGACAACGGCATACCATCAGGTATGAAACTTGTATGAAAGATCTTTACCTACGTCAATGTTAGTGCCAACCGGTTCATAGACTACATCTTGTATATTCACGTCAGAGTAAAAGCAATACTTACAGTAATACATTCAATTATACACAGATAGCATGCTAACAAATATTTCTGTCTTTTCGCAATATTTCGTAGCGCTACGGCGTAGTACAATAGCTCCATAGAGCGTGGCGTAGCGCCGTAGCCACAATACGTGAAAGCCTGCAAAGGCTGCAAGGGGCATTGGACCGCAGCCAGCACGCGAACAACCGGACGGTCGATCGATGGCAGATATAAAGGCTCCCTCGCCGTGAGGACACATTCTTCTTTACGTTTGTTCGATATATTCGTCTTGAGAAATGAAAAATACATAGGGGGGTTCGGCTTGACGTCGGCGAAATTTTATATCAAACCTTTTTTTTATACTTTTTTACTACTGGCCATGTGGAATAAATCACAAAGTTAATTTTCAAATTATATTCTAATGCCTAATGACGAATATTTCATTCCATACATTCATTTACACTACAGACGTATTCACTTCTCGGTGCTAATATGGCTATCTATCCATGCTTCCATCCTATTTAATAAACATAGTCTAGTAATGTATTGTCGCTATACTAGCTAAATGAAGCGTTGCACAAACCCGCAAGTCATCTGACGACATTTATTTTTTAAAAAAAGCAATCCTAAGAATCACAAGACATACCTTAACCACGCCCACAACGCTAACACGATTTTCTTTTATTTACTCATACGTGACCATGCAGACGAAACGTTCGTATAAGGATTTCGTTTTAAACACTCATAAATCCCGATGCAATACCCTCTAACTTATGTCCTCTGAGAACCGTAACGTAATATTTTATTTCATGCAAGTTTCTTCCTGCAACTTTCCCATATTACAACAAATATTTTATTTTATTATATAGGGATGCGTAAGGCTAAATCACACTGGTATTCTAGGATGTCTGTAGGTCCCCGTCGAGAGTTACAAATTGTATTCATTTCGTGCCGTATTATAAAAAGTGTAAGCGTAGTCTGTTGGTTTAAGATAAGTCGTAGGTTCAAATCCTTTATTCGCTTATTTTATTACTTGGTTATCGTGGTAGAAACATTTTAAATTAGATGGAATATTACAGGATTACGAAGAGAAAGTTTACATAAATTGAATTCCATAATGGTTGTAAGTAATTGTCCGCTATAGTGGAGGACTACTAATAAAAGTTACAAACACACGGCGGTTGCTAACAGACCCGCGTTGGCGGAGACGCGTGATCGATCCTCGTTTATTATTCACGTCATAATATATTTGGCCGCGACAAGCGGACTTGTGGTTTACTTTAGTATTTGCGAAGCGCTCTGCCCTCGGGTGTACCGAGCCACACTATTTGGAAACTGGAAACTAAAACAATCCTTTGTAATTGGATTACGATTTGCAACACAAAGGCTCCATTTAAAAAAATCAAAATAATACAATATATAAATATATATATATATATATACATATATATATATATATATATATATATATATATACATATATATATATATATATATATATATATAATTATATTATTTTGATTATTGATTGATTATTATATATATATATATATATACTCAATGTAAGAGAACTGTGTGTTTCATTGAGGAAAGAACGTCTTTTACCAAAGGAATTTTTTATGCAATTTAGTATTAATACATACGATAGAATAGTAAGAATAATGTTCACTAATTAAAATAAATAAATAAATATCACTTCTTTTTATAAAATTACTGGTGACCAATATCACAGAGGCTACACATGAAGGCAAGAGGTTTTTTTATAGAATAGGGGGCAAATAAGTAACACAGCAACACGCAACACCAGAGGAGTCGCAGATGCGCTGCCGGTCTTTAACAAAGGTGTACGCTCTTTTCTTTAAGGTATCTAAATTGTGTTGGATGGGCAATACCACTGGCAACAGCAGAATCCGCAGAATAGTTATAAGTGGTTGAAAATTTTACATAAAGCATGTAGGGGATTGCCAACCATCGAAATATTAAGGATAAAATTTTCCCTTGCTGTACGATGTTGAAACTCAGATTCTCGAATTAATTCGATTAACTTTAGAACACTCTATATTGTAAAGTCGTTAAAAATGCATAGAGATCTCTTCGCAGTGCCAGTGAATCGTGTTGATTAGCCAGTACCTCAACGTCGTAGGTCGTCAACGATTTGAGCCACTCTTTTAATGTGGTAAAATGTAAGGAATTGGCACTCGGGAGGGGCTCCCTTAGGCCCAGCGGTGACTGTGCCCCTTGATAGCCACATACGTCCTCAATAGATCCCCTGATCCCTGCACGCGTTATACGAACCACAACAGCATTACTGCTATTTCCACCTGATGTCTAAAGAATAAATAAAAAAATATATCTCTATCTATATAAGAGATGGCATAATCCCAATAGTGGGATTTATATACATATATAGTTCTCACTCTCTCCTATTACATTCCTATTTTTAGCAAAAGCAATAGCACAAAATAGCAGCTTAATGCTGCTGTGTTTCGTCTGGTGTGTGTAGGGATCCGGAGACCTTTATTATTGGTGACGAGGCATTCCTTCTCAGTCCTCAAGGGTGACGCATCTGCATTATGATTCCTTGTCAAGGATGAATGTAGTAATGTTGTCGGCCGCAGGAATCACTTGCTATCAGGTGTACTGTGTGCTCGTTTGTTACTCTCAATGTAATAAAAAAATGGGTAATATATTGAATTATTTCGTTCTATCGGTGTATGACATAACAGTAAGTAAGTGCTCAAATCTGCCACAGACAAGGCCTCTTTCCTTTCTCAGGAAGCATCGGAACCTTCATTAGGCGACAGTGGGTATGATGCAGGGCCGTTAGCAGTTGGGATGTCTCATTGTATGTAGATAACACGCTATATATGTGCTGTCGACTGAAGCGTTAGAAACCGAATGCATTGTTTATCAAACTTTTTATGTCGCAACCCATGAAAAAGACAAAAAGGTAAATAAGAAGCATTGCCATTCTCTATAGAATTTTAATAATAACATTTTAATAAATAGTTTATTTACACAAAGCAAGCTATAAGATTATTTTGTTTATTACATGGTAATACTTAATCTTATAAAACTGCATTTAAACTTATTCCCTTAATAAACGAATAATTTGTATACAGGTCTTATTTATTAAATAGATTGCAACCCCTTTAACAACAAACGCCGCCCCCCGAGGGTCGCAGATTGGAGACAAGGTCTGCGGAACTTAAAGATTTAGGTTCTGATTCGAATATTATCGTGAACCTAGCACTTTTAGCTTAGTCAGATTGGTTAACTGGATAGTTAGTAATGTTGACATGCTTACAAAAAAAGTCACTAATGATGAAGCTTTTTCTTGCAGTAACAAGACGAACATTAAAATCATACTGAGGCATTGTTATTGGAAATTGAAAATAGCAGTTCGTTCCAGTTCGATATTTCCCAGCTTAAGTAGTTTGTTTGCGAGCGGCTCTCGGCTTTGTTTCGTTTTGAAATGAAGCCACGCCAAGTTCTGTAACGTTTCAAGACTTGCTTTCGATTGCTCTTCTCTTTCGAGTGGTGCTGCTTTTCTTTTCTTTGGGAATCGTGTTTGTTTCAAGTTGGAGTGGGTGCTTTGTAGGGAAATCTTTAACTTGGCTAGTCATATCGACTGATGCGACCGGACAACGCATTCGAACCCTTCAGTTATACGTGATAAGGTTTGAAATTGACGCGCTAGGTGGTGGAAAGGTAGAAAACATTTTAATTTATTAAATTGAAGGTGCTTACGTGCGCAGTGGACTTTCAACGTTATTTTTTGCTGCCTATCGTTCGATAATTTATTTTCTAGATGTCTTATTGCTATGTCGACGGCATAACTTTATAAGAATGCAAGAACTTATTTAGAATTTTATTATGTAACGATTCATCGGGGTCAATGAACTTTTTGATAATCAGACGATCTTTCAGAATGGTGTGGTCAGAGAGCCACAATTCAGTGTGTGGAGTAAAAATGTAAATCTTTGTAAAAGCAATCAATCAGGGCGCACTCTCGCCGCTTTGTGGGGACACCGCACGAATATCTAATTTTGTTTGTTAGTCTTCCCGTGGCCCCACTCACCCCTCGTCGTGAACGACTAGCGCGCAGGCGTCGAACACCCCTAAATCCTGGCGGACGTTTTGATGGATCACCCTTAATGACAAGCACTGAAGGGGCGACGGAGGGTTGTGAAATACGTTCATGTTTTCTAGGAGTATGTATCGATACTTTTGGTGAGTTTACGTGCACAGTAAAATTTTATCGATCCAAATATACTGGACAAAATCGCAAACACGTAATTTAATATGCCATATGAAGACGTTCCCATGCCGATGGCCGATGACGTAGGCCATTATAATATTTTTTATTGAATTTAAAAACTAATTAAGGAACTGTAAATAATAAATATAAAAAGGATATAAGGCTACTTACATCGTTATACTTGGAATATTTAAATGCCACTTATAATCCATTTATCAATTCATGTGAACGAAGAAGAATAGGCTAAAGGTTTAGGGCACATTCCCGATATCTGAGTGTCCTAGGTTCGACTCCGCCATTCGTCTATTGTCGTGAACCATCTCCTGGCAAAACTATTTTCAATTTAGTATTGAAGTGGTTAATGGGCATGTTAGTAATAGTATAAAATTGTTAGCATCTTTTAAAAAAGCTCTCGTGTATGAGCAGTGTTTAAATTATAACTGAAATAATCTTATGATACTTGTTAATTGATTTATTAAAAAATATTGCTTCCAAACTTCGAAAGAGTTGTCGGAGTAACTATACCGCGATATAATCCCTTTTTCTTTCATATAATTTGTGCTCGATTGTAAATATTTCAATAATATTTACAAACCAGTTTGCCTGATGACGTGACATTTACATCTATCCTCAACAAAGATTCAAATTGGACATGCGTTGTCATCCCTAAGGAGTGAGATGGACCTGTTTGGATTACTTCACTCACCTACACACAGCAGGGTTACCTTGCTATTTCACGTTGGTAATCTATGAGAGCGTACTCATCGGTCGAGGCGACCCATTCGTGTTGCACTTACCATTGTTAAAGATTTTATATCAAATATATCTCGCCTTAAATAAAGAAAATATAAATGAACCTTATCAGATTGTTTGTTTTACAATTTGTAATGTAAAGACAGAACTCCGGCTCTCAAGATACAAGTCTGCTTTAGTTTGGGAACCAATGTCATTATGTATTGTATGTATTCATTTGCCTACATCATATCAGGTACAGATAATAAAGGAAAAGAAATTAAAAAAAATGCATCCTCTGCAACAACATAAATGGGACCGCTCGACCTAAGAAGGCCCAGACCCGCACATCGTACGTAAGGTAAATGATAATTTAAACAAAAGATGTAACTAAATCAGTAGCGTTATGCTGGTATTGCTGTGAATCTTGTAGCCTATGAGCATCTGATCCTCTCCCGGTCGCGTCGAGCCATGCTGAAGCTCTAAGCTTGGTTACATCTAATATATATATATAATAATAAAAAAATCATATATTGCTTCCATGTCGATAAAAATATTCTCTGTGCAGTTACATCCCTACGCTTCCGCCGGTTCGGTGTACGAATGCGCCCTCCGCTACATGAACAGCACTCGCTCCAATTGTATTAGACATTAGCGGTGCCTTTTATTGTGGTATCCTTTACCCGGCGGGTGGCGGTGCAGTGCGTTTTCTACACAGCTAACAAACTTACAAACGAATAGGAAAACTTTGATTTGCCTTTTATTACATTTTCACGCCTCTCGGGCGCCGGCGGTACGAAAATGCGACGGTAAACATTCTGGAATAAACGTTGGGTCGTTCGTAATTATTTTTTTTTTATAGTGAAAGCTATTGCCCGCTGGAATTAACTTCGCGAACAAAATAAGATTTTGGCAAGCGCTCAAAGCCGTGGATATAATAATAAAGTTATACTGTGTTAGTAGTATAACCTTTTTTGTAAATAAAGCTACATTTTTTTTGACTTACTCTAATAAAATGTCTTCCTATGAAACTTTTCTATCCCATTTATAAAATTTAAGATAGATATAAAAACAAAATAACATGAAGCAAATTTATGTTCCATGTAGTTGTTTTGTATTAAATAGGTTCATAATGAATATATTAGACTCTAATACATTTTACATTTATTATAACAAATATATTAGTCTAGAAGACCAGAAATCAAATCAAAAGAAGCTTTATTCAAGTAGACTTACACAAAACACTTTTGAATCGTCAAGATCGCTAATAGGTCCCTACTGCTTCGGAAGGCAGCTGCTAGCGAAAAGAAACGGCAAGAAACTCGACTAGTTGATTATTTTTAAAATAATGAATGTTTACAAAAAGTCCAGGAGTTGTCCAGTATTGAACTCAGAACTCAAAGTTTAATTCGAAACATATTTGTTAGACAATTATTCTAACAAAGAGTAGTAAGTATTAGAATTTTAAATCTATTCAGTGGCAACGCGATTATTTTTTAATTTAATAACGACTTTTTTTTAATTTGAAATTTGATTAAATATGAGAATGCGATTGTCCAATCAAATTAAAAGAAGCTTTATTCACAAGATTTGGTTTATTCCAAACAATTTTGAGTATGACACACCCAGACACGGAAATCTGATACACTGATATTATTCCTTGGCTGAGGACGGCCCTCTCGGGCACCCTCGAGTCAGACGCTCTCACGGAACAGCCGAGGCTCCCTCTCGGGAGCCCTTGTCCTGGTTACCCACTCGACTGAGCGCCAGTAGCGCTCGGTCACCTCTCAACCCGGTGAAACTGTAAAGCCCTCGGGCTAACAGCGGCTATCAGCCAAAAAAAAAATATTGGCTGAGGATCGAATTCGGGCCCCACGATGCAGAAGCAGGTACACTGTGCCACGTGCTCGATTACTACCAACCTTATAAACATATAATGGTGGTTACATAATTAAATACACTCAAGGGATATTATCTTAACTGAGATTTTTGATTATTTATTTTTATTTTTAATACAAATAGGAACTTGCAACAAAATTAAAACTATTTGTGCACGCATTTTGTGATAAATATTACAAATATTTTCAATAAAGTTAAGACGTCCTACATTTTTATTCGGTTTAACTTTTTTTAAGCTGCATTAATTGAACAAAGGTAGGGCCAACTAATTAGACAAGACAATAGCTAAATAACTATGTATAAAGAAATGCAATAAATTTTAAAATGAAGTTTATTATTATTATTAACTGTAGACTTTTTTTTAAAGACATCGTGTAAAGTTATCCATATTTAGACGCATATAACTTTTACCGCCTATATTAGCCCGACATGGATTTGGTCAACACCGAGATATTTGAGATTTTTGTTGCAAATTGATATTGGAATTTGGCACCACGTTTCTTTAAAAGCCATATAAAGTTGATGAACGATAGTGATGTGTTTTGTGACCAGCATTTTGTTCACATGGTACCACAAATTTTCAAATGTCATGACTGTATGGGGTCTGATTTACTCCGTAGAAAGTCTTTAACCACTTGCTGTGTGTTTTGGATCATTGTCTTGTTGGAAAGTCCAAACCACCGGCAAACTTTCCTCTTTATAGGGTAACATAGTTGCCTCTAAAATGTTCTTGTTCTAGAATTTATCTATATTACCTACAATTTGCCTAACAGGTCCAACACCATATCCGGACAAAACAGCGCCAAACTTAGATATACCTCCGATGTTGCCTGTTTTCTTCGTTTACCTTGGATCCATTTCATTATTTGGAGAATGTCTCACACATTGTTTTCCGTCAGAATTAATCATATTAATCTTTGTTTCACCCGAGAATAGTACATTTTTCCACTCAAGGTCAGTCCAAAATTCGTATGTTTTTTCAAACCCTAATCCAGCTTCAATATTTGCTTATTACATTGAGATATTCTTCCAATTCTTTTTTCTTCTTATTGAAGCTCACAACGATTTAAACAGATTTAATGAATGGTTCCTGAATACTTTGTTAACAATCAATTTAAAAAAAAACTACTTTTATAATATTAACAACAAAAAATAAACCCATATCAGATTTTGCGTCCCTTAAAATAAATAACGACACTCTTCAAAGAATCATATGAAGAAAAGTATTTAGGGTTAGTAATAGATCACAAACTGACACGGAAGCTGCATATAGAAACGGTTAAGTCAAAATTAAAGGCAGTCAAAAGCAGTAGGAGCTCTTTACAAAACAGGTCACTGTATACCTAAAGAGATTAAGGCAGTTATATATAATTCTCTAGTAAAATCACATTTTGAGTACTTTATAGAAATCTGGGGATTAGGAGCACCAACTAATTTATTGTCATTACAAAGAACACAGAATAAAATTATAAAGGTATATCATTTCGACTACCGAACTCCAACTAAAGAACTATACGCCTAAACAAAATTATTTAATCTCGCTCAAAATCTAACATAAAATTCGAAAAAAGGGATAACAAACATAACTTACGAAACAAACACAAATTAAAAACAATTACTCCGCGAACTAACTGTGGAAATAAAACTATTTTGTTTGAAGGCGTTCAAATGTTCAACACACTGTCGGACCAAATGAAGAATTTAAAGTGTATGAATATTTTCAAAAACAAACTCAAATCATATATTAATGCCAAACTATAATAACCGCTTCTCAATTATATTAACAATTATGTTTAATTTAATTCCTGTCAATTTAGATTCTTATAGTTATGCTAAGGTTTGTTTATATCTATGTATATTAATTATGTGTTTTGTGTACCAAGTACGTGTATTTACTGGCAGGCCCATATATTGTTTTTACATTATTCTCATTGTAAGCGAAACTTTGTGTTTTTTATGAGAAATAAATATCTTTAGTCTTACATAAGTTTGCCTCACATAGTCGCCAATTGATCTTACCTCTCGACCCTCCAGCATACTTCAAAACGAATAAGCTCTCGTCCTTATAACGGATTTGTTTGGCTAACAATATCATTCTTAAATCTTCACGTGCGGTTGTTTTTCTAGGTCTCGGTTTCTTAGGTACCCTCTCTGTCATCTAAACTTCTTGAAATGCCTGATAGCATTCATTACCATATCTTTACAGCATCGCTATTGATTCGCAATTTTCCTATATGTCCAACCTTTGTCAGAAAAATGTAGATTGATCTTCCTTGTAGAGGAATCGCTTCTATTCTTTTTTCCACAGTAGCTCTTTGAAAATTATCAAAATGATATTGAGATAACGATAAGCTAGTTTTTGCTTTTGACGCGTTTCTTGATGTCCGGGAAAAGTACAGGATTTATTTAAAAAAGGAAAAAAGTCTCAACTACTGCTAAATACAAGTTCGTTGTTGTTTAGTCTTCATTTTAATAATATGGCGTTAGTGTAATGGTTAATATTAATGAAGGAACAATTAACACTTATCTTTACTAATGATAAGTAGTATGTATATATATATATATATATATATATTTATATAATATACCTTATTAGTAAGGTATATTACTACCTAAGAATTTATGTGCGACTCCCCACTGGCACTGGATGGAGCGGCGACCTATGCGATTTGCGGGAAGTGGAGGGACGCTCTGCGTGGGAGACCTATGCTCAACTGTGGGCTAGTGATAGAACAAGCGATACAAACAAATCCTATTGTCATACACAATACAACTTTAACAGTTAGCATTATAGAACAATATAACGCTCCCCCATTCACCGACATTCATATCTTTTAAAAGCTGTTATTTGAGGGATCGAAGTATTTTTTTATTAATTAATCACGAAAAGAGAAACCCTCGTGCGTTGTTGAAAAATGCATGAGTTAGTAGTGGGTATAATGAAGCCAGTCACGAAGTCGTGCTGGGTGGAACGCACTGCAGCAATTACCAAAGCAATTTTCTTTTATCGATCGTATCGGACGTCGTTGTCATTTTGTTCTTCAAATTGTCGTTCATTGCTTTGTTTCACTATTCACGTGCATTCATATTATTCTAGCTAGATGTGTAAAGCAAGTGTGGTAACATCGGAGGAAGCTTCAGAAGCAGTGTCGAGGTGTCGAGGTGTCGAGACGTATACAATCAATCCAGACCCGAAACTCAACTATTTATGACAAACCAATATTGTTATTCTGTTGCGAATCGAACTCAAACAGCGAACCAGCGGTCAGGTGGTAGTTCAGCTAAGCGTTCTCTTTTAATTCACGGTACGAACAACCTATAGTAACAACTATGATGAAATTGTTTATTGCAATTTTAACTTCTGGTTAACGGCCTGCTCGGAGGTAAAGGAAATCGGGAGGAGGAAACTTGCAAGTTTATGAAATTATAAATAGAAAAAATTATTTCGAAAACATGTATAATAAATCATCGCTAAGTACCCCACCTATTAATGGTGTAGCTAGAAACTAACTGTAGCGGTATATTCTTTCTATTATGAAAAAGTGCATTTATTAAAAAAAAGTTAATTCCAGATTACATTTTAAGTGTCTATAAAACATATTAAGAATTTGTCTCTTGTTTCAGAATCTAGAAGACTCAAAACTTGGTAAGTCATTTGAAACATAAATATTTTTTTATTCAATCGAGGGTCAGAAATGCGCCTACAATTCACCTGATCTATGGTGTTCCTGCGGTGCGGGTCGCGCTCTCGATCTCCTTCCTCGACAAAGAATCATAATGCAGATGCCTTGTCACCCCTGAGTATTAAGATGGAATACTCGCTTAACTAACCTCTGGACTCCTAACCTCACCAGGCGAAACACAGAAGCTTTATGCTGCCATGTTACATTGGTGCTCTGTGAGAGCGACCACGACCCATATTTCATTGCAGTATAAATAAATAAGGAAAGAGGGATAGTGGCGGTACACTGAGCTTAAAGATAAGAGAGGAAACGGAAGTTGGGATCCAGACGTCGAGTGCGTCCGCGGTCCCAGTAGGCGCAGTAAATCGTTCGACGCGCACATTTTACTGTCGTCGTATGCGCCGGCGCATAACACCTACTATGGTAGGGTGTCTGTCGCTTCCGCTGTTTGACGGATATACCTTGTTATTGTACCCGACCAACCTTATATACAATCGACCCCAATTTTGTTTTTGTACATATGATGATTATGTCCTGGAGGACATCAACTGCGCGGAATATTTTACAGTGCCTGAAGCGTTTGCGCAAACAGCGATGGGGCACTTACCTCTAGCCGATGTAATGCATGTACAATAAAATCGGAAGAAGGTATAGATGCAGTGTTGGGGACACAGGACATACATACAATCCAACTACACACTAAAACAAACATTTTGTGACACTCAAATACTGGTCCTTGGCTAGGAATCGAGCCCATGACCCTCAGCAGCCAGGTACAATTACACCAAGCGGTCTCTTTTTATTAATAGAAGTTCATCTAATGGTTATTGATAAAAGCCTCCATCGAAAGTATCAACTTTTTTCCGTCCCATCAATATAGCAAAAATATTCGAGGGTGTACTCGTTTTGGTATACTTGTATAGGAGGCAATAGGCGAAGAACCTGTCACCACAATGAGATTTAATTCTTTATAATATAATAATGCTTTATAATTCCGTTTTGCTTTGCTCTACTTCACAACAAAACACTCCTAGTGAGTGTTCATATTTCATGACGTCTTCGTGACCTATGATCTTTGCTCACGGTGACTACATTTTATTACTGGCAAAGGACGTTGACACATGGTGTCCGAGAATATTAGGGCCATACGTAGACACTCAGACAGCCCTCGTGTTCCTATCGACTATCGAATCAAAGGATCGTTTGAATGTATCGAAACACCGAAAGACTAATATGAACTTAGACATTCTCTATTCGTCTTTATGAAAGGCAGCCAATCTGCATGATTCATTATCGAAATTGTGCTGTTTCGTGAATTATGTGGACATATGTTTATTTAAAAAAAAATGTATCTTTGATGAGACGAAAATAGTGGACACAGTAAACCGTACGCCGTCCTCCCGGTCGGTACACATTCGTCACGATCGTCGCAAGCTGCGCGCGCGCACTCAACAAATTAACTGCTGGCCATCTTGAATTATCCGCAATCTCGTGGTGGGTGGCGATCAGATGGCTATTCTATTGTAAGCCGATGGACAGTCCGTATGTTTGTTTCGTTGAATAGAAGATGACAAATTACCTCACAGTTTTAAAAGGAACGATAGGTATGCTATTAATGTTACTGACATTGCGGTTAACCACTCCAACTAAGCATAGCGCGAGGATTATTGTCTCATCTTCGCAGAGTATACCCTAAGCCATTAGTGATTCCTGCGGCCTATGAAACTTGTAAAAAACACATTTATCTTTGATAAGGAATCGTAGTCAATCATAGTCTCCCCCGGGGACTGAAACGGAATGCCTTGTCACCAATAATAGTCTACGGATCCCTACATTCGCCAGATAAAATACAACAGAGTTACAGTATTTGTTCACGTCTTGATGTCGTAGTCAAGCAAGGCATGTCCTGATGTCGTAGTCAAGCGAGGCATGTCCTGATGTCGTAGACAAGCCAGGCAAGTCCTGATGTCGAAGTCAAGTCACGCAAGTCCTGATGTCGTAGTCAGGCTAGGCCAGTCCTGATGTCAAAGTCAAGTCACGCAAGCTCTGATGTCGTAGTCAAGCCCAATTATTTTCAACATTAGACAATATATGAAAACACACTCAATATCCACGGCCAACTATTTTGACGGCCGTCATGATGTTTCTTCGTCGTGGCGTACTGGATTTGTTTCTTGGTGCATCCAGTTTATGGTGCTATGGTGATTCTAGCACGTACTGGATGGACCTCCGCTCCAATACCTCCTCAAGAGCCCCGCTACGGGCGCACGCTCGCGTTACTACCAATATTAAGGGTAGTTCACACCGACTGGTCATTATGACCACTTTTAGAAATACATGGTTAACCTAACTAACGTCTAGTAAATTTCTCACTTTTGTTAATTTTGCAACTTTGTCGTTATGTTTACACGTTAATTTTTGTCGGCAACGAAAACCTTACGTTAAAAGGTTAAAGTATATTTTTCAATAGACGCATGCCATGAGATTATGTTGCGAAAACAGGTAAGTATTATATTAGTGGCCCTTCATTGCAAACACAAATAACTTTAAGATATTTAACATATAGATAGTTAAGTGTGGGCACTAATGTGGAAATTATGGTTTTGAATATATCGTTCTTTTTATGTAAATAAATATTTGTAACATGTTAAATCGTAAAGTCAACTCATATATTCCAATGTTTAATCCATTCGACCGAGGAAGGAACACGACCCTATAGAATTCCAGCGTGGAATCATTATATTACTGCTATGTTTCCTGTGGTGAAGTTGGGAACCGGAACCACAATTACAGGTAACTAAGTACATCTCAATCCTGAGGGGTGAAGACGCATTTGCACCTTTGTTGAGGATGAATTTTGGATTTAGATGAAGGGAAAATTATTATCAACAAATTAAGATATCACTTAATCACGTAATCCTCAATCAAACTGTGTGTTCGTTGTGGCCCCATATTATAAAAAATTGTGCGAAGTATCAAGTTTTTTTTACATATATATAAACTTTAACAGTGGTAGAGAAGTAACGTTGCAGTTTGTTCCTAGCTGTAAAGCGAATGGATCAGCTCGACCGTGGTAGGACCACGCCCCATTGAATATCAGCTTGAAATAGCAGCATAATACAGCTGTGTTTCGTCTGGTGAGTATAGGGTTCCGTAGGCCTTTATTACCAGTGATGAGGTATTCGATCTTAGTCCTCAAGAGTGAAAACGCATCTGCATTATGATTCCTGACTGTGGATACCGAGTGCGCTAAACTTACACGCTCTGCCGGAAAATAATAAACCAAACAATGTCATTTCACACATTTTTCATTTCACCCTGGACATAAATGGATAAGAAGTACATATTACATATAAATGTTTATTTTACTTATGAAAAAAATAAATAAATAAATAGAATAGGAAACATTGCTTTAAGAACTAAGAAGCTGAAGAGTGTCGTCTACTATTGAGAAAGTAGTTCTACAGAAAAAATCAAGGACATGGGACATTTATGAAACTACAAGACCTGAAAAGCTATAAATTCAGTTTCACAAATATTTTATTTCCATTCGGTGCCCCTTTTCACCGAGCCACGCGTTAAACTCAAAAGAAAAGTGGGCATTGTAGGTCATCGTACAGACCGATTCAACTCGGTCTGATGTGGTTCCAAATGGAAGGAATCCTTTTAAAGACTCATATTTATGTTCTCCCGGCGCTATTCAACTGCATCCAGTGCTATCATCTTCATTCGTTAATGAAGATACGTTTCATTAGCAAATGCGAAAAACATTTAATTAAAAATATCGTAAAACGGTTCCCCGATATCGTTACTGCTTAATTTATTAGCAAGTCCATCGTTTTTAATCGGATGAACGTCGGTGTGTTCCAAAACTGTTTCTCATATGCTTAATAGCTTTATATTTATAAATCAACTGATATTGCTTTATTTGTGAACCGTTATCTGCGGATATGTTGTTGGAATTCAATCTCATGTATTAAAACTTTTTTGTGTTTGAATTTAGTTTTAAATCTGCTTAGCCTTTGTAATTAGAGTTATTAATTGAATGGATCCATTGAGTATGGACAGAATATTTTTTTAAAAAGATTGATTTTCAAATTGGTTTGCTTTCACACAATGTTAATAGAAATTGTACTTTGCTTCAATACATATGATATGCTGTAGTAGACCCGGCTCCTGCATCCTGGGTCCGATTCCATTCAGAGCAATATTTGTGAATAAGAAATTGTTGTAAATCGTATCTGGGTGAGTTACGTGTACGTATTGCGTCCTCGACACATTCATTATACACGAGCAGCGAGTGCCTCTGTCTTTGCCCCTAAACTTACGTTAATATAATATATCCTAAGCTCAAAATACTTTGACAAAAACTAATGTAAAATAGTAGTAGTAACTGATAAGATATCCGAGACATTATTACTGGTAAAGAGGTATTCGCGTTTTTCTTTTATTACATTGAAAATAACAAACTCACACTCAGTTCACCAGATGGCAAGTGATTTCTGCGGCCCATGACATCTACATTCATTCTTGTCAAGGAATCATAATGCAGATGCGTTGCCGCCGTTGAGGACTGAGATGGAATGCCTCGTCGTCAGTAATAAAGGTCTCCGGATTTCTCTATTAACTCACCAGACGAAACACAGCAGCATTATGTTGCTATTTTATGCTGGTATTCTGTGAGGGCGTGGTCCTACTCCGGTCAAGCTGACCCATTCATTCTGCAGGTAGAAATATACTGCAGTGTAGCTCTGCCACTGTTGTAATCTAATAACTATATCTCTGTTCATCGCCTTTATAATTTCTTGTAAGGATGTATATCGATGTTTAAGACGACAGAAATATTTTACCATCAAGTGGTACTTTTAGCAATGTAACTACATACATGCATTTACCACTTTAATCTAATGTCTATATCTGGAATCTCGTGTAAATTTCGCAGCTTCCAGCATCTGCTATCATCCCGTGCATGTCGCGTGGCACGGCGGCGGGATTATCGCGCTGTTTGCGATGTAATCAGCGGGCACGGGTTCAAATAACGGACGCATCCATATCATTTGTACAATTTATGTTTGTGTACATAAGATTCTGTGCATATATTTAAATATATACTACCCGAAGCTAGGGTTGTCATCTGCTATCTATATTAATGTATTGTACTCTATTTAAGTGTTTTATACTTTCTTTGAGCAAAAAGTACATGTAAACGTAAAGCAACCCTATATATATGAAGCCCACAACTTCCTCGCGAGAGAGGACGTTAGAGCATACTTCGCCACGCGGTTCCACTTCGCATGTGTTCAGGAATTATATTTTTTATCATGCAGGTCCCCACGATGCAGCGTCAGCGTCCTGCTCGCATCGTCAGCTCCTATTCATAAGTTAACAAAAAAACTAAAATGAAGTATTGCGTGAAGGAAAACAACATAAGGAAAGCTTGTGAAGCGAATCCGCAATAGGAACCGCGACGTTGACTACGCTCTAACCCCAGCGTGCCTATGCCTAGCAGTGGGATTTATATATATAGGCTTTACTTTGTTACTTTAGCTCTTTATGAATGAGAAACGATGAACGCAAAATAAATGAACTCCTTATTTAGTGATCCTTCCTCAGTCGATTCGATCTATATATGCGGTAGCTAGTAACAAGCTCCAACGTATCAATACCGTTGTTTAATTTGTATGCTTGCTTTGTACGCGGTCATGAATGGACACTAACTGAGGTTGAAGCACACCAGACGGCTCCAACTAATCCGCAACCCGTGGTGCAACGGTGCAATGACTGGCTCGCCGTAATGTCCCTCATCCTTCACTCAGGTCCATGTGGGGCCACGTGTGGCCGACATTCATAGTCCAGTCCTAGTCTTTACCAGAATAACTAATTTTTGATACTTTGTACGAAAGTGAGGGTGACAAACTCGAGTACAGTAGTCTCGATGATCATGTACTCCTGCAGCCAATGCCATCCACATATAAAACCATACTACATATAATATTCCGTCTAGTTAGTCCTTATATATGTTTATTTGTTGTATTGTATGTTTATATTATTTTATTTATTTATTTTATTGACCAACCAGGCGGAGATAGAAAATATTATAAAAAAATAATAACAAGGTATTACTAACGTATCGTCATTTTTACCATACCACCAGTCCGTATTCTATTATACCGAGAAGGACTCGCAAGGTTTTGGGACGAAGAAAATGTTAGTAGGTGCAAAATTGATGAAGTTAAACAAGCTGAAAAGGTATTATTGTAGGTAGGGGAGGTTATATTGTATTAAGGGTCATAAATGGGCATACAGCTCATCTGATAATGAGTGGTTTCTGTGGCCACGACACACGCATTTATCCTCAATTATGAATCAAAACGTACATGAGTTGTCACCCCGGAGGAGCACGATGGGAAGCCTTGTGACCAGTAACGAGGGATTCCTACGCTTACCGGGCAACGCTCTCACCGGCTGGTACCCTGTAAGAGCATGTTCTTTCCGGAGTCCAGTCGAGAAAACCCATTCATGCTGCAGCAAGAAACAAAATGCAACGTGGCATGCAAATACACAGACTGGTATATAGGCGATAAAACTTGTTAAATAAATAGTGTTGCTAAAATTGTTGTGTTCGCGTAAATATAAAAGAAATCGTTATTCTGTTGGATGTTATTTGTCTCGTCTCAGGAGGCTTAGAACCTAGACTATAGATCCTGTCTGAGTCGATGCGCGTGCGCATCTAGCGTGATATCCAATCCGTGCGCCGCACCCAGCGTTCTCTGAAAGCATCTCGCGTGTGTAACTCTACACCCACGTAAATACGGACACCCACTCGATTAACTGACCTTCCATCTGATATGTATCGGAATACATCCGACCCCCCACAGCACAGCAACTAAACGTCATTCGACTACTGACGCGAACGATCTCCTAGTCCAGGCATCTAAGCTTGGTTGGAGTGGTAAATAATCCTACTGGCATTGCTACAATGCTTTAAGTTTAAAAGAATATATAGCTGTAATATATCGTTGTAATATATAGCTGTAATATATAGCTGTAATAAACTATGAATATACTTTATTTATAAATAATGATAATAAATAACAATAGTTTCTAGCAACGAAAGTCTTTCCGTCCGAGTATAATATAGTCAATAATAATAGAGATATTAATTTAGATAACCCACAGTCACAAGCAACTGATCGAGCCGAACTCGAAGTCACTCTCACGCAACAGGGTAGCGGTCCAAGCCGAGGCTCCCTCTTGGACTCTGGTACTGGTTACCCACTAATAGAGGTCTCGACTGAGCGCCATAAGCGCTCGGTCACCTCGGTCAACGCGGTGAAACTGTAAAAGCCCTCGGGCTAACAGAGGCCATCAGCCCGAAAAAAAACCGAGTAATCTGTGTGTGTTCAAGAGAAGAGTGAAGAGGCAGCAGCTGAGCTGGTGCGCTGCGGTGAATTCAAAATAAAAAAACAGGATTTTAAATGAAACAAAACTTTAATTCAAAAGGTCTAGGATATGGCCACTCGACTATTCTTGTGAACTATCTCCCACATCTTGCATCATCCATTTCGGAGACGTTATATAGACTCGTAGTTACAGGATTTAGACGTAGAGATAACTAAATATAATTTAAGATGTAAGTCACTATAAGCGCGTTGTCACGATGAGTGTCGCGTAATCTTAAAAAAACCTTTTTCAAAGTAATAAATAATTTAAAAAATCTCCCAAGCATATAAACTTAGTCGGAACTGTAGGAATCTTAGCATTGCTGGCATTCTTTAAAAATATGTAGGTAAGAATATATAGGTAAGAATCGTAGTTTGTTATTATATTATGATGATATTTCTAAAGAACCTGTCACATGTAAATTTCGTGTCGGTTACTAATAAACAATATACAATAACATATATCATAGTGCTGCACTTTTTATATGATGACAAACAATATATGAAATACGTCTACGACCAACTAAGACTCAAACTGCACAAGCGTTATTCCCTAAAGTCTGCTTACATTACCGACGGTGCAGTAGTACCTGGCTGCTTCATCGCGAGACCTGGGTTCGATTCTCAACCGAGAAACGGACTATGAAATATTTTGTTTTAGTTGATACGCATAATCATCACATTACCCAACAAGTATATTTTGGCAAAAGAATTTAAAGATCATTACGTTTCACCATAAATCTGTAATATATTTTTAAAAAGATAATATCGACAATAATTCCCTGACGCCACGAACATAAAAAAGTATTCAAAGATTACTTTGTTATCAGAGTAAAAGCATTTCATTAGATAACCAACTGCGCCATTAAGATGTTAAACATATTTATCGATAAAATTAGCCAGAGAACGCTTTAAAACGTTAACATCATTTGTACCCGACACATCCCTTTTCGAGTACTTTTTTTTCTTTTCTTTTGTGTTCGAGACATGACGTTTTATATACAAATAAGACATTTGCTCCGTTACGACAAAAAGTGGGCTCTTGATAAACGAAAGACGATAAAGTAATAGTGAAGGGGTGTAAGATATCGAAGTTATAATTCATTATTTTTGACGTAGTAATAAAATTTATTATACTTTGATTTATTATAGTAGATTCAGCTGGCATTGACCTGATTAAACTGGCAGAATTGTACTAGTTATTTAATTATTTTCAATTATTATAAGATATTAATTTCATTCGTTTAATACAAAATATTATTACTCTTTAATATTTTAATCTTTTTGGATAAGGTTATTGTCACCATCTAGCTTTTAATGAAAATTATGTTCAATAAGTTTTCAGTCCGAGTGATTTCTCTACATCTAAATTCATACTTGATAAAGAATCACATTACAGATACGTTGTTAACCCTGAGGATTAAGATAAAATGATGACCCGCGTGCTCGCACTCTGGTATGTTTATGTATTGTCCTGTGAGTTAGTTTCAATGAGTCGTACATTATGGGTTCTATTTTGATATTTATATTCATAAAATTAGATTTAGAAACAACTTGATGCGAGAATATAACACACAATTAAAATTGCATTTATAATTCAAAGTCGATAAATTATCGATAAAAACTGACACGTCCCGTCACTACCAATATTTACAAGGGGTTCCTTTAAAGATCAAGTGGACCTACCTGCGGTGACTCGCTGTCGCCGCATGTCGCCCCAGTGTCGCCAGCACGCATCCACTTGGCTCCTGACCTAAAAACTGAACACAAGTGGCAACCCTGAAACATGTGCAAGTGTAGAGACGCTACCTGCCATCTCTTAATTACTGTCCCCGTACGCGTGTTGGATAAAATTTAAAAAGGTTTTCGATAAATTTATTATAATGTATATACTCGTATATTCTTACATTTAACATAGAACCACGTTGCAGTCAGCTTCTGCAACGTGAATGGGACAGCTCGGGATGGACCCTCTGAGAACACCTCCTTGAAATAGGTGCTTAATGCTGCCGCATTTCGTAAGATGAGTGAAGGGATCTGGGTACTCAATTACAGATAACGAAGCATTCTATCTCAGTCCAGGTTTTACAACACATGTGCCTTTTGAAAAAATATCTAGTATGTAGATGCCATGGGCCGCAATCACTTGCCATCAGGTGAACTCTGTGCTCGTTTGACTTTTCTATTTAGTTTATTGAGTGGTGACAAACGTGGACACAGTTCCCGATGGTAACCGATCCGAACCGATAAATTGATGTAATTTCCTACCACGCACAATTACTCCGTGGAGTTAGCTGTCTCCAACGGTATTTCCGAACCGTTACGACGTAGGGACCAAGTACCTACACCTTTCTTAAAGGCCGGCAGCGCATCTGCGAATGGTGTTGCAGTTGCTCATAGGAGGTGGTAATCACTCGCTGGTAATTGCTCGTTTACCCCCTATTCTAAAAACTTCAAAGGAAGGGCCTCATCGCCAACAAAAACCTAATTACTTATCGTGTTCTTCTTACCCCTGAATATTTACCAATAATACGTACTATTGGGTCAGGTTCGCACTGGGTTCCGGTTAGATAGCAGGTTTGCTGTAGCTAGGTCCAGCAGTGGATTAGTGATGGGCTAAGATGAGAATGGCGTACCATAAACTTTGATGGCGTCGTGAAAAAATCTAGAGTCTCGTGGAAGTAGTGAGTGAAGAAATATGTTCCCTGATTAGACTAACGTTTACCATTTAGGTTTTACGTGATAAGGCCAGGTCATAGCTTTTTAAAAATAAACCAACACTTACTTTTATTAATAGATTACACTGGTCGTCAAATACCACTCCGTCATTTTCGTTTACAAAATTGTTATCTATGAAATTCGATGACATAATTTCGTGATGTTGCCTATTGAAGTGAATAATTGACTTAAGGTGTAAGGTTCGAATCGACCAGTCAACTATTGTCGGGAACCATCCTAGGACAAGCATCTCAAGCTGAGTTGGAGTGCTCACCGGGAATGGTACTAAAGTTAATAGCACTAGTATTAAAAAAGAAACAAAAATTGTATTCGTTGTTGAACAGTGGTAGAGCTACACTGAAGTTTGTTTCTAGCCTCCACGCCCTCATAGAATACCAGTGTAAAATAGCAGCATAATGTTTTTGTGTGTTTCGTCTGCTGAGTGCTGGGATCCGGAGACCTTTATTACATCTCAGTTCTCAAGAGTGACAAGGTATTATGATTCCTTGTCAAGGATGAATGTAGATGTCATGGGCTGCTGGAATCACTTACCATCAGGTGAACTGTGCGCTCGTTTGTTTAAAA
Source organism: Teinopalpus imperialis (assembly GCA_029286865.1). Lineage (NCBI taxonomy): Eukaryota > Metazoa > Arthropoda > Insecta > Lepidoptera > Papilionidae > Teinopalpus > Teinopalpus imperialis. Next base: position 12,815,838 of record JAGSMU010000009.1, on the reverse strand, counting down.
AAACACGAGAAGTTAAAATAGTAATAAAAATACTCTTTATTTTCGCTCATTAACTTGGAGCCTAAAATACATTTGATCCGTACAGTTTCGCACAGTTCCGAGAAAATAGATAAGCAGGCTACCGGGAACAGCGGATGCTGTCCCGGCTCCGATGACGTATCGCCAGTTAAGATTGTAAGAAATTTAAGAATTATGCTGCCCATTCATTCAGGTGTACATTAGTAATAAAGCCTCAATGCCCCCATTCAGAAACCTAAGTCGCTGCTAAGGAAGAAACCTGTAACACGTGCAATAGGTGAATATATGTGCCTTAAAAAGTAAATAAAACATAGGCTTATGTATAAATCCCATTGCTAGGTTCCTCCCATATCCGCTACGCGGTTCCACTGAATTTCACACTTCGTCTTCGAAATATTTTTTTATGCCAGTTTCCTGACGGAGTTTTCTTTAGTACGTCCACATGACTTACCAGTTAGTACTTCAAATTATAATTTCGATCAAGTCCGATCCCCGGATCGCGTACCGTGAATTGAAAGCGAGCGCTTAGACATCGGTTACAACGGTGCATTGAGTCCTTACCTTAATGAATATCAATCTTTACAGCATCATTTCACAAAGTGGGGATCACGATCTCTGGGGGAGTCGTTTAATTTATTAATGGGTGACCCTGAGTTCAATAAATAAATATAGGTCTTATTTACAAAAGATTCCTTTATTAAGGGAATGAATTTTAATGTCGTTTTATATTTTACCATGTATAAAAAAAAAAAAATCTTATAGCGATATTGAGTTCTCATTACATTTTGTATTAGTAAGCATGTGATCTTACATTCTACTACTGCAATAAATTTATACCTGCCGTGGTCAAGTCAAGACAGTTGAAAATTATAGAAAAAATGTTATTATAATTTAATAGTATCCTTCACTAGGCTTTGGTTTAGTCTCGGGTTGTGACATAAAATGTTTGAGAAATATTGCTTTACAAGTCATTCTTCAAACTTTGAAAAAAATTACACAATTTTACGCTAAGACTCCGACCTACCACGATCTTTCCCCAGTCGAGTCGTTGAAATTAACTCCATTAAAATATTTCAGTAATATATAAGAAGGAACGAAGAAAGCGAATGCTTCGATAAAACGGGTCAACAAGTCTACGAAGGATACTTGACACGGCAATAAATTAAGGGTAGTCCTTTTAATATAAACACAGGCTACGTTTCCCTCGCCCTAATGGAGGGCGATCGAGTGTTTCAGAAGACTTCGTTCAGTTTTTTCGCCGTAACGTTGCCCGTCGGGGAAAATTAGCAATCAATCAAGTAGCGCCGCTAAGTGAACGTCGGCCTTGACTTCGACTCCGTTCACGTTGTCCTTAACATCTTGGACGAGTGAGTTTTTACTGACTTTTTTATGGAAGATGACAAACGCAAAATAGTTCTTGTGATGGTAAGTGATTACACACGACGCCCGCGTTCGTCCTCGATAAGGAATCATAATGCAAATGAGTTGTAGCATCACAGAGCTACTGTGTTTCGTATGATGAGGTTTTTTTATAGTATAGGGGACAAACGAGCATGCAGCCCATCTGATGATAAGTGATCACCGCTTCCCATGAACATCCGCACCACAGGAGACAGAGGAGTCGTCAATGCGTTGCCGGCCATATTTTTGTTATTAGGACCATATTAGCCATATTAGTACCGGAACGGGATTTGAACCCTTGATTAATTGAACACATGTGGAACTTTACGTTGCCGCATTCTATAATGCTAATTACTCGCTAGAAGACTCAAGTAGTATATATAATTTACTTTTCTTCGTTTCAGTTATTTTTAGACTTACTTAAGATTGAGCATTTGAAGAGCAAAAGCCAAAAGCAACCTACAACGAGGTTGCTTTTGGCTGCACCATGAAAGGGTCAATAATGAGGGTGTGAAGTGCAGTTTCCTCAGAACACACTTTAAAATAGCATCATAACGTAACTACATTTCGTCCGGTGAGTGCAGAAATGCGGAAACCCTTATTTCTGGTGACGAGGCCATCTTAGTACTTAGAGTGCCCATACGTTAAGATTATCCAGGATGTATGTGGGTCACATGAGGCTCAATACAATTAAAAAGCTACGAGTCTTCTCTCAGTTCTCAAGGGCAACGCATGTGTATTCCGACAAGTGACGGTCGTTAGATAGTTGGTTAAAGTACTCGTAGGTTTATGCTGCGTCGCTGCCTCTCGGTACGACTCCCAGTCGAGGTACAATATCTGCGTATGTCAAATAGTTGGACTTCACGTCTGGGTGTGTTGTGTGTATGTCCCGTATCCCTGACACTGCGTATGAACCTTCTTCCGATCTTATAGCACATGTACGGAAGGAAGGGTATAACGAGCGAGTGCCGAGTGTGTCTGCGCGAATGCTTACGGCACTATATAATATTGTGCGCTGGTGACGTCACGAGGCAATTACGACCGGGATTACGTCATCATCGTCCTGAAACGCTATTGAGGATCCAGATTCTATAGGCTGTGTTCGTTTGCCATCCGTAAAATAAAATATACACAATAAAGCAAATAATTGTTGAAAACGTATCGTAGTGTAACGAGCACATCGCCGCCGCCCTCGTCGACTCCAATTCACCGAAAACCTGAGAGCCTACTCTAGAGAGCTTCAGTTTTAATCAATTCACTGCTCATTCAGATCATACATTTCGAAGGTTTACCATGTAAACGGGGGAATATTGCAAATATATCCCCCTCTGTACAAAGTCTAGCGAAAAATATCGAAATTTGGATTACTGTTTTAACATTACTGGCTTTCTTTAAATAAAAGTTTATTTAAAGAAAGCCAGCAATGTTAAAACAAACAGAATACCTGCGTTAAATAGCAGCATAATGCTGCTGTGTTTCGTTTGGTGAGTGCAGGTATCCGGAGACTTTTATTAGTGGTGACGAAGCATTCCATCTCAATCCTCTAGGGTGGCAACGCATCTGCATTTTGATTGCTTGTCAAGGATGAATGTAGATGTCGTGGGCCGCAGGAAACACTTGCCATCAGGTGAACTATGTGCTCGTTTGTTACTCTTAAAGTAATAAAAAAAAGGAGGGAAAATTACTAACACTCCCGTTACTACTCCAACTAAGCTTAAATTGTATTACGGTCGAAGAAGAGTCGAATGGTTGATTCGAATAGCAGATCTTTAACCAACAGGCTACTGACGCTTGTTGTGTTCGATTTCGAAATAAAAAAATGTGTACAAGGGTATTATGACATAAGTCAAAATATAGGGCGTATTTTGACATAATCGGAGAAAGAGATAGTATAAGTGCTCAAGGTTTTATTCGAAATAAAGAAAGAAAAACGCTTATTTGGTACATATAGTACAACAAGAAACGACGTAATTTTTGTAAAATCAGTTTTCAAGCGCTCCAACAGAAAATCGTATGCACACGCAATTCTGTTCGCAGTAGTAACACTTTCACAGATTAATTGTAACTTAAGTCACTTATTTTTATCACTCTTTCAACAATTAACTCGAAATGACTATTATTAAACAGAAATATTTCACGGAGATAATGTTTACTAGATTACAAGCGCCATCTATAATGCCGTCTATATTTTTATAGTATTAACGGTGATAAAAAGCACGCAGTTCACCTGACGGTAATTGTGGCCCATGTCAGCTACCCAGACAACCTCACCCGAGGTTTAATATACTGATGCGTTATCACCCCTGGGGACCGCAATTCAACTTTCACCAAACGAAGCGTCATCCTATCTTATGCTGGTATTCTGATCCTTCTGGCTAAGCCCACCCATTCGTGTTGCACCCACGTACTAGCTACGTGACCCCAGCACTGTTTAACCATGGGGATCATTTACCTTCACGCTTCACAACTCACTGCGTCCCCATTTATCACCTTATCCCTATCGGACAAAAAAGCCGTTTATTGATTTGCAAAAATTTCGTAATCTCTAATAGTGTACTTCAGAAAAATATAATTAAGTCTTTTTAACAGCATCAGCACTAATATGTAGTGGATCCGGTGACCCTTGACTCGTCGGGTTGGTATTTCTATACATTTCTTTTATCTTATTTTATGTATTTGTTTTATAAGTTTTTATTTTGTTTATTAATCGACTACGAATGATTTAAAAGTTTATATTATGAACTTCTCTAAGGTTCACCTCAATTTTCCCGCTAATAAAATAACGTCGTGGTAATCTCGTGCAGTGCTGCGGTATTGGTAGCTGTGTATTTTTGTACTTTTTATTTTCAATTTTATGTTCAATGACTCTCAAGACTCCCTAAGACTTTATTGACCTATGGTACAAGTCAAAAGGTAAGAATTTATGCTGAAATTTCCCGTATTATAAGTTTTACATATTTGTTCTGCGATTTAAGATATGAAGCTCGTTAAGGTTTTCCTGAACAAGTGCCAATTCCATGTATATCATCATCAGTCCCTCACAGTACCCTGTACTATTTCCATATTATCCTCCATTCTGCATTCATTGACTTCCTGTAGAATTGCATTCCATCTAGTGGGGGTCCCGCTACGCTACGAAGTCGTATCCACGGTTGCCATCGGTTGATGGCTCTACGAGCTAGATCGAACGTAGGTCGATTTTCACTTCAGCTCACAAGATCCTTTGAGCTATGTTTATTCTTGTATGTATAGACGTATATTCTTTATATATATTTACCCTGTATTAAAGTATTGTGAAATTTAATTTAAAGCTATACTATTAATTTATATTATATAACATGTAATTCAACAACTATAAGAAGCTCCGTTAGAACTCTTAAAGTAAAAAGTTTTAATCGTAAACAATGATGATAAGGAATATAACTGTATTATGGTGACCAACTTCTATTCTTATCGCGTCTACCTACTTGTTACTGAATGGTAACGAGTGCATAGAATATACTGCAAGAATATACACAGACGTTGTTTCTTTATTTTGTATATACCTATATGAAGTCCGCCGTGGTAGGTCAGTTTCTAAGCGCTCGCTTTTCATTCACGGTACACGAGCAATCCGAGTTCGATCCACTAGTGCACGTACTGATGAAATTTTTAATTGCAATTTTGAGTCCTAATAATCATTGAAAAGACCGTGATTGAAGAAACCTTTTTGTTTAAGAAAGATATATGATGTTAAATGTGTTGGACATTCTCTATCATCCCCATCGTCACAACTTGTCCATAGCCCACTGTTGGATATAGGCCACCCCCACACGCGCAGTGAATATCGTACTCAACATCATACTGAATAAAATTACTAAATAATTAAAACGCGAAAAGCGCTTTACTTGGGCCAACGGATAAAATACATTATCCTCTTTTTGCGTAAACCCACATTGGGCTATAAACTGCCACACAAAATACGACACCGTATTATTTTAAACACACACCTTTACCGCTTACAAAGCCTCTGTCATTCCATTCACAACTCTATGCAGAGGAGTTATAAATGCCATCTGTTCAGATCGAACGCATCGTTACCGTTGTTACGAGTACGGTGTGAAATAAAATGAATATTAAATTTTAGTCATTATTAGCTCAGGTTACGGCCAATAAGTAATTGTGTAACCTGATACACTGATTGTGAAACGAGTTGATATTTGTTTGTATTGGATACCTTGACGCTTTGCTCGCATGCAGTGGACGGAATATCGCGATATAATATATATAAAAGCTATAAAAGCTTATTTTATGAAAAGCGTCAGTCGTTAATATAGCAAGGGTCCACTATTTGAAACACTTTACGTAAATATATGGTTATGTATTAGGTTGGCAACTGAGTTCTTTGTGATTATTTTTTTTATTTTATATTACGCCTGCCATTAAATGTTTGTGGCATAATGTTTAAGTTTCTTGAAGTTTAGTGTAATAGTGAAGCAGAGTTGAGAGTTTCTTTGAGATTCCTGCGAACAAGGTATTCAAATCTTGTTGATCGGTGGGGGGAAGTTGTAGCAACAAGGAAGAATACAATATTTATAAAATAATGATATTTTTTATTGAAAAATAAACTTTTATACTACATTGTCTGCGTGTTCGTTCGACAGACAAACACTTTAATGAAACATATGTAATATTGTATACGTAGTAATATGACAAGAAAACTAAAACAACTTAAACATATTAGCTACATATTGTTCCCTGACCGTAAGCTGTAATTTAACGGTACATCAAGGACTTCACAATCTCACTCTCATCATCGTCGCCATCATCAGCCCACTGCTGGACATAGGTCTACCCCACAGTCATATATTAAAGTTTAAAGAATAGAAAAAAAAGATAAACAACTTTTTTAAAAGTAAAAAAAGATTGATACAGAGAGAGATATACAGAGAGAGAAATGCAGAGAAAGAAGAAACACAAGTTTAAATATTTACAAGAAAATATATATAAATCCAACGCCTATTTTATTAAAACTTGGAGTTAGCTGCAGCCTTCGCACTAGGCAAGCCTGTACCGCGAGGACTAGTTACGAATACATATTGTTTAAACACCTTTTTTATTTATTTATTATTTATTCAACTTTTATGTACACAATGTATTTACATAAGGGAAGTAATATAGGAAAGGTATGTACAAAGGCGCAGCTTATTATACAAAAAATATGTCTTCCAGCAGGCCTGGTGTTGATCATATTATCGGAAAAAAAATTAAAATAGAGGACTATATTTATTTACAAACCTGCATAAATTTATTAATGAATTCATAAATAATAAATATACTATATATATGTATATATATATATATATATATATATATATATATATATATATATATATGTATATATATATGTATATATATATATATATATATATATATATCTATATATATATATATATATATATATATATATATATACCTAGTCCAACCATAAGTTTAGTCACAAATGAAAATGCATTTTTTTTAATGAAGTAATGGAATATTATTAAAATTTATACCTACATATTTATTAGTCTCAGCAAACAATAAAATAATATTCTATTCGAAAGGTTTTAGGCCCCTTTGGCTTTTATACAGGCCTTTAATCTGTTTGGCCACGAATCTATGGATTTACGCACTGTTTCCAAGGTCAATTTCGCCACTGCTTGCTCCAAAGATTTTTGAAGAGACTAAAGGATTGAGGTCTGGGCTAGATGAGGGCCAGTCTTCAGCTCTTATAAAGTCCGGAACTTTCAAAATTGGTTTCAAGCCAGGCTGGGGTAGTTCGTGCCTTGTGACCAGGTGCAGAGTGCTGCTGGTAAGTCCGCTGTATATTTTTAAAAGTGTATTGCTGAGAGTTTTCACAACATGATCCAAAACTGTATCTTGATACACTTTTCACACTACAAGTTTTCACTTCTTTTTCACAAAAATGTAGTTTTGTGACTAGTTGATGTTGATGATGTTACTAGATGATAAGCACTGAGCTTCAGGTCTTGTTTTATAACATGCGTCAGAGTCCTAGAGGGAATCTTCATTTCTCGCGATAAGATTTTATGCTTCCTAATGGGGCTTTGACGAATTCTGGCTTTAACAGCATTAACAGCCTTTGTAGTTTTAACAGCACGCGGCCGCCCCGATCTTTTCTAGTCTTCGACAGAGGAAGTGTTGTTGTACCTGTTGATAGTACGATATACGAACATACGGCTGATACCAAGTTTTTGAAGTGTCTGGAATATGACCCACTTTGTGCAAGGTGATCCCTGCAATCCTATTTTCTTTAACACCCCATTCCATATTGTAATTTGATAATGAACACGAAAAAATATGTGAAAATGCGCAAAATCTAAAGAAGTTTTTAAAATATATAAAAAGATGAAAAAAAGAAAAGTTTTTATGTAGCAGTATTTATGCCCAGACTTAATATATATATTATATATTACACTTTTCACTTTTACACGCAAATTGTAAAATGTTGCTCCAAAAAATAGGGCAACGAGGCAATTTGTGTCGGTGACCAGCGATATATCTGTGAAAACCTTACTCGTGTGCAGGTGAAAGATTACGGGCCCTCCGTGAAATATGGCGGCAAGAAGGGACAGGGAGGTGTTTGGATAATAAGGAATTACAACTCTTTCAGCTTCATATGGCTATCTGGATGTTAGATTTTTTTTTAATAAAAGAAAATTTCTTTTATTATTTTAGCAGTGACATAGATTTCTTTATTTCATTGATTGTGACAAACAAGCACACAGTTCACCTGGTTCAGATCACATCAAGCGATTCCTGCGGCCCATGACTTCCACATTCATCCTTGACAAGAAATCTTGCAGATGCATTGTCATCTCTTGAGAACTGAGATGGAATGCCTCGTTACTCACCATACGAAACACATCAGCATTATGCTGCTATTTACGCTGGCGTAGTCCTACCCCGATCGAGCTGACCCATTCATTCTGCAGATAGAACCAAAATGCAGTGTAGCTCTACCAATGTTACACATACGCTTTGACCTCTGAGGACTAAGATTGTTCTTACTTACATCTTTTCAAATAAAGTGGAGACAGAGCTTTCAGCTGGATAAACTGCCGTGGAGCGAAAGTTAATGCGTAGTTATTTCCATAAAATTGCATTTCTGCAGCCCTGGAGATGAATGAATGGATTGCTTCTAAGGGCGATCCTTATGGGTACTATTAATCATGTAATAATATGTTTATTTGTCATAACTTAAATAAAAAATAGAAAAAAGGGTAAACAAGCAATAAGAAATTACATCCCAGGCCTCAGAAGAGAACGAATGTATATAAAATTTCTGTTGATAAGTTGAGATATCATGGTTGTCAGGTAATTACCATCATGTAAACTGTACTCGTTTGACAACCCTAATAATATAAAAAAAATTCTCAGCTTATAATTTGTACCAAAATTTGTTTTGTAGAAGAAGTCGACATGTAAATTACTTGCACGTAAATAAGTAAATCACCAAGGAGCCAAGGAAAGTACCTTAAGTCTAGTGGACTGGCCGGAATAGGTAATATAGGTACGTAATACCTGCAGATGCCCGAATAAAGCTCGGGGTATTATTCAAAGATTATGTAAGCAGTAGACAGTACAGTCTTTGCATTTAATTGAAACTCTTAAACATAATGAAGGGCTTACAAACCCGTTGTACAGTTTTTCGATTTTAAATTCTTTAATTATGTAAATTGAATGCGCAAAGTTTAGCTCGGCTTAGCAGATGCTTATTTCCCAGCACTTTAGTCCCACGTTTGAAGAATAGTGCTAAGGTATCTGCTGTATAAGGAAACTACGGGTGGTGGGTTATTAGGGTGGGGCGGTGATCGTCCACTAAAATGAAGCCGGGAAAGATGTTACATTGAGTGTTCCCGTAGCCTGCCTAAACACAGTGAAGGTGCAAGGGCAGACGCTGCCTCCAACTTATAACCTAGCCAAGTGGCTCTATCATGTATATAGTAAGAGTATACATATATAGTAAGTATATATAATAATATATCATTATAATAATAAAAGAAACATGGTACATAAAAAGCATTAGAAAGACAAAAAAAGACATGCCTATTATTAAGTGATTTGAACGAAATCTTTTTGTTAAAGACTTTCCAAAAGTGAAGAAAGATATAATGTTATGAATATATTAAAAAAATAATATACAGACGAAATACTGATTCGTATTTTGTTTCTAATGTATATATTAAACTATTTGGCGGTATCAACAAGATGAAAAAAACGCTTTACAAAAACAATACATGCAATACCACTGTCAGCGCGTGGGTGTTTATTTAGAGCATGTTTGTAAAGTCAGTTTGTTTCTATTGTTATTCTAACGATTGTCTCTGTGTTGCGTCATGAATGGGTCGCCACTACCGGGAATACCTACTTGTAGAATACCAACTATAATATGGATGTGATGTATCTGTATTATGAAATGTCATATAACTGTATTATTATACGTCAACAAGTATTAAGGTTATTCTCCGCATGGGCCGCGGGAATCGCTTACTATAAAGTGAACTGTGTGCTTGTTTGTCACCATTAATCTTAGAACAAATAAAAATAAAAAAAGCGTATGTTTGCTCTTTTGACTTTGATGGTAATAAATCATTAACTGTGTTGTATCCATTTAATAGCACCTCTTAAAAATATTTACTCTGCGAGAACACCATTTCGTAGGTACGAAACTTATGTAACAAATGGCCTGTCTACCAAGCGATCAGTCTTTGGCCCCAAGTAAGTTGCAGGAATAAATCAGGTTCTGTCGGGTCAGGCGCGAGTATTTGGGCTCGGGGTTCCGGGGGATCTTGGAAACTTTTGGGTGCAAGTGGGAGCACCGGATATACCCTCAGGCTAGTTTGCAGGCAGAGTTGGTTTCATGAACTAAATATTAATACGAAAATCAGTTCACAGTAATTTTCGTTTAAATTTGACGTAAATGTTTTAATGACAGCGTGGCGTAGTGTTTTGCATACTGGAGTACCTCGTTTGGGTTCGATTCGATCGAAACGTAGATATAGAACTATCAAAAAATATTTCTTGTTCAAGAGGAAATGTACAATCGCGGAAAAAAGGAAGATCAAACGTAGAACATAGAAATGTCCCAAAATATTCTTATTCATGAGGAAATGTACAATCGCAAAAAAAGTGCTAAAGAATAAATAAAAGGGCATTAAACCATCGTCTCGGTCGGTTGGATAATAGGTACACCCGAGCGGATACAATTTACCGGCCACCTGTAAGCCATCCCGGCGAGCCGGATAAATTTTCATCCGCTCCCAGCTAGCTGCTTTATACATTTTCAGTAACTTATCTGGAGACTTCTGCTCGAGCTTCTTGAGAAGATTGCATTCATTTTTTTAGAGTATCGATTTTGTTTATTTGTACAATAATTTCCAATATATTGTAGAAAATATTTTTATTAAATCATTCTTTCAGTTTAACAAATTTTATCGGTGTCGTTAACCACGTAATAGTTTCTATCTACATGGACGGGTTAGCTCGATTGGGGAAGGAAGGTTGTGCGACGTCTGCTGAATGCAGGAACCCGGAGACCGGTATTACTGGCGATGAAGCATTCAATTAGAGTCCACTTCAAGGATAACAATACATCTCCATTATTGATTTGTATTACACATCGAGGTTCAATTTGGGTGTCTTGGGCCGCTAGAATCATTTACCATCCAATCAACTGTATGCTTGATTGTCAAATCAATTCCAAAAAAGGTTTATTCAAGTAGGTTTGACTTATACAAAACACGCTAATAGGTGTCTAGTATATATTATGTCTTGAGTATGTTATCAGCCGAGAACGATTCTATACTTTTTTAAGTTAAATATAGGCTATTAGTAGGCGCCACCGATATAATAAAAAACATCTTAGCTTCGACGTCTGCAGAACTGGATGCTGGCGTACCTCGATTACACAATATCAAGCTACACCCGTTAAAATGTAAATATAAGTAAACTTATTAAAATTTATTATCAACAACGATCTTCGCGTCTTTAGTTACAACGAACACCGACAGACGGCATCTCGACACTCGTCAACATCTCGTTATCTTAACGGATACCCAATTAATTATATTAATTTAGTTAGGGCCCTTTGGTAGCGGGACGGAACGGCCAATTAGAGCCGTGTAACCCAAAACCATAACATTGTATTTAATTTTAAAACAACGTTATAAACGGCACTGAAGGTGTTTAGTGTAAATTACTACTAAATTTGACTACTCATTCCATATACAAATAGTCTGAGTTCGGATAATAATTGCCTTTAAATTTAATTAAAATTCATTTATTGATTAAGGCACTGTAGTACAAACACAGTAGTGTAAAAGGTTGGTATTTTTAAAACGGTTTTATTACCCTCGCCTGTATGCATATATTGTGCTTGTTCGGATAGAAGTTGTTCTTACAATACACTTTCATAACTGTGTGTTGTTTTAGTTTTTTAATAACCTAAAAATTATTTAATATTTTATAGTTCAAAACATTCGATACAAAAACCTATACTTCTACTTTAAAATTACATACAATATTACATATATTTTATGTAATTTTTAAAGTAGTAGTGCCACGATGCAACACCGGTTCTTGTAACAACGTGATTGGATCAGCTCGACCGAGGTATGACGTCTACACAGAATGTCAGCATGTAGTAGCAGCATAGTGCAGTTGTGTTTCGTGTGATGAGTGTAGGAAACACAATTACAGCAAAGCGAAGCATTCAATCTCAGATCTGAGGGGAGACAACGTGTGCTTCTTGAATTTCTGTCGAGGACGGATGTAGGCGTCATGGCTTGCGGTCATCATTTACCATCAGGTGAACTTTGCTTTGTTACCTATACAGGAAAACATCCAGATTTTAATTTTGATGACTATAATTTTGATGTTTGATTATGACGTTCTGCTCGATTTTAACCACGGCGATATTTTCTCGCTGTGACTGATGGCATCCAAAGTGAAAACATACTCACCGCTTACTAAATGGTTAATTTGACGAGTACATATTTGTATATAATAGTTCAATGTTAAAAATAAATAAATAATTAAAAAAATTGCTAATAATAAGCTAAGTCCTTTTCCGTCTGGACTGTTTCCGCCTTATCAATTAACGGCGCGTAATGTGACGCCTTCGAAATGTTTACTTGAAAAACAACGGGAATATTTATTTAGACCTCGAGCTCACTGAAAGAAAAAAGTCAAAAAAACCCATACGTATGCATTTCCATCCGTAGTAGATGCCGTTTTTTTTCATGATACGCCTTATTTAATAGTAGTAAAACTAAATTGTAGTTCGGTTCTAGCTACGGCAAGGAATCAGATCGACATACGCAGAATACCTGCATAATAAAGCTATCTAATATTGGCCTCACGGGACAATGTATCAAAATAATGATTTAAAGATGCCAAATAAGTAAAAATAGGATTAAGGAGGTTGTCGGGAGCCGCAAGAAGCACCATCAGATGAATGTGTGCTAGATTGTCACCCTCAATTAAATAAAAAAAACTCAACCGGAGTATAACTCCCAATACCAGTCCATGAAATTGTCAAAGTTAATTTTATAGGAAGATTTACCAAGTTATGGACGGCACAGCTACCTGCCTTCACGAAAATGAAATGTTAGTACAACTAAATCAGGCGTTTTACGTTATATAATACAAGATTAGAGTCGTGGTAGCTGATAGACTAAGCGCTCACTGTAGTCGAGGGCACGCAGCACCAGTCGCATCGTTAGTCGAGGGCACGCAGCATTAGTCGCATCGTTAGTCGAGGGCACGCAGCACCAGTCGTATTGTTAGTCGAGGGCACGCAGCACCAGTCGCATCGTTAGTCGAGGGCACGCAGCATTAGTCGCATCGTTAGTCGAGGGCACGCAGCATTAGTCGCATCGTTAGTCGAGGGCACGCAGCACCAGTCGCATCGCTAGTCGAGGGCACGCAGCACCAGTCGCATCGTGAGTCGAGGGCACGCAGCACCAGTTAGTCGAGGGCACACAGCATTGGTGGCATCGTTAGTCGAGGGCACGCAGCACCAGTCGCATCGTTAGTCGAGGGCACGCAGCACCAGTCGCATCGTTAGTCGAGGGCACGCAGCACCAGTCGCATCGTTAGTGGAGGTCTGGCAGCACCAGTCGTATTGTTAGTCGAGGGCACGCAGCATTAGTCGCATCGTTAGTCGAGGGCACGCAGCACCAGTCGCATCGTTAGTCGAGGGCACGCAGCACCAGTCTCATCGTTAGTCGAGGGCACGCAGCACCAGTTAGTCGAGGGCGCAGCATTAGTCGCATCGTTATCGAGGGCACGCAGCACCAGTCGCATCGTTAGTGGAGGTCACGCAGCACCAGTCGTATTGTTAGTCGAGGGCGCAGCATTAGTCATCGTTAGTCGAGGGCGCAGCACCAGTCGCATCGTTAGTCGAGGGCGCAGCACCAGTCACATCGTTAGTCGAGGGCACGCGGCACCAGTCGCATCGTTAGTCGAGGGCACGCAGCACCAGTCGTATTGTTAGTCGAGGGCACGCAACATTAGTCGCAAAGTTAGTCGAGGGCACGGCACCAGTCGTATTGTTAGTCGAGGCACGCAGCACCAGTCGTATTGTTAGTCGAGGGCACGCAGCACCAGTCGTATCGTTAGTCGAGGGCACGCGGCACCAGTCGCATCGTTAGTCGAGGGCACGCAGCACCAGTCGCATCGTTAGTGGAGGTCACGCAGCACCAGTCGTATTGTTAGTCGAGGGCGCAGCACCAGTCATCGTTAGTCGAGGGCGCAGCACCAGTCGCATCGTTAGTCGAGGGCGCAGCACCAGTCACATCGTTAGTCGAGGGCACGCGGCACCAGTCGCATCGTTAGTCGAGGGCACGCAGCACCAGTCGTATTCTTAGTCGAGGGCACGCAACATTAGTCGCAAAGTTAGTCGAGGGCACGCAGCACCAGTCGTATTGTTAGTCGAGGGCACGCAGCACCAGTCACATCGTTAGTCGAGGGCACGCAGCACAATTCGTATTGTTAGTCGAGGGCACGCAGCACCAGTCGCATCGTTAGTCGAGGGCACACAGCATTAGTCGCATCGTTAGTCGAGGGCACGCAGCACCAGTCGCATCGTTAGTCGAGGGCACGCAGCACCAGTCGCATCGTTAGTCGAGGGCACGCAGCACCAGTCGCATCGTTAGTCGAGGGCACGCAGCACCAGTCGCATCGTTAGTCGAGGGGACGTAGCACCAGTCGTATTGTCAAAAGTCCGGGGATTGTGGTGGGCGCCGGAGACATTGCAAGCGCAGCGCCTCTAATTTAGCGACCATCTGTCGTGAACTATGCGTTCTAGCGTGGTCATGAAGCAGCAGTAGACTAGGTCTGTTATTTATACTAACTTCCCCGTTAACCACTCCAACTAAGCGTAAAATGCCCGTGCTAGGAGATGGTTCACGAATATAGTCAAATGGCGGATATGAATCGTTAACTTTCTTTAAAAATAAAGCTGATGTAAGGAGATGATTAACTAGTCGAATGGAGGACCCTGCGACCGTACGTTTTGGTTTCCTTACCCTAAATAAAACACTGGGCTTTTATCTTATCTCTCTATTAATTACTTGCTACATCTGCCTGGTCCTCGGTCTTCCGCACGCCACGGGATCAGGTTACGGTGCTTATTTTATATTCCCTGAGGGGGACCGATGATCTGAACTTGAACAGGCGTCGGAGGATTTGAACAAACATTGCATTCGTGGTTTACTGTTACACAGCGGGAATTTAAAAAAAAAGATAATTAACACCTTTTTTAAATTAGAGCGTGTGTCATATGTTGGTGTCTTATTAGTATTGTTTTGTAGTGTAGTATTTATATATGCTGAGTGTAGAATTTCGGTTATATCATGTTTGAATGACACTTTGATGAAATCTCAACACAGCAAATTCTCGTTGAACGTTGCGCTAATGACCAAGTTCTAGACATATCTAGACTCAGTCAGGACCTAGTATTCAACAGGAGTATAATAGAAATTTGTCGCGTACTTCACGATATAAAGTTTAGGAAGTGAAGTCGGTCGAGAGTCGGGTTCAGGACTTTTATTCCCACTTGTAAAGGAGTTAAATGTTGGATGAACTTATAGAGGAGTTTGTCGGTGGCAGGTCCTTACGAACTTGTTGGATTGTCTGTTACAGGATATTGTCTTGCACCTTGTCTCTGTCGTAGAACGTAGTTTATTAACCATTGTTGAATTTTTTTTTTAGTAAGATATATGTCGAGAAACGGTGGGAAACTGTTCGATTACTTCGTAATATAAATTCAATTTATTATATAATGTATAATGTATGTGCTCGTATATGTTACAACTTATAATTGTACAAATCACATCCGGCCAATTTTTCAGCTTTTCTCAATATAAACCAATTAATTAATGAAAATAATTAAACTACTGGCTTACATTCGTAACAAGTAATGTTATATTATTATTATTAAGTATTACATACATAAGAACATTGAACTATTAATTAATAAAAAAAATCCGTTGAAGTATCAGGACCGTAGCTTAAGCTTAAACTAATTTATTGTTTCTACGAAACTAAGAAATATACATAACTAGTAGTTAATACTTTTTTTACAATATTGTAGGTTCCAGACGAGTTAACAGTTTGTATGGTGGCAAGTGATGACTGCGGCCAATGTAAAAAGAAAGGAAAATATAGGTATATCCTATAGATCCCACGGTTGGGCACAGGCCTCCTGTCTAGTTAGGGTATTGGACTGTGTATGTTATAGCTTTTCAACTTTACAATGTCTAAATACAAATTTGCAAATTATAAAAGAAAACAATTTATAAAAAAGTTTTAGGCCGTGGTCACACGTGACCCGCGTAACCGAGTACCATATTTACAAACTTCCCACAGCCTCCGTGAAGAGGACAATAGACCAGAATACCTTGAGATACGGTCCACGACACTCGCACGAGACGGTCAGCATGCCGCCATTAGGAAGGGTCAGTAGTTCCCATCATAATAAACAGTGATTTGGCCGTCGTTAGGAGGCCCGTGGATGGGCTAGCGTCGGTCCCAGAGGTAATGTCAGCCTCGCATACAATACTTAGTTTGTGTCAAGTAGTTTAGTCAAAGCTACGGCCCCGTTGTGTCGAGTGTGTAAAGCCTTTAGCCGTAGAATTCTCAGGTTGGATTGCAAAATAACACACAAATATTTTTTGATCAACATTTGACTGTCTCGTTGTTATTTTTTAACTGTCTTGAAACTCGCAAATTAGCACACAGTCCACCTGACGGTACGAGATGCTTGCGGTCAGTTCCATATTCATCCTCGATAAGGAATCATAATGCAGATACGAGGACACCCCTCAGACCCCCGAGATGTCCGAGATGATTATCTCGTTACCATTGGTAACACCCCTTCACTCACCGACCGCAACACAACAGCGTTATGTTTCTTTTTTGCTGGTATTCTGTGAGATCATTCCCCGGACGAGTCGACCCAATCATACCGTAGTCACAAAGAAATCGCAGCGCGGCTCTACCTCTGTTATGTTATGTTAAAAATACAATAATTTCATGCTTCTGTGTTGTTTTTGTTTCTTAAAACTCTGAAGCTAGAGTAGCAGTGTCTATGAAAATCCCACTGCTGGGCATAAGCTTCCTCTCAAGTGAGGGCGTTGAAACATAGTCCGCGACGCGGGTGTGGCTCCACCGCGGGTTAACTGATTATAGATGTCTTCGAAACATTATTTTCTTAGAGATGCAGATTTCACAGCTTCCTCATAACGTTTGCCTTCATCGTGCACGTGGTAACTCTGCCTTTAAAATTGCAATTAACAATATTTGGGTGATCGAACTCGGTTTGCCCGCGTGCCCTAAGTTAAAAGGGAGCGAAATAAAAAAAAATGCAGGTCTATAATTATAATGTATAATAATAATGTGAAATAAATAAAAAAAGAAAATGTATTCTAAAGACATGAGAAGTCCGCCAAAGTCATACTATACAGGCTGTTACACCATGTTACAATCCACGGTGCAGCCGCGGCGGCTTGTGCTGTATAGTATGATTTACATATACAGGCTGTTACACTATGTTTTCGTTGAAATCTCCAACACAAAACCTTGCTACAAGAAATTGTTAATGAGAAAACACACACACTTTGTCCTTGTGATAAGAAATCAAGCAGCCCACGACCTGATAGCGGGGCGCGCGTCACATGGCTGTCAGCAAATTGAATTCCTCCAGACGTCGCCGTGCATTACCGTCGGGCGTGTCCCCTACACCGATATGAGATGTCGTATCAATTTCTGCGTCAAATTTCATATTTACCCTCTTACGTCACTCGTACTTATGCTTACGGCTCTTTATAAACGAATATAACGGTACAGATATATATATATATATATATATATATATATATATATATATATCCATCTTGTATTTTAGGACACAAAGGTTTTCAAATAGATTTTGTTTAACGATTTTACCTTATACGCCCATATTTAATTGCGGAATAATAATTAATGGCGAATTGATTAAAATTCCGCAAATAATAATCAATTCGCCATTAATCAGATTTAAAATTTTGTTTTATTATGTATTGGTGTAATTAATGAACAATAATATCTAAGGAAGGTCTGGTATGTACTGTCAGGGACACGGAACTAACGTACACTACGCTAACGGCATAATGATAAAGTGTCAATTGTAATTAACACGTTTCATTGCAAAATTTCACGTAATATTACATTTAATAACATTAACTGAAACCTATAAAGTTTTCAAACCTTTAGGTAAGTCAATCAATCAAAATTCAGTCAAATCAATTTTAATCAGAACCCAAACGCTCCCAAGCTTTCAAGACATATCCTCTATGCTCCATCTAGTTGCGTTAGTAGGTTACAAAATTGTGGCCAATACTCTCTCTCCACTAAAAAGGAACGAAAATGGAACAATCGCTTCAATCCATACAATTAGCAATCCATGTTGGAACATCTAATAATTCGTGCAAAAGCCATGTTGCATGAACGTTGCATGGCGGGCTGCGCTATGCCAACACCCAGCATGCATGCGCACGGAGCAGCACGAGCTCGCGTAACGAGCGGCCACGCTAATGCAATCAGCAATCAGTGGCGACGCGTGCCGCGTGTTGTCGGCCACCACTGTGATTGGAGACTTGAGACCTATATTTGATTCTCTCAATAATAATCATACTGTATTCAGACGGATTTCAATTATTTGCTGGAAGTATAACTCTTTTCTTTTTCCTTGTGAGGAATAAACGCTACTCTGTATCATGAAAAGGAGATGAAGGATATTTATATATACATAAATATAACATCCAAAAACAGCACATAATAAAATTTGAAAGATAAGACAGGCCTTTGTGCCTTTCTTCAAGGCTTAGCAGATTGAATTTGACCATCAGTTAGCTTTTGATGAAAGTCTGACGGAATATTTTACTAATATCGATTATCATTAAGCAAATACTTAGATAGGTAATAATAGTAAATAAAAAAATAAATAATAAATAACTAAATCTCGGTTTACTAAGATCCTATCTAAGAAAAGTTATCAAATTATCTGGTAGGTACGCACTCCATCCAGCTCCTAGGGGGACAACTGGAAAAAACATTTACGTTACTTATTTATTTAATTAACCTAATGAAGGATAAGATAGTCAACCTAGGGCGTGAAACACTGAAGAATGTATTTGAGGAAGAAAATATTATTCAAACCAATGAAAGGATAATCAGTCGATTTAAATTATCATAACACATATACGTGACTTATATTGAGGTTGAATATGGATGATGAGTTGAATTAATATCGTAATAAGTCCTAAGTCCTCAGTATTAGTGGTCGCCACGGCTAGCGTAGCTCGCTGTGTCGGACAGTTGTGCGTTTGATTGGCGTAGCTTACGCACGCGAGCTTACCAACGTAACCTACGAGCAAAACAACGTTATAGTATCGCCTACGTTTCCAACTATTTACCTTTTGCTCTACACGATTCTTCGGTGCAAAATAAATGTGTTTGTTATATTAGGTATTTACCTATGAAATTGCCATTCTTCAGTATTGACTATTTCAAACCAAAAAAATTCTAAATTCAAATAATTTTGTTTTAAAAACATGACATTCTTTTTACAAAGTCAGTATTTTGTTTATTGATTAGCTTTGTAATTTCATCACGTTTGAACATTTTTCGTCATAATGGAAATTCTTTAAAAAATCGTATAATTATGGAATATGAGTTCCGTCGTGGCATTAACGCGGTGCAAACACCACGTAACATCAACAACGGTTACGGAGAGAACTTTACAAACGAACGCATAACCTGTTATTGGTTGGCCCGGTTCCATTCTGAAAATTTTGATTTGAAAAATGAACCTCGTGGTCGTCCGGACTCTTTGGGCAACAATGATGAATTAAAGGCGATTGTGGAATCTGATGATACTCAATCTACAGCCGAGCAGCTTTTGATGTTAACATCAAAACAATTTTGGTCCATTTGCGACAAATTGCTATGTAAACCACGACTTAAAGATTTAACTATCAACCTACATCGATTCATCTCTATTTCTAAGGTGACTGGAAGAGAACGCGTAAGACATTAAGTCCGCATTTGTACACCACTGCATATGTACACCACTGCATATGTACACCACTGCATTTGTACACCACTGCATATGTACACCACTGCATTTGTACACCACTGCATATGTACACCACTGCATATGTACACCACTGCATTTGTACACCACTGCATATGTACACCACTGCATTTGTACACCACTGCATATGTACACCACTGCATTTGTACACCACTGCATATGTACACCACTGCATTTGTACACCACTGCATATGTACACCACTGCATATGTACACCACTGCATTTGTACACCACTGCATATGAAACTTTAATATATAAATAAAATATAAAACCGAACTCATTGTTAAGGTGAGCATACCATAAACGAATTTTCATAATTTTATACATTTATTTATTTTTATTTATTTTATATTTATATATTTTTATTACGCGTTTAATTTATTTATTAAACGCGTAACTTAATTTTAAATGAGTTTCATTTTGTTAATAAAGTTACTAAAACTGTGTAGTGGAGCCACGTCACAGCTAGTGTCTAGTTGGACCAAGACCTCACAGAATATCAGCGTGAAACAGCAGCGTGTTGCAGCAGTGTTTCGTATGCTGAACTTAGGATGATCGATCCGACGATCAAATTACAGGTGAGGTCTGCGAAACTTAACACCGTGGGTTCGAATCCGACATTAGACTATTATAACAAATAGTTTAAAAGAAAACCCATTGATAATATTGATTTAATAATTTTTAAGTTGCAAGTCGGTCCAAATTTATATTTACTTAAAATAAACAAAAAAGCCGTGTAGGTCAGTCTAAGCTTTAATTCAGAAGAGCGTATAAAATAAATTGTTAATAGCAATTCAAGTGCTGATTTACAACGCGCTCAGAAAACATCGCAAGGAAATCTGCGTGTTTAAGAAATAAATAAAAAATATATATCGAAGACATTTGAAGACTCTTTGCACTTTAAAAAAACTGCCATAAGCCCAGCGCTGAGCACCGTTCGAGGAGATCTTGAATCTGTCATGCGGTTGAGTGGTCGCCGTGAATTGAAAGTTTTCTTAAAAAATAAAAACGTCTCTCCGCCAAGTGGCATCAGGCGGCGGCTTGCATGTGAACGAGTCGTCTGTACAAACACAGCCACATACGGACAGACGGACTTGTTGATATTATTCATTATTGCGTTGAGGGTGACAAACGAACACACAGTTCAGCTGAAGGCAGTCATTCCTGCAGTCATCAGCGCCTACGCTCAGCCTGGGTGAGGAATCTGAATGATGATGCGTTGTCGTCCCTGACTAAGATGAAATGCCTCGTCAGCTAACAAGCGTCTCCGGATCCGGACCAGCACCGGACGAAACACAGCAGCCGCACGCACACACTCGTTCAGTCAGTTGTTTTGTAAGTCACTGTTCGATTGCTTAATTAGAAAGTAAAAAAACTAAAGTTATAGCCTAAACATATATAAACATATATATAAACCCCACTGCTGGGCGTAGGCCTCTCGTAGTTTGGAGTGTAGTCCATAACACGGCTCCACTTCGGATTGGCGGACGTCACGTCACGTTCGTATTTTATGCAGGTTTCCTCGCGATGTTTCCCTTCATCAACAAGCACGTGGTACCAGGGATCGAACTCGGTTGGCTCGTGTACCGTGAATTAAAAGCGAGCGCTTAGATATTGAACTACCACGACTCTAAATAAGTAAATAAATAATAATATTTTACGTTAGTATTCCTATAAGGCGTAGTTCTACCCTATCGGTTCTAACCGTACCCAGAAACGAACTACAGCGTGACTCTACCACCATCAAAAGAATATTAGCATAACATAAATCATGACTCTCTTTATTTGTGTGCAAACATTTTAGCGAAGACTGCGTTCAGCTGACTCATTGACCCAAAATCTCGGGCCTCCCGCGAGTCATGGCCGGAAGGTGAACGCGAGCCGTGAATAATGTACATTAGCGGTGACCCAACATTAATAACCGCAGACCTTTTCAGGCCCATTGGCGCTCAAAGAGGAGCAATTATTGCTAATGACCAGGGATAAGGAAATACCTTATGATAAATGAAAAAATACTTTTCAGGCTTATAGTTCTTTTAGGATATTTTTCATTGCATTAGACTGCTATTCGTGATGAGATGACAACCAACTAGCCCAGGGTTATAAACCTCAAACAGAAGACGGCCACAGAGTGCGAACAGCCACTAAACATAATCAGACGTTATCTCGCGTGTAAACATCGTTACAGTTATGTCGCCATATTTGTGTGTTTAACATAAATTTGAAAAAAAAACATTGCCAGGGTGGAGCTGGCAATCGTTCAACTTACAGTAACACCCTTCTTATTGGCATCTCCCGCCTCCGCCTCGACGAGACGCGGGAAAGGATTTTCTCTATATGTTGATTTTTATTTGCGAAATGTTTTCTGTAAAATGGCTCAAAGGAATGCGACCGTGTTCGTCACATCGTTTCAAATGTGTTCAGTTTATTCGAAATTGATTTATTTCGTGGTTAACGTTTTGTAAAAACATTCGAATATATTGTAGATTTAAAAAGTAAGAAAATTATAGTCTACTGGGTTTTTTTTTACTTGGAAATCCTCTGAGAAAATGATATCAAAGCTGACACTGATAGGTAAACGTAAAAGTGTCAGTTTTCCTCACAATACGGACGCGATATGTAGTATACTGGAAAATTAAAATATTTTCTTGTTAATTTATCTCTAGAATTACAAATAAGAAAATCATATTTTGTGGAATCACCATACGAGTCAGGGGCCTTCAAGAAAACTTCTACTGATTTTTCAAAGGTCGGCAACGCACTTGCAGCTCCTTTACTATTGTTGTGGGCGGTGATCACTTACTTGAGTTGCCAGCCCCTTAGCCATAAAAAAAAACATCTTTTCGAGAGAATATATAGAGATATAAAGTACTTTAAATTGACATTTATTAACACGACAAACATTCTAAGAGTCAACAGCATTCTGGACTTTGTACATTCCTCTCACTTACTCGCGGGAGGGAGCTGGCGGGCTGGCCTCAAATCAGCAATGATGGATGACTCTCGATCGCGGTCAGACCGCCGACTGACGCGACCCTTTATACCCGATAGTAACGACGAAGTTTCGCTCCAACATACTCTCCAAGGAGGAAGGTTATGCCCAACAGTGGATTTTAAATATATATATATAGGCATTTTTTTGCTTTGCGGACGTCTCGTGTCTTCGAACTCAGGTTGATTGGTACCGAACCCCAGCACCAACTCTGAGCGAACTCGTGAGCGGCTCAAGTGTTAACTTGAAACTGTAAAGATAACTCGATGCTTGTTTATATATGGCTGACATGAATAATTTCGTAATACGGCAGTGACTCGAGGATTCAACTCGAATGCGGAAAATATTTGATGCGACATTGAATATATGTTAAATGCGACTTTTGATTGACGGCATCTTTTTTTTTAATAATATTGTGGAAGAAGAATCTACATTCGTTCTAAACCAACATGCAACATACCACGAGTGGTCAGTCCTGAGGACTGAGATGGAATGATGGATTACTTGTGCAATCATCATACGAAACGCGTTATGATGCTATTACACGTTGGTATTCTGCAAGGACTGGGTCTTTTTCCAATATAGCTGATCCCGACCCCGTGTAGTATCTCACCTTGATTTTCTTTCAATTCTTCCGTTCAAACCTCATTTGTTGCGACTTCTCACTCTGCTGTCTCTTGAATTGCGAAAACATGAGTTTGGAGAGCTGGCACACACCTGACGATATTCCGTGCAGTCCAACACATGTCATGCAATTGGATCGCCCCACTCGAGTTAGTTGGACCACCGCCGTACCGCATCGCTTCTGTACTCGATGTATTCTTTATATTTGAGACTTAGCAACTTCTAGACAGGACGAAGTAAAAAAAAAGAAATTGAATGATTTTTTTATCTTTATTCATTAACAAATGTTTCATCATTGCAACCCTAATCTTATAGGAAGCATTACAAACGTATATTTCTTGGTGAAACATGGCAATATTTTTAAACAAGTGTTATAACAAACAAACATTTATTAATGGGTCACCTTATCCAGAGAAGGACAAATAGCAGCATAATGCTCCTATTAATTTGGTGAGTGTAGGAGTCTGGAGACTGATGACGAGGCATCTGCTTCATGATTCCTTACCGAGAATGAATGTGGCTCTCGTAGACACCAGGAATCACAACCAATATAAAAAATAAAATCTATCTAATTCCTAATTAACGGTGAAAAGTATTCTAACATCCCTCTCTTTCAGCGGCCAAATCACATGTGTCAACAGGCGGGATATCAAGAGCTGGAACATGTTTCCGTAAATCCTCGCTCCGGACACAATCCATAAAAATTTTCAAAAATCACGGTTTCTGAAATTATTAAGATAAAATGTATGCCGACGGATCAATAGTGTTGGTGACTGGAATATATTACGTTAAAGGTCTCTACGTCGCCACTTTCCTATTTTATTGTTCCTCATTTATCTCTTACGACTTACACGGGAAGAGATGGGATAAGAGATGTGGGATAGAAGAGTGGAGAGTCTAAGAACTCTTCAATGACTTGTAATCGAAGGTAGAGTTGGCCATTCATCCTTGATAAGGAAGCACAAAGCATGTGCGACCTCTGAGGATTGTGATAGATTGTCTCATCACCATTAATTCCGAAAAATGAAGCCCAACCAAGCCAATCTCTACGCACTAGGATAACAGTTGTTCTTGCGCCGGGAATATCACGTGAATAATTTTGTATACTTATGTGGTTATTTATTTTATATACGTAATAACATATAATTTATCAGATATTACGATTTATACATTGAATTTTACATTGCATTTTGGATCCTTTATATTTTCTCTGCACAACTCACACTCAAAGAGCCTTTTGGTGTAAAGTTTGACTATATATGTCATATGCAAATAAATAACTAAATGTAGTTTTTTTTTTCAATAATAGTAATAAAGTTGTCCGGGTTAACCGGATAACTCCAACTATAAAAACATGCTTTATATGTGATAGGTTCACGACACTAGTGGCAATACGCTCGATCGATCCCTTAAATAACAGATAAGTATTCACTATATTGCAAAATATTATAATTTAGTAGAATACAGAGTAATTTTGTGTACATATGTATGTATATAGATTTGCTTATTTGAATATCATGAATATAAACTATTTAATTCTTCCCCTGTATTAATTAATTGTTATCAGTTCTATACGATCGCCCGCTCTCTGGCGCGGCGTCCGCAGTGCACACGTTTTGATTGAGTCCACAGTTTACGTTCGACACAGGCCGCTTGTTATTTCCACACCTCGCACTTCCTCCGCCTACACGACACAACTCGCATCCACCGTTCAGATCAATTTCCACTCTGTGTCGACAACGAATGAGTCGTTTTTTCATTGGCAATGTATCCGTTGCTTGAACAAACAGACGGCCGGTTATATTTGACAGGTTTATCGAGTTCGGAGCGATGTTAGAGCGAAAATGAACTGTGGTGTGTTATCCAGGATACTAGGTTTTGTGGTGGATAAAAACAATAAAGTTTTTTAAAATTAAATATTAAACATATTAGACTAGTGTAGAATTTAAAAAATGTACACAACCTAAAAACTTTCTCTTTCTTTTTCGATTGTCTTTAATTCCCGGTAATAAGTTTTGCAGTTTGCTAGTACGATACGTATGAGAGAGGTTCGACCGAACCCAGGACAGTTCGACTGTGGTCAAAAACAATATTTGTGTAAAATAATTTATTGGTTTTCAAGTTTGGGTGTGTGTGTGGGCGTCATCATAATACGTACTCCAATCTTGTTGCAAATGCATTTCACTGTACTAGCGAAGACAACGATGAGTGAGTGCGTCTGCGCATGGCACCATACCCTGCGCAGTTGATATCGTCCGGTAACATCAGTGACATAAGGGTACAACATCCTTCGCAACTTCATAAACTGATTCTGAACTCATGACCGGGACGCCTCGGGTGGAGGGCCACACGCTCAAGGAGTACCAGCGAGATATAGCAGCACAACACTGCTGTATTTTGCATGGGTAAGGGATCCCAAGGAGACCCATTTGCAGGTAACACGACATTCTATCTCCATCCACAGGTTCGCACCTGTACGTATATGTGACTGAATATTTGTTGAGGCTGAAGCTAGACGTCATAGCAGAATCTCTTACCATCAGGTCTACTGTATGCTGGTTTGTCACCGTCATATTATACGTAAAAACAATCGGATGAAACAATAATGAAACGTAATGTATAATAATCCATCTTCTCCCTTCAATTGGAGTTGGCAGCGGTAACTCCTCGGGTACGCCTGGCGGTACGGCAGACCATAAATTAGGATGTATTTACCGAGAGAGCCCCTCATCGCGGCAATCAGGCTGCAGCCGAGTGGCGAGTGATCCATCATGACGCGACGCGTCGCGGGGCCGACAGTTCTGAGAAAAAACACACCCGCCGTACCAATTGCTGGTGATTGATCTTAATTTAATATCCACGCGTTTGGTGGCTTGTTAGTATATGTTATGCGTGACGACAGCCCGTTCTAGTTGTAAGTACTTGGCCGCGGGTCCAGAGTTCCATTCCGAACTGGAACCAAAATGGTAGAAAGAACAAATTAATTTTCCTTTCGGCTGTAGCCGCGTAGAAGCGATAATCGAAGGGGAACAACCGCGAATGGCAATCTCAATCAATATTGGCCATCGCAGGTAGAACACCCACTAAATGGAGTAAGAACCTATGCAGACATAGGAAGTCGATGGATTCAGATAGCTCAAGGTTGTAATCTGCAATATATAATTATGATGATTATCTGATACTTTAAGTTTCTATAACTTGATCCTAGTTCGATTTATCTATTGCGTTACCTATCATAATAGAGAAAACTTAATCAGATCGAGTTGTGTTCGTCAACATTTGGACTTCTTATCGTAATATTGAGCAGGATATCCTAAACTTATTCACTACATTGGAGCCAACAACCACGCTTATCGTATTTACACTAAACGTCAATCTGACAGGCGAATGCGCGTGCGCATGCCTTAGCATATAAACAGATAAATTTGTTCATTGACGCCCGTTTCGAACGATGTCCAAATAAACACTAGATTTATTTACTATTCGATTATATACTTTACTCCCCACTAATTGGGTATAGTTTACTTGGAACCGTTTTAAATTATAGCAACATTATTTTCGAGTGATATTTAAATTTCAAATCGGTTTCCTTTTTTTTGGATCTGTAATCATGATGTTCTGCTTCTGGAATCGCTTTATAAATTCCGTGTGAGTGGGGCAAATTTGAACTTAATAGTCTAATGGATTGGGTTGTTTTTCGTTTGGATGGTGTCATTTGTTTTGTTAAAGTTGGGCTCGCAATGCGCGGGGCGGATGCTGTGGCCACACTCGTTATATTTAGACTGGGACGCATTGGACGGATAAGCCATGAGATGAAATATCATGCGAGTATCGGATTCACGTTAATTTCTAATTATCACTTCTAACTAAAATTAAACTAAAATTCTACCGTAATTCATTAAATGTTTAACTTTGAAGTTTAGTAAGGTTATTTCATCAAATATAAGTTTGCCTCTATAACTATTATAATCTGTATTTCACATTTATTTCATTATTATTCTTTTGATATATATACAAACATATAGTAGGTGAATTGCACAAACATGCTGTGGCCACCTGTTAGCGGAATTGTATGTTATCAGTAACTTTATGTGCTCATATTTATAAAGTGTTAAAAACTAGTAATTCTGTCGGTGCGTCGATACAAATAATAAAAAAGTATTTAGAATTTTTTTAACTTGGATAATATTTTTTATAAATTATCTTGTAGTGGATTTCACTGTGGGGGATCAAATCAATGTTTTGTTTAATTTAATTTACTGTATTTGTTTAATTTATAACGCAGGTTATATATAAAACTTATCTGTCTGAGTAGTGGCCTTCTCCATATGAACTTCAACTTCGCCAAGTCTCACACTCCTCCGTGCGGGCAATGTGCTTCAAAATGGGCACAACATTATTTCTTCACGAATAGATTTCTGGCGTTTTACGGCAACATTTTATTCGAATATTTTTTGTATGGGTTTTATTAAAAACCTCTCGCTTTGTATTGTAACTTTTGTCAGCAGACAAACAAAAAAAGATAAAACGTTAATTATTATTAAACAAGCTAATAGTGGTCCGACATGCAACGTGACATCGCGAGAGTGCTACTGCAGTTGAGGACATACAAATTTTAACCGTGGTAGAGCCACGCTGTTGATAATTAGTGGCCGCACCACGAAAGGCATGAGTTCACGGAATGGAATACCGCTGCTGCGTTTCGGTCCGGGGGCTCAATGACGGTTAATAATTCGTTCCATCTCTGTTTTCAGATGTGACAAGGCGAGCACTTCTTGAATCTGTGGAATGTTGTGGATGATGATTTCATAGGCCGCAGTCCTCACATGCCACCCGGTGAACTGTGTGCTTTTTTGTAACACCTAATATATTATATATTATAATAAAAAAAAACAGATAGTTATTCAAATTAAAGAATTATGTTACACAAACATTGACTTCCGCTTATGATCGAACCCGCGTACCATCAGGCAGCAATCAGGTACACTAACCAATAGACCGTAACACTGATTAGTTAAATGTTAACTATCTATAAGTTAAATGCACTTTCAAAACGTGCTCGGCGGCTAACAGATCCTCCGTGTGTCGATGAAATAAATGAAAAAAATCATATTTGGAAGATATATGAAGTCCACCAATCCACAGTGTAGGCGCGTGGTGGACTCTAACACCCTCTCTAAAGAGGACTTGCGACCAGCGGTGGGATTTATATAGACTGTTACTTGACTATTCACTTGATCTCATACTTGCATTTAACTAACGAATATACAGAAGCTACTCGTATTATTTATACATTGTTTGCGTTATAATTTAGAAAGAAAATGCACCGCCGACGATAAGGGTAGCCTTGTTGTTGGAATGTTATTGGAACAAAGCTCCGGGGACGCGGCAGCTGGGCGTCTAAACGCTTGCATTCAATTCCCGGTACGCGAGCAGATAGAATATGAACTGGTGATTTATCCATATTAGTGATTGAAGACATTAAGAGATACCCTGCATGTCTCAAAAAAATATTTGGAGGGCATGTGGAGTGGAATATGTTCCCGGAGAGTAGGTCCTGTCATATCCCCAGCACTGGGAATTATATGAACTTACTAGACTTTATAGCAGCGGGCAGCCTGCCCGTAATGCCCAAGCTGTACTTGTATAGCTTTGTTCACATTCCGCCAAAATGATATATATAAATATGCCTGATAGTAAGTGATTACCGCCTCCCACGGATGTCCGCAACTCGCAGATGCGTAAGCGGCCTTTAAGAAAGGTTTTCTTGAAGGTCCTAAGTCTTATATATTCCAAAAAATATAAATTTCATTTCATTCCAAAAAAAATACCGCTGACGACAGCTGATTCCACGGAAAAGTTGAGCGTGATAGAAAACTTATAATCATCAACACGTATCAGTAAATAAATGTCTCTATCATTATCATGTGCTTAGAGAATGGGTAGGCGGTAACCTTTGAATTCAATAAGCCATAAAAGAACTAGGACTAAGACACATACAATAAATTGAAAGCAACTCTAGTAAAATTACTTAGTTAATAATCATATAATGCATGTAAACGGCTTGGGTATGTTACAAAAAAAGTGTAAGGAGCGTGTAAATGGCCTGAACAAGTATTTAATTGCGCGAAACGTGAAGTGAATTACGAACGTGTCACCGACGACATCTTGCCACGGTTAGTCGCCAGGTTTACAATGATCGTAAACGGACCCGTGCGGGGGTGTATTCTGAAATTCTCTACACTAATTTTGAATCGTCAATATTTAAAAAAAGTATCTTTTTTGTTACTTAAATAAATATATTAAAATTACGTAAAAAACATAAGTAAATATATTTATCTAAACGTAGGATTTGTCCCAGTTTTAACTGTTTAACAGTGTTAGAACCACGGTTCTGTATTTCGTTTGGTCAGTATAACGCCCTCCTGGCCAATTTTACCAGGGTGATATCTTCTGGCCATTACCAGATGGACGCCAGCTGCGCGGAATATTACAGTCACAAGTGGAACTGTGTGCTCGTTTCTCATCCTAAATACATTAAAAAAAATCCTTATTAAACCTCCTTTAAACATGTTCTTGTCCAAATTCAAATCAAATTTTTTTGCTGCTAAAAAAGATTTCAATTTCCTGCAGCAGTTTTTTTTATATACTTTACACGTATACTTAAAAAAGAAAACATCGCAGGGAAACCTGCATGTTTAAGAAATAAATTACAAAACAATATTTTGAAGTCCGTCAATTCGCATTGGAGTCATTTATGTACAAAGGCTGTTTCAATTTTCTTTAATGTCTACTGGGATGTTGATATAATGGTCATTACACAAACATATTTATGTCCATTTAATAAAAAAATATATAAAGCTTACGAATCTGTTTGGAATCGTACATCTCTTAGAATAGCCCCCCGTGATTCACACATTCCTATAGAAGGTTTTGGTCTTATTCCGGCGGATATTTCAGCAGCGCCCGTAAATAAAGCGATGATATGTAATTAATTGCATCTTTCCAACATTAACGCCCGCAATGAGAGATTAATTGTAGATACACATGAAATATGACACTCTGTTGCACCCTCTTGTTACATTGTTGAACAATTTTTATTTATTTCATTTAACTTTTAAGTACACAAAGCATTTATATAGGAAAGGTGTGTACAAAGGCGCAGCTTATTTTACAATAAAACTCTCTTCCAACGGGACTAGTGTTGGACATATTAACGGGTAAAAAAAACATAATGCACTCACAAAAAAATAATTAAATACAGGACTATATTTATTAACAAACATGTATAAATTTGTTAATTAATACATAAATTATATATATATATATATATTCAACTGGATAAAGATAAGTAATAAAAATAAGTTATTGCAGAAAATTTAAAAACATATTTATTATATAGTCTGATTAAAAATTATGAGCATGCATTTATATTAAATAATGGAAGTCACGGTAATATACTAGATGGAAAGAAGAGCTTTGCAAGTTTGTGGGAAGTCGGTGCATGCTTTGTGGCAATCTATGGCGAGACCGAGTTGTCCAGCAGTGGGCTGTGGATGGGCTGTAATAATTATTAATTAAAATACAAATAATTTAAATATCAATTCAACATAGTCATATGTTAATATTATATTTATATATGCATATGAATGTATATATATTATTACTACCTCCCAAACGATATTTTCTTTCAATAGCATAAATATTAAAATTATATTATACACATAATTAATTTATTTATTATTATTATATACTGATATGGATTTAGTTTATTAGATTATATAGTAACAGTACATTTTGCTTAGTTGCAAAAATTAAATTTATATTATACTTATAATTAATTTAATTATTATTATTATATACTGATATGTATTTAGTTTATTAGATTATATATTTACAGTACATTGTGCTTAGTTGCAAATATTAAAATTATATTATACTTATAATTAATTTAATTATTATTATTATATACTGATATGTATTTAGTTTATTAGATTATATAGTTACAGTATATTGTGCTTAGTTGCAAATATTAAAATTATATTATACTTATAATTAATTTAATTATTATTATTATATACTGATATATATTTAGTTTATTAGATTATATAGTTACAGTACATTGTGCTTAGTTGCAAATATTAAAATTATATTATACACATAATTAATTTAATTTTTGATAAGCAAGCTACCCATGAGAAATCGTACAGTTTCCTACGATATATTCATTATTTACCTTTCTTTTATCATAATTAGCTATTCTTGCAACAGTAATTCTTTCGTCTCCTTATTTAAGAACCGAGTAAGAAGTATATTTTTGTCTTTGTTGCTTTTTTTACATATGTAGATGAGTGCTATTTCGTGCTGTGAGGGAGTGGTCCCCCAGTCGAGCTGACCCATTCATTCTGCACCTAGAAACAAACAGCAGTGTACCTCTACCACTGTTAAAATAATAAAGGCGGTGAAAGAAAGTTTGTTGGAGTTAAACCTTAGCATTATTTCAAGTGCTATTTTCATATATATTTAAGTCCCAATACACATATGTCGCAAGAGATCCATCAGATTCCACCAGAGTAGGATGTCTGGTACATAGTACATACATATACTTATCACCCACTTAGTAAACTTATAGATGTCACTACCCTTCATATAACGTAACTTAACAAAACGTTATGAATAATAAGAAATAAAAAAAGATCCATTGTAAATAACAATAAGGGACGGAAATCGACTTCAATTGTGATATATAAAATACTTTTAAACTAAATACACCATCGAACACAAAGCATACATTTAACAACTCAAAATGAAATTGCCAAATGTCCGCCTACCCAGCCACACGTCACCTTTGATAAATCCGTTAACGCGACACCTTGGGCCGACTGCAGACGAATGCACAGGGAGCAACTGGGGACATTGTGTGCCCCGGAGGAACTTTGTGCAGAAAACTTACCTGTCACCTGTGCGTGTCCATTATACACCGCTATTTTTAATCATCAAAAGAAATAAAGAACATATTATATTTTTAGCTAATTAGCAATGACAAGGTAATTAAAAATTAAACATATCACAATCTAGCTTAAAATAAGGATGTCAACTATTTGGTTCCATCATTGTACGCAATTAACTGCGCAGAAAGTAAACAAAGAGAGTGTAAATATTCGTATGACGTCCGCGTGACACGTCCGCCCCCGACGAGTGTCAAAAGAAGACTATTTATTATAGTGAGTTCACATAGATATAATTTCGTATTAATCCTTTTTCTATCAAGTGTCAAAATCAAGAAAAAAAATCACTATCATTGGCGTTCTTACCTGACGCAAAAATGTAGCTTGGTGTTGTCAGCAACAAACTATTTATTTTCAGATCGCTAACATGGATATGTTATTCTGTTGTAAACATCCAAATAACACGTCATCTTCACCATCATTACTTGCATGGGTTGTCCCCCTTCTAATGGGGGAGGCGTCCTGCACTGCGACCCCATCGGTTATCGGTTCTACGAGCTTAATACCCAGTCCATCGCTACTTCAGCTTGCCGATATTTTGAGGTATGTTGGTCGGTCACCCACGTGCTATCACGTATCCTTTATTAATGAAAGTGAGTCCAGGCGTTGGCCGGTGCAAGTGGCCGCTGGGTTTAAGGTTTAAGGAGGAGCCTAGACGCGACTTTGACGAGATTTACGAATGGAGGGAGGAAAACAATTTTGAACATGTTGCCTTATCATTGCAATTATTAGCCTTTCGCGGGATCCATTTTTTTTATATCTTTCTTTTGTAAAGATTATAAGGTGTTTCAACTTAGTAAACAATCCAAGTTTTGTCATATTTGGTTAAGTTGGTATGTGTATTGGTCACATGTTTCGTCTTTGTGAGACAATCAAATGAGACAGACATTTTTAATAGTGGTTAAGCCTCGTTGCATTTAGTTTTAACTGTGAAACAGAACGAAACACACAACGCTGACACAAAATAAATGTTTTGTTTAGAGATCTGAGTACCGTGCACCGGCGCGTTCCGTAGGATATCTCGGAGGCCCTTCTCAAAGCACTGAGAGTGTTCACCGAGGGGGTCTCACATAACGCTGTCTGTCCATAAGGCAGGGTAACTTCATAAGGTTCCCTTGACACCAAAAAAAAACATCAAGGTACCCGAGGACCCATTTACACGTAACGAGGCATTCTCAGTCCTCAGGGGTGACAATACGTGATCATGTTGAATCCTAGTTGAGGATGGACGTAGATGCTATGGGTGGCATCGCCTATCAGGTGAACTGTATGCTCGTTGGTTACTTGAGAAATAAAAATAAGACCAAGATTTCTTATAAAAATAAAACGTTTCCCCTGACGTAAACAAAATCAATACGGAAACGCGCACCGCTAAAAGTTTAAGACGAGTGATTTGAATGGGTCGCCTTAACGCGGGGATTATGTCTCCATACTTTATGCTCATAGCTAGTTTTAATCATAAATTACACGAAAATACAACGACGTCTTTGAAACTTTTTCATGCGATTACCAACTTTAATTTTATGGCGTTGTGGAATATAATTGATAATTATTGCTTTACTCGTGTTTTTAAGGATAAAGGATTCCTACGCTCACCAGAAGAAACACGAGGGCACGGTTCCTTCCCGGTCGAGGAGAACCCATATTGCAGTATCTAGAAGCAAAACGCAGCGAAGCGTTACTACCGCTGTGATAGTTTTTATAATGTTGACCTTTCCTGTTAGGACATCTCACTGTAAGCCGATATTTCTACTCGTATCTTCATTGTATTGTATTTAAAATATATCTTATTAAGGTAAGATATTATGAGAATGGGTATTCCACCTCAGTCCTCGGGAGTGACAACGCATATGCATACTGAATCTTTGTTGAGGCTGGATGTAGAGTCACGGGCCGCAGTCAGTGCTCACCATCAGGTGAACCGGACGCTGGATTTGCAACCTTAAAATTATAAAAAAAAGGTCAGCCTAATGTGCACATGTGACCTCTTGGGATACTCTCATTTCATACATTTGTAGATAAACTAGCATGCGAGAACTGAAAAATGTATAATACTACATTGTATGATTTATTAATTGTTGCCAGTAAGTTTTGGGCACTCAATACTCAACAGCAACCGACATATAATTGATCCGGGTCATAAACTATCTGTATGCTAAGTTACATACCAATTCCTTCAGCAGTTTTTGCATCGAGTAATAAACACAAACTTTCACATATAATATTAGTAGGATACACTTCGAAAGCTTTTAGCGCAGCACATATTCCAGAATTCTCCGCATGGTGACGCGTAACGGGGAAAATTTGGCGGCTTAATTGAGCGTGAGAGGTGAGATTAGGCCGTACGGCAAATGACAAGGACGCTGAAAGCTTCCGATAAACGAGCATCCTTTTCCACACGAAATTCCAAACGCAAAATAACTCTACGTGATTTGAATTATTGTATTATTATTATAAATATACATTTTTGTAAGCCACGAAAATAAAATAAAAAAAATCACATACACAACAAAAAATCTGACTAAGCAGGTACAAGGCGGTCTTATCGCTAAAGCGAGATCTCTTGGCGCGACCTTTACGCTAAGGAATAATTGAGTCAACGGATAGTAGGAGATGGTGTGTATTAAACTAACAAACTAATATCTAAATTAACTAAAACAATATATTATTTAATAATATTAAAATAGTATTACTAATATATATAAATATATATAATATAAATTAAAATGATTACAAAGTAACAAGTAATGATTTTCGACGTCGGTCTTAAACACATATAAAGTAAACATCCCCTATATACAAACCCCACTGATGGTAGCGCTCCTTAGGGAATGTGTTGGATCATAATGCAACATCCGTTGGGTATTAGCAGACTTTAGGTGTCTACGAAATAATTCGTTTTATTTATTTCTTAGACATGCAAGCATGCATTACACACTGAGCTGCCACGGCTCTATTCAAAGCCATGTCCTACTACCACTGCTATCATCAACCAATTACGTCAACAAACAGAATCTAATAAGCTATGTTAGGATTAGACTTCAAGTAGATCACGCCGTGAGGCTAATTGGTAAGCCTCACGCCACTAAAAGGTCCGCCAGCCGGCTTCCAAGTCCACATAGTAATTTGCTAATGTATGTTAAATACGGCATATAAATGACCCGTCCGTCGACCCTCGACCCTCGACCTACTCTGTAATCACTTCATCCGAGCTCACGTTAAACTTGGCTGTGTCGGGATGTACATGGGCTATTCTTGATTGAGTATTGTTCTAATTGGCTTAATCATGACTCAATGACGACCACATGGCGTAGTAGTTAGAGCACCTGGCAGCTATATCACAATTATTGGTTCTCGGGTTTGAGTGTATTCTGCATGTTCCGTGTCCCTGACACTGCGTTTGGACCTTCTTCCTATCTAAGCACATTCATTACACCAGAATAGGGAAGAGAATGACGCGGACGATGATAAAATATTCTGAGCATTTGATACCATCTAGTCACCCACTAGACACCCGCCCTGATTGACAGAGCCAGGAGTACATTATCACCATAAATTGGTTTCAATTAGTAGACATTTTTGGTTCATTTATGTATCATATCTCAATGGCTCAATAGATTTGATTCCTTATAAGACTTCGTAGATCAGTGGTAAAGCAACGTCAGCTCGACCGGGACGGACCACGCCCGCACAGAATACCAGCATCGATACGAGGTCACGACGAATGACGACTCGCAATTTTGACCAGACGCTTGGAGAGCTGAGCCAAAAGGCTAATTAATGGCTCAGATTTGGTTAAAACTAACGTACTTAGCCTTGAGGACCGGCGCAAGGTTCTCGAAACCTATCAGTGTTTTACAGGATATATTTTGGAGAGCGTGCCGAAGAGTTACATAACTTGATCTTCCTATACATTTTTCATCATTGGAAAACAAGACGCAAGGCGGTTTCCCAAACTTTCGTTGCGGATATTTCTCGCGTTCGGACGAAGCGATATGCTTCGTCGTTGTCAATGCGAACAACAAAGAATTGTAATAATTCGCCTGCGGCAGTCTTTCCTCTGAATATAATGTGGATGTGTTCAAGAGAAGAGTGAACATGCACGTGCTGAGCTGGTGCGCTCTGCCATCACTTCTTAAACGTTTACGTCACCACTGAACACCAGGTGGGGCTGTAGACAGGCACTTGTGGGTGACGATGGCACCAGGAATGACTTGCCATCAGGTACTATGCTCGCTTTGAACTCCTAAAATAATTAAAAAAAATTTAATAAAAAATCATCAGTGATTTTATTAATCACGTTACTTCCTTACAATTACATTTAAATTACGATTCTCTCGAAATTCATACGATTCATCTGAACAAGAAAATTAAACGGCGAACATCGGAACAAGTTCTAACATAATTAAATCTGATGTGAGGACTCGAAGTAAGTCGAATATCGTTAACAAGGTTATTTGTTGGTGCGCCTTCACCATTAACATCGTACGTAAGTTAACAAAGTTTAATCATTTATTGATTTAAACTTATTGTTTACACCACACGAAAAAGGGTGGACGTGTGCCTTAAGGCAAACCGTGGTGTGGTGAGAAATCGTGCTACGTACATTCATTAAAAAAGTCTCTATCACGGTAAGGAGGTAGAATTATATATACATATATACGGTATTACTTTTTTAAATTAAAAACACATTTTAGCGAATAAACATCGAATTACGTGAGTCTGTTAGGGGAATTTAAGATAATTAGCGCTGTGAAGGGAAATTAGCGGCAATTGATGCGTAAACACGAACGCCCGTTCACCCGTCGGCCCTCGACGGCGGAAACCTCTCGCAAACTTATAAACCCCACCGATGGAGCTAATAACTAGTGCCCTTACGATAAGCGCTTTAAATCCTTTTAGTTCCTTTTTTTGCTATCATCGCCCGCCGGAGCTGAATCGCCTTTGATCATGGCGCTGATTGACGAGAGCGTGGCGGGTTTCGATAAAAAAAAACTATATACAAATTTAATGGTAGAGCCACGATATAGTTCTGACTTGAACCTGGCAACATTAACGGACCAGCTGACGATCGATACTAAATTTAACGGCAGTTACAATGTTTTACTATAAACCAATATAAAACACACAAACAGACGACTAGACGCTCCGGGGCTCGTGCAGGATGTCGTAAAATGGTCCATGATTACCATAATTATGGGACCACCGCGCAAGGTGCCGATGCCTCCTGAGGGACTCGTAAACAAATTAGTGTACACGGGACACAAACAACCGTGTCTATGTACACTTGTGTTAAACAAACACGCGGACAGTGTACATAGGCGGTTAGATGGGCGGCTGTCAAAGTTCCAAATACCGTTACCCGTATTTTGTTCTTTGGATAATTTCTTTCCGAACTGAGATTAATGCCGGTCTTTCCGTCATCAGCGTAACCGTTGATGTCAGGGCGTATAACTTACTACCCCGGGTACTGGGTATCTTGTGAAGTTTACCTCCCCGACACCAAAAACCTTCAGGGTAAACAGGATTATGTGGGATTTGTACCCACTAAAAACCCTTTGGTGGATCCTCAGTGCATAAGGGGTCTCCTACTAGACTACATTTTATTTTTATTGCTCCAGGAGATTATTCTACAAGAGGAGGGATTAACATTAGTATTAGGTAAGTCTCCTTTTTTATATAATATATAACTATATAACATTGAAAGGAGGAAAAACATTGATTATTCGTTGGAAAAGTATATATATATATACTCACAAGAATATAAAAAATGTAGTATTTTATCTCAATTTTGTATATAATATTTTATCGATAACAATACAATACGGCATCATATGCGTTGCCATAAGACCTGTGAGTACGAGTGAGCACGCAATATGATGCTTTACGCTCACACGTTTACGGGCCAGCCTGCAACGAGATAGTAAACGCACTATAACACTGTGTACGTAGTTAATAAAGTCGAGCGGCCGGCCACAGCTTGTTAGTTTCACATCTGTTATGATCGTTATTATTTGATTATTGTGTTCGGATAGATTAATTATATGTAGGGTTACCATACTTTTAACGAACATAATCCTAGGACATTTGATGTAATCGATTGGCATAGGCCGCCGCCTTTCTAGAGCGTGTTGCCGCCACGACGCGGCAATTTTTCATCTATTTCTTAAACATATAGGTTTCCTCACGATTTCTTCCTTGCTGGCATTGAGGATCAAACTCGTACAGGGATTAAAAAATTGATTTGCGCGCTTAAACACTGAGCTACCAGGGTTCTTACCTATTGATAAGAACTCAACATATAGGAATGTAGATAGCACCATGGATGGGTCGCCTTGAACAATGAGAGACCACGCTTCCACAGAAAACAAGCGTTGAATGTAGCGAACACCTGTTGTACCTCGTCTGGTAACGACGAGGTACCCGCTCCTTTTATGGTCTTAACTTGAATCTTCACAAAATAGTTAGGCAATACGACAAAACAAATCTCAGAGCTATTTTAAAAAATTTGCAGAAGTTTGTAAATCTCAGTTGGTCGTCGCCGCAACACTTGACTAACCATGACTTGTATTCCTTTTACGTACACTTCTTTTTTTTAAAAGGGAATAAAATCAATTTATAAATAGAAAGTTTCTTTTTCAAAATCAATCCAAATAATTATGGCCATATTGGAAATTTAAAATAAATAAGGATAGGATAGAACTTACGACTAGGCTAGGTAGTTCAATAGTGTTTACAAACTGTTATCTTACAATAACTTTGTAATTAATATTCTAGTGAGACTCAGTGCGGTGCAATGTATAAGACCTAGTAACCCTAACGCAGAATTAATTGCAAAACGCATTAGGTCATTGATAAACAGCTGTGCCGATCTAACATTTGTTAGTGTAATTAGATAAGATATAAATTTAACGATATTCACAAGTAAGTTTAGATATTAACTGAACCCGTGCTTAGTGTATTCAAATACATACATTGCAGCTTTGAAGAACAACGACGTCTACGGAGTTTCTTTCTCCATAAATTTCCGTCTATATTTTTATAGGTGGCAAACGAACAAGTAACTCACCCGACAGGTGAAAATCCTCAACACCTGAGGAGTACAAATGCGACTCCAACTTTTAAGAGAGGTGAATATGTAATACATATTAACAGAACAGTTTAAATAATTTCGAAGAAATTAAAAAGAGTCGTGGTAGCTCAGCCTATACGCGCTCGTTTTTATTTCACGGCACGCCAGCAACAACCAATGAAATTGTAAATCAGCAATTTTAAATGCTGATTTAGCACGTGCTTGGTGGTGAAGGAAACGTCGTGAGGAAACCTGCATGAGAAGTAATAAAAAAATATTTCGAAGATACGTGAAATCCCGCCAATCCGCAGTAGAGCCGCGTGGCGGTGGACAATGCTCTAACACCCTCACTAGAGAGGAGTCCCATGCCCGGCAGTGGGATTTATTTATTTAGGCTATCACTATCTTTTCCTTTTATAATTGATTCCCGTGCACCGGATTTTTTTTAATTTTTAAGACGATAATACACCTCTTAACGGCGTACAGCACGTAATAAGGAAACAATAAGTATGCGTTAACATTGGTTACTACTGCCACATTGCTAACCCACGCTGCAGTCTGTACCTGCAGAATGAATGGATCAGCTCGATCGGGGTAGGACCACGCCCTCACAGAAGACCAGCGTAAAATAGCAGCATAATGCTGCTGTTTTGTCTGGTGAGTGTAAGGACCCGGAGATCTCTACCGATCAAATGTCATTACATCTCAGTCCTCAAAGATAACAACGCATCTGCAGTATGATTCCTTGCCGAGGATCAATGTAGATATTATAGGCCGCATGAATCACTTACCATCAGGTGAACTGTGTGTCCGTTTGTTACTCTCAATATAATAAAAAAAATCACCCATGAGAACTAAGAAGGAGTGCCTAGTAACCAGCGCTATAAGTCTCCGGATGACCTCGCTCATCATACTAAAAAAGCATTGTAGTGCTATTTCACGTTAGTTCTGTGTGTGTGACCTGGTCCTTCCCCAGTCCAGCCGGCCCATTGATGCTGTAACTAAAAAGGCACACGAGTAAAGCACACGCGGCCCTGATTCCAGGGACAGCACCATGTTCTGATTAGCTCGTGGATGTTTATGTTGATATATAGCAGTGAGAACGTCAGTAATGTTGTGAGTGGCCGTTTAAAACGGAATCGATCGTGGGACGTATTGATAAGCAACGACGCAGGCTGACTGTTGAACGGCGACGTCCTGGCGTGGCCCCGGTGCTGGCGGACGAGTGGACTCTAAGTATACCCGTTATGAGGCCGTTGGAGCAACTCGGCTACACTGCGAATTGGCGGAATTCACGTCATTGAAATGTTATTTTCTTTAATGCTCCTTCACAGCGTAACATTAAACACAGCGTAACATTTTAACTAACAATTCCGGGTGCCGGCGCCGGGACTCCACGTGTTTAAAGTAGTTGACTACTGGATCGCGGTTACTGAGTTCGATTCATCACGCAGGTCCCGTGTCTCTGTCACATCTGAATATTCCTACGACTTTATTGCACATTGCATCGGAATAGGGTAATACAATTACCATTTATCTTTATCCGCCAACCGCTAGTAATGTGTACCCACGTTTACTCGCTTTGCATGCAAGCCGCGATGGTAAAAAAAACCCCACACGGATGACAGGCGACATTCTCGAGGAGACAGAATCCATGAGGATAATGCTAAATTACGCACACAATCAGTATTACCAAGAAAACGTGACCGAATCAATATAATTTGTTAATACGCATTGCAAATTCCAAGTCCGCGCTCACCGAGACGACCACGCTGTAAGGAGGTGATACGGCGGCCGCGTGCCATAGAAGTTAGAGTGCCCGGCACTGCCCCGACTATATTTTGCATCATAAATTGTTGTTTCATGTCTTCTTGGTGTGTTGTGTGTATGTCCCGTATCCCTGACACTGCATATGAACCTTCTTCCGATCTTATAGCACATGCACCTAATGCTGTTCTCTTATATCTTATGGGCTGGACATAAACGGCTAGTTGGTAGAACTGATATCCAATGGGGAATAGTGTTTTAAAAAAAATTATATCATTAATTCCAGCCGCTGAGTTTAAACATCGTACATCACGACAGAAATCACTATTTCATCCTCATCATCTCGATGGCTGGCAATCCGTGTGCGCTTCAGGCGAATTTTCCTGGCACGCACAACTCGTCTGTGGAATCAGCTGTCATCAGCGGTGTTTCTAAGCCAATATAACTTACCTTCGGGGACCTTCAAGAAAAGAGCCTACACCTTTCTGACTCCTACGGTGTTGCGGATGTCCACGGACGGCGGTGATCACTGACCATCAGTGAGCTGCTTGCGCGTTTGCCAACTATTCTATAAACAAAAAAGGTTTTCGCATGGCAACCTCGGAACCCCCCCGGACCCCCACTAGGAGTGCCGACCTGTGCAAGGTTACGGGAAATCGATAGATGCAAGAGACTGTATGTGGAGGCCAGTATTAAGCAGTGGACTATGGATAGCCTGTGATTTGATGAACATTAAATATATTTAAAGTATTTGATTTTTTTTTATAACAATAGTAATAGTGATGTCAAACGTTCATCACGTGGTCAGTGATGATTGCGTTCCATGACAACATCAGCAAAGATGCAAGATGCACAGAAGTTGTTAGCCCTGAGTACTCAGACGGAATGCCTCATCACCAGTAATAAGGGTAAAATAACAACGAATAAACATGAGCCAGAGATTCATTAACACAACATTCACAACTACCAGTACAACCTATGAAAATACATAATCAAGTTTAAGATCATAAACCACTAAACAAAACCGTATTAAATGGTATACGATTGTAGTCTATAAGGTTTGCGTCTTAAGGGCTACCTTCCTCCGATCCATAATCAAAGTGTGGGGTACTTAAAAATCTCGCTAATGCGTATTATCCATTGTCTCCGCTAATGTTTTAAGCGGAGTGCACACAATGCCGCGCTTTCTGCCGTAGTCTCGCTTCCTACGAGAATTATGTAAATTATGAATTTAATGACCCCTCTTATTTGGGTCATGCATGCACCATCGTTGTGACGCGAGGCTGTCTCCTCGCGGACCCTGAACGCTCGAACTCGATTAATATTTATAAACTTTAATACAACATGATAAGGATAATGAAGCCACCAACGAGGGAAGTTTAACGATGATGTAAATGTCCTTTGTTTTTAATTGCTTTTATATTATTATTTATTTTGGGAGGACAAACGAGCCAACAGATCAGTGGCCCAGCATCGCATGGGCGTCCTCTCTAGAGGGAGTGTTAGAGCTTCCCTCCATTGCAGTTTACGCACTTAACGTCTTGATTTTCTTAAGTCCATGTGCAGGTTTCCTCACCGTGTTTTCCGACTGCCGAGTACGTGATAAGTAGAAATAAAATATTCTGAAGACATGAAATCTGTCAAAGTGGAGTCGCCTGGCCGACTAGGCCTACGGACATAAGCCTTCGCTAGGGAGAAGGGATATGCCCAGCTGCAGAATTATGTATATATGTTGTTACTTTATATTATGAGGTAGTTATACCTGAACAATTAATCCAACATAATGCAATGTAACCTGACAGTCCAATGTAAACAAACTAACGGGACGAGCAGCTGAGCAAGCAGCTCGCACGTCGCCCTGCATTAACATCATGCGAGCAAGCTCGCTAGTTTAGTGGTTCGGCTCAGTACTCTCGCCAATATACGGTTACAAGTTGCTAGGGCTGCCACCGTCTTCATTATTATTTTATTTTTATTAAAAAATATAAAAGTAAAAATAAATTTGTTGCCATATTTTCATACACACAATAAATTACCTTTTTTAATGTTCATACACTTACCAATCCTTCATCAAAATTAGGACAAATTCTCTTCTAATTACGAAATTACTTTATTATTATTATATTGACATATTATTTATTTGAAAAGCATGCGTTATAAGCCAACAGCA
This sequence comes from Teinopalpus imperialis, assembly GCA_029286865.1. NCBI lineage: Eukaryota > Metazoa > Arthropoda > Insecta > Lepidoptera > Papilionidae > Teinopalpus > Teinopalpus imperialis. The sequence continues at coordinate 12,772,104 of JAGSMU010000009.1, read as the reverse complement.
TACGTTTTCGACATTTAATAGGTTAAATCTCTTTAGATAAATATATTTTATAATCAACTATTTAGTATAAAAATCAGTTACTAAATTATAAACAGTTCTAATTAGTAAAATTAACAATAAAATAGTTTACTTAAATTACACAAATGTAGTCGTTATAATATTTTTTCATTTTAATTTATTACATTTTCACAAGAATATTCCCCAAGATGTATCTTCAACCCTACAGAACCTACGAGCATTGCAGAAATATGAATCGTTACAATTGGTAGATCGGTTGCACTGTCGCCCACCCCCCAACCCTCTAACCCCCCACAGCCCGCAGGGGTTCGGGTTACAGTCACCACAACTTGAGCCCCGGACACAATAACAGTTAAATTAACTTGACTTTTCTTGAAACAGTTTCATTAACCTTCGTACTATGAAACCTTCCATTCAAACACTTCCTAGTCGTCACGAGATGATACCAAATGCTCTTTTTATTATTTACGCTGGGACTTACATCGTTTCTGGTACCGGATGCAGCATTTACGATTATGTTCATCTACAACGATATCTTCTAGTTATTACCCAATGACATCAAATATTCGTTTTTTTTTTTTACAAAATCGAGACAAATAAATAAGCACACAGTTCACCTGACGGCAAGTGATTCCTGCGTCCCATGACATCTACATTCATCCTTGACAAGGAATCATAATGCAGATGCGTTGCCACCCTTGAGGACTGAGATGGGATGCCTCGTCACCAGTAATAAAGGTGTCCGGATCCCTACACTCACCAAATGAAACACAGCAGCGTTATCCTGCTATTTTACGCTGGTATTCTGTGAAGGCGTGGTCCTTCCCCGGTCGAACAGACCCATTCATTCTGCAGCTAGAAACAGACTACAGTGTAGCTCTACCGTTGTTAAATTTCTCAGTTCGATATATTGTAGTGCCGTTAACACACCGACACTCACTCGTCTTCTCCTTTCCTTAATCCGATGCGAATGCTTCAAGTTCAAACGCAGTATCAGGGACACGGAATACGGACACAACGCTCTCAGACCCAGACATGTATCTGGTGTGGCCGCAGAGGCCGATAACCGATGGGGAAGAGAGATTCTCGAGTGACAACGACGTCTTGGCCATCGGAGTGTAGACGCCCCGCTCTGGACGGAGTGGACAGTCGATGGATGCAAGTCGATCAGGATCATGTATTGTGGCAAAACTTTCTGGGCAATTTTTATCGATTCTATTTTCTTGAAAGAATTTTGGACAGTCTTTCGTGTTTAAAATTATATTTTCAGTTGGACATTCTTTTCTAGAAAGAGTATAAGAGGATGGATGACGTCACGCTTTCCGGTCTTCTTATGTGTTCTCAGCGTTTATATTTTGATTAATTTCCCAGATGCGCAGTTTTTCTCACGGTGTCTATCTTCATCACCATCGAGTACCAGGCAATTTGAAGTAGACTGAGATGATGGTGATGATTCAGTTCACAAACGTTCAACAATCCAGATCTGCAGTGACCCATGTACATTGTGGTGACCGTGGTGGCTAAGTGAGTAAGGGGCTCCCCGGTGCTGGCACCAATGAAATTGTTAATTGCAATTTTAGGTACTGGTTTTTTTTTATTTATTTAAACTTTATTGGTCACACCTTACTAAAAGGGATACAAAGATCTGACTTAACGCCGTAAGGCATACTCTACCAGTCAACCCGTGGCGTGGAGAGACATCGTGGTAAGTGTAGTGCCTAGATTTTAAAAAAGAGAAAAAAAATTATCTTACAACTTAAAATTTTATATATATATATATATATATTTACATATAATTAGCAATATATAAACGTAATTATACATATGACAAACAATTTACAACATGCTGTACGGTGGCAGGAAAACATCGTTAGGAAACCTGAGTGTCTACGAAATTAATTTTAAAAATATTTCAAAGACATGCGTAGTCCGCCAAACCGCAGTGAGACCGTGGGGCGACTACGCTCTTACGCCCTCTCTACAGAGGAGGTCTATGTCCAGCTGTGGGATTTATATATACTATATGGGTTGTAACTTAACTTCTTTATGTAAATTCCCAAGAGGATAAATGACAAGCATTCATGAAATCAAGCGTCATGGTACTAAGGAATGCTGCCCACTCATAAATCATGTACATATGTCAAAGGCAGCTAAACAAATCGTTGCCGAGCAAATGTGGAAAAGTTAAAAACACAGTCTCGGCTTAGTCATTGTTTTCACAATTTATAACCCGCGCCATCTTGATGCGGTCGCCAGGCGTCCGGTTTTAGCGGGAAATGACTAACCAATTATTTTAGGTTATGGTGTTTGTTATATTTTCGTCCGGTTATTTTATGAATATATTTTTCGTTTCCAAAAAAAATAACCGGTTGAAGATGAAAATTTCTTCAGATTTATCTGTCTATGTTATGTATACAATGATTCAGTTGTATGGTCGAGCCAACCTCTTTATGCTGCAATTGAAAACGAGATAACAGTGCTTCTCTAAAACTGTTGACGTCCCAAGTCTATGTAAAAAAAAAACAAAAATAATTTGTTATTACTATTCAAGTATAATATATATTTTTTATATGATACAAGTTATAAAAATATTTTAATAACATTTATTATTATTATTAATTGAAAGCCGAGTGTTAAAACCAATGAATCCTGAGGGTTAGTCTTTTAGCTTCGTTATTTTTTTATATTTTTTTTGTCCTCTTCTTAATACGTATACGTTTACATCAAAATACGTCTCTTTCTCTCTTTTCTTTCTCTAAGGTGTTCAATTTTGTAAAGACATTCGATATTGTTAACATTACTCACACGGAAGATATTTTTAAAGCAGGAACAAAGGATATTGTACAGGTATGACCATAGAAGAAAATATAGACGTACTTTCTTTCTTTTAATGACTAACGCGAACACAGAGTAATAGTGTCGTAGAAACAGTTTCGGTTTGCGGTGGCTTAGGGAAGTCTTTAGTTATCAATTATCACCTATTGTTGTTACTTTGTTTCGTGTAATAAATAAATAGAATTTGAATTTGACGGCTGCGTGGTTACAGTTAATGTACCTGGCCGCTGCGTTCGATGGTTTTCGATTCTGGGTATGTTGTTTGTATACTTCGTGTTCCTTACACTGCGTTTAAACCTTCCACCGATCTTATTACACATGGATTACATGGGAATAGAGATGGGGTGAACACGTTCGTGACAATGCGTATGAACCTTCCTTCTATTTAATTGCTCATCCAAAGGATACCTTGGTCCCTGGTGGGGGACGTCAGCCCGCCCATGGACTAAGGTGGAATGCTTTCCACTCAGTACCTGAAACACAGAGCAGCATGAATGATGATTCAGTTAGAAGCAATCTGCATCGTACAATTACTGTCGAAAGGCACACCGATTTTTTTATTGTATTAAGTGTGATAATCGAGCACACAGTTCACCTGTTTCCGTGCGCGACATATATACGTTCACATCCTCGATAAGGAATCACAAAACACATGATTTGTCAATCCTAAGACTTAAGATGTAATGGCTTGGCAGATATATAGATCTCCGGAAATAACACACACCAGACGAAATCTAGGAATACGTTATTCTGCTTTTTAACTTGATATTCAGATATGGAGTGATCCTTCCCAGGTCATACCGACCACTGTGAACGCTGGCTCTACCACAGTTAATAATCAATAAATTGTGACTAGCTGATGATGGAAGGACCTTCATTATTCTCATTCTGTTAGCTAACTCAAGCACACGAATTCCATACTCATCGACCTGCCATTATTTTCCTTATCAACTCGCTAATGAGAGGCAGGTAGCGTTCCTCGTGATTTATTAGCACTGCCACCGTATAACTAACACGAAAGTTGCGGAACAAAAGGACCCATACAATCCTCGATACGTTGACCTGGTCGCGACATCCACCCAGTAAATAATGTATATACGCTATAAACATTAAAATCTGCATCCATTACTCGCTGCTCACAGGTTCTTAAATGTTTATAGAATCAACGCATCAGTGTATTACGTTCATTGACAAATTCTCAAGGGCAAGAAGTTACGGTTTTTAATGTTTTATTTGCGCAGGCGCATGCCGCAGCATTGTTTTAGCAAATGTTCCGCGCAGTGTACATAGCGCCGCTGCGAGCAGCGGCTACGTTGTATGGGGAACGAGTTCTCGCGATTTTGACCATATTTATATCCAAGGATTGTTTAAACTTACCTTAAACCTAAATGGTCCTTCTCTATTTTAGTTATTGGATGCTTACTTCATTGTATGTACCCCAGATGTCGCATCACCAAACTTTTTACCGTTCCTCTGTGTCGTACCAATTTCGGACTTAACTTTCCTTTGAATACAAACACACCTGTGGTATTGGTGTACTTTACGTAAACAAGGAACATAATAGAGACCGCAACCATCCTGAATCACGCTATCAAAGTTTCCGTAACACGTTTATAAAACAAACACATCGTTACTTCTGAGGAACGATATGTAATGTTTCGTTATAACGTAATGTGTAAATGTATCTGATGTAAAAGGTCCTTAAGAGAGTAAGAATACGTGTAGAACAGCGTTGTGGTCATACTCCGCGACATAGTTGCTATTGTAAAGTAGATTTATTGCATCTAGCATCATGTAGAGAGGTGGTCAAGCACCTTAAGTATAGGATAACAAGGGAATTGAATAGTTTGCAAGCGTCTGTCTTTTCGTCAGAATGAACTCATAACTTAGGTATACTCAAGATAAGAGTAATTAAGCGACGAACTTCCTGTTCCATCAGCTGTAGTTCCAAGGCTATGAAATAGGGCTTAAGTATCCCTCGGGTTTCATGTGAGGCAAGTAGTAAGAGGATCTCTAGAAAAGTGACCCTGAAACATCGACACGAAGTGGTCCTATGTTGCCGTAACACAGCGAGGGCCTCCCCTAGAACCTGTTTAGGCTCAGTGCTGCCGGATACTGGTGCGTTCCATAGAAGGCTCCAGAGGTATTCCGAAGGCAGTGTGTGGCCATTTAGGCGGTTATAGTGCATACAAATCCCACATAACAACAACAAGAGAAGAACGTCGTTTGTGTCTAAAATTAGTTCGGTCGTCAATCCCAGCGAATCGACATATTATCTATATCTTATCGATATCTTGAAATTAACTGGCAACCTTATTACTTATTAATGACTGCGGTACATGAATCCACATATCAATCGTCATTAAAGACTACATGCACATGCGTTGCCGTGCCTGCGAACAGACATGGAACGTCTTGCTCGTCGTTACTTATGACAAGGCACATCTCTTTGCCTCCTGGAGAAGGACTCTTTGGGTCCTCAGGGATGCCAAATTTATTTCTTCTTGAGGATGAATGTGGGTGTCATGTGTCGTAGGAGTAAGTACATATGAGGTGAATCTTTGTTGAAGATAGATGTAGTCAATCATCACTTACTATTAGGTTAACGTAGGAGATCTATGCAGTTTAGATGGCACCTGTCCGTTAGTCATCCCTAGTTTGATAAAAATAATATATTAAAATGACACTGTTTAGCGATGACTAGCGCAGTAGATCGCTCGGAGCTGGCGAGGAAGTGCGACAACGAACGGGCGTGCTGATGGAGTGACCAAGTCATTTCTAAATCTGTAATTTCGATTTATTATTTTAGATTAGTTTTTATATACATTTTGGATTATATCTACATAAATAAAATTGAAATGTTGTTCGTCCGTGAACGCATCATTTGAGAACGACTGGTTATTGTTTTTTAAATATTCGTAACAGTCTGCAATTAGGTTTTTATGGAAAGAAGTAGAGTCAGCTAGTATTAAATATATGATAAGATGTGTTACAATATACTATATAACATTAGACTACAGCACGAATGGGGGACATGGGGGACCTCGCAAAACACAATTTATAGGGACATTGTTTTTACACAATTAGATTTTTTTAATTATATTGAAGGTGACTAATGAGTTTAGTTTACCCAACGGTAAATAGTTTCTGCGGCATTTTCACATTCACATTCATTCACGATGAGGAATTGTAACATAGATACGTTGTCACCCCTGACGAAGATCGAATGCATCGGCACCAATAATATCTCCGGATCCCCACACTCATCAAACGAAACAGAAGCGTTAAGCTGATGTTTTACACTGTTATTCTGTGAGGTACACCTTCCCCGAGCAGACTGTTCCTCATACTAGAGCTAGAAACAAACTGCAGCGTAGCTCTACTATTGTAGAAAATCAATCGAAAGGTTACGATTGCAAAGGGTTACCATGAGTTTCTTGCCAGATTAGCATCGTAAATGTCCAGCTTGCAGACAAGATTTTTAGAAGTAGAACCGAAATAGAATGCCAAAGGTTGGAGTCGGGGCTATGGGTAGTCGCCGAGATATATAATAATAAGATAAGAAAGGCACGATTAACTGCGTTTAGTAACACTGTACGGACGACAGATTAACGTTAACCCCACCTTATTGCAAGTATTCCTTCAAACCCATATTATTTCTCTTCTGATTATTGCCAGATGACATTGCATTGTGTAATGCGTTAAACCTTTACGCACGTAGAGACACTTACTCATCTAACCGCCGTGGTCGCATTTGACCAGAAACATCATACACACACACATTAGGGTTGAAAATGAATGAGCATCAAGAATGTTTAATGAGTGTCTAGACGTCAAAGGTCGCTATCGTCACTGATCAGAAGGTGAACCGTGTTCATTTGCCACCACTAAGATTAAAATGAAAACACATCAATAATAAACATAAATAGAAAGAACTCATTTGCTGTTTTGTGCGCTAGTTTCCAATCTGGCCTCATCGCATACAGCGGAGACTTCGGACCGCACAAAAGCGTCGCTTCCCTGCCCCACATTTTCAGAGTTGAACGAACAATAGTGCAATGATTACAAAACAATTATACAAAGTCCCGGATACGTTTTCAAATGAGCTGAATAACGACTTAATGCAACTCTATGGCGGGGATTATAGGGCGAACGATAGCAAATCTCAAAATTAAAAAAAAACAGAAATCAAACATGCATAAAATGTAAATACAGTGGTGGGCAAAAAACGCCACTCACTCCGTACGATTGTGGTCAAAATATTCTTAAGCGAGTGCAGCTCGAAGCGGGCTTTTACTAGCCCGAACTTTTTTTTTAAGCTCGTCCTATGATTACTGAATAGGATTAAAGTCCGGACTACGTGCTGGCCACTCCATACACTCAATCTCGACCTCCTGCGGGTACCGCCGAACTCAAGCTGCAGTGTGTGGACGGGAATTATCCTGCATAAATACAGCAATAAAGCCTGTGTAAGAAATGATATGATCCTCTAATATCTCTTCAATATATCGGTTCGCCATCAAACCTCCAAATCTGCCCATATTTTCTATTAAAACGTACTCGATTTGAAATGCTCTCCACACCGTCCAGGAACCTATTCCAAATGCCACATTTTCACTTATGCAGCACTGGACAAATCGCTCTCCAGGTTTTCTGTAGACTCGTTTTTGTCTTAGACTAGAACCAGGGGAGTAACACTAAATATTGAAATGTTTTATATCATTTAATTTATTATTGTATTGTCTTTTTGTCTGTATTTTTGAATGTTTCCTTATTTTGAAGTTTAAGACGAATTTCCAATAAATATTTTTTTAATAATAAAATAAATATATTTATATGAATGGTATCTCATTTTAAACCTTCACCTTGAAAGGCCGCATGCGCATGGCATTAGTCGATTTTTTTTCTCACGAGTGTAGTTCCGTACGTGGACAGTGTACAATGTTTATCAAGTCTAATATAATCATAAAAGAGTAAATAAGACGTGAGAAACGTAGAGTTATGCTTCACAACAACAACAAGTTATGTTTCTGGTTCCAATGTGGATGGGTCAGCTTGATCGTGGATGGACCACGCCCTTAAAATATCAGCGTGGAATAACAACATAATACTGCTGTGTTTTGTATGGTGGGTGTTGGGATCCAGGGAACTACGTACAGGTTTTCAACTGATTCCTCGTGGGCGACAACGCATGTGAGATAAGGATGGATATAGATGTCGTGGGACGAAGTCATCACTTACCATCAGGTGAACTGTGCTGCACATAAATATTTATTTAAAATATAATTAAATATATATAATTAGATATAATAAAAAAATACTTTTTAATTATGTCTGTATTGTAACAACACCTTTACCGATCATTCCGAATGTTATGCTAGCAAATCGCTATTCGGATTTTCTGTTCCCTCGGTGTCGTCTATCGCTGTCATGCAAACACTCTGCTTTCATCTGCAAAGTGAACAGAGCTCCACTATTCACGTGTTCACGGGCTTGATGAGCTCTATCCTCCATCTCCCATGGCCCCACCGCCTCTCTAAGGGCTGAAACGCATTCTGCAGTCCAGCTACTGCTCGGTTCTTCACGCGCCTTTCTTGACCCTACAAGTTATTTTACTCTTCTTCTTCTTCTTGTTCCTGTGGGTCCACTCTTTCCCTTCTGGGGCTGGACGACACGTCATCCTCTCCAGCGACCACTCCAACCTTCCATGCCTCTCATGCAATCTATGCGCGAACACTGCGAACAAACAATTTTATCGTAGTAATTTATTTTTATTACATTGAAAGTAACAAACGAGCTCATATCATCCCTGGGCTACTTAATGATATAAAGTGACATTTCCCAGAACACGCCGAGCCCTTATAAATCTCCGTCTTCTCGAGTGGTGACGGCTTTAGCATGCGCAGGCGCATCACAGTCGGTGCTGCTTGCGCGGCGGCCCGGCCGGTGACAGATTTAGCGTGGGATGAGGCGGGCGGCGTCTGACTGTCACATGCACATGTCAAAAAGTTTTTACTGCGAAGGCCATGAGTACCTAACTTATAATTAACATCTTCATTTTCCAATTTTTTTACTTACGCTCAACCCAACTCAAGAGTAACTCAAATATAAAAATATATAATGTAAATTGTCTTATTATGAAAAATACTCAGTTTTTTATAATATTAAGGCTGATATAAGAGCACACAGTTCACCTACATTAAATAATGGTCCATAACATCCACATCTTCAAAGATTCAAGATGCACAAGTCACCCCTGTGGACTGAAGTGGATTATTTCCTGTAATTGGGTCTCCGGATTCCTACACCTATCATACGAAACGCATGAGGTGTAAGGTGTGATTCGTACCCTTTTATATTCAACTCTAATATTATATAAATAAGAATGTTAATGAGTGTACGCATAAAGGTTATATATAGTCCTCAGACAAAAAAGCTTTTAAAAGGAACTGGAGGAAGCTAAAGTGGCGATTGGCTGGTCATATGGCTTGTAAAACAGATAACCGATGAGGTAGATTGATGAGCAGCAACCTCGGACTGGCAGACCTATGTAAGTTCGCTGGATGTCAATGGGTGTAGGTAGGCTAAGGATCGTGCTCTGTGGCAAATTTATTGTGAGACCTGTGCTCAGCAGTGGGCTATGGACAGGATGAATGATGATGAAAGTCACGACTCAGCACTGCACTGGTGATAAGAGGGCTGGCTCTTGTCTCCGAGGATCATTTGAATTGTGAAGCGAGGAATGTAACCAAGGTTCTCCGCACCACAAGGAACAGGATTAAGGTTTTGACAGAAAAAGTAACATTTAAACGAATATAACATATCTATAGCATCGTGGACTATATAAAATCAAAATCAAAGAAGCTTTATTCAAGTAGACTTATACAAAACACTTGAATGGTCAAGATCGCTAAAGGTCCCTACCACCGCTTCGGAAGGCAGCTTTTGCTTTCTTTTAAATAATGTTTTTTTTTTATAATATTAAATGACAATTTCATAACTACATGAGTTACTTATAAATTGTATTTTAATAAAAGAGAAACAGAAATAGAAAGATGTCTTGTTGAACCCGCACCAGGCTACACACCTGCCCTGCAGGGTTCGTGGACTTCCGTGTTATCTAAAACTACATAAGCAGAAAATAAAATTTATGCATACTAGGGTATATTATATACAATTGGAGAAAAGGCAGAAGTAATAACAAGATTATGTGATCAATAATAATTAGTTGGTATTTAACTATAATTTTATATCTATTTAATGTAAATTTATTATGGAAGTTTAGTAAGAAAGTAAACTACCACAGTGTACAAACGCTCGCTTTTAATTCACGCTAGCGAGTAAATCGGGTTCGTTTAGGTCCGGCATCGATGAAATTGTTTGTCGAAATTTAAAGTGCCGATTTAAAACGTGCTCGACGGTGAAGAAAACATAGATGAACCCTGAATGCCTAAGAAGTAATAATAAAAAAAAAGAAATTCAAAGACGTGAAGTCCGCCAATCCGCAGAGGAACCGCGTGGTGGACTATGCTCCTTCTCCAGATGCCATATGCCAACAGCGGAATTTATATATAGGCTGTTACTATACTTTTTTTTAATATATACAAAAATAAATCATTATTTACCTGTAGTCCAGAATGATCTAAATATATTTGTTGGCAGCAATGCTAATCAAACATACGTACATCCGGTCTCTTTGTGTACCGCTTGTGTCGGTGCCGGTTCTTGCTTCCATTGTTATTCAAACAACATAAACTGATAAATATTCAGACATTTACTCGATGAACTAATCGATTGATTTCAATTCAAATGACTGTTCATACGATCGTCGGATGATAAATATCGTGAATCATCTCTTTGCGAGAGGATGCTGCGACTCACGATAAACCAATATTATTCTAAAGCCCAAGAAGGCGATAGTATGTTTCTATGTCCATCTGATGATTCCATATTTGAATTGAAAAAATCTATCTTGTATCGAGGATAACAAACTCGCACACATGCTCTATGTATAGACTTGACCAGGATTAACATGTTTTCACAGAATACCAGCTTAGAACTGCTGTATTTCGTATGGTGAGAGAAAGATATTGGAGTGCTTGGTACTGGTGACGAGATATTTCCATATTGGTTCTCAGAGACAACGCATCTTTTTTTTATAACATTGAAAGTAACAAACGTGCACACAGTTCACCTGATTGCAAGTAATTCCTGCCATCAGGTGAACTGTGCCCATGACATCTACATTCATCCTTGGCAAGGAATCATAATGCGGATTTGGTCAAGCTTGTGGATTTAGATGGAACGCCTCGTCACCAGTAAAAAAGGTCTCCGTATCCCTACACACACCAGACGAAACTGCTATTATACGATGGTATTCTGTGAGGGTGTGGTCCTTCCCTGATCGAGCTGACCATCTGAATAAGTTTTTCATCTATAATAAATGTGGAAATTACAGGCCGCGAACCTTATGCTCGTTCATCAAACCTTAAAAAATCGAGGAGAAGATGTAATTTTATTTTAATTTTAAATTTACATAAATGTACAACGACAATAAATCAAAAAAGAGGGAACAATACAAAACTTTATAACCTTATAAACATTTCAATAACACACTATAACACTACATTTATAAAAAAAAAATATAGATATATTCCCTAAAGTCGCAATACTAGTGTATATTTTGAACACAATGCTCTTGTTGTAGACAATGTTACAGCTATAACACTGATTAATAACAATACAACTAATTTTATGTATAAATTAATAAATGTATGTATGTATGTTTGTAAATAAATATAGTACTGTATTTATTTTTATTTTACTAGTATTATTTATTTTCTCTATTTTTCTTTATTTCTTTTTTTTCGTTTGATGAGTACACTATATATTTTTTCCCGATAATATGGCCAATACCAGCCCTGCTGGAAGAAATTAAGTCATAGGCGCAGTTTATTTTAAAATAATAATAATTGTAAATTAAGCTGCGCCTTCGTATATACCTTTCCTATATTACTTCCCTTATCCCAAAGCATTTATGCTTTGTGTACTTAAAAGTTAAATAAATAATATTTTTTTTTAATCAAATAATAACAAATTATCAAGGCTTTAACATTGTAAATAATTATCAATATAAAAATATTTTAGGATATTTCTTAGAGCCTGCTATTATTTCGTTTGTTATCGTTTAAATAATCACTAAGTTTATAATAACTTTTAACACAAACGACCCTTTACTATTTTGTTAAATTTTCCTACCGATCATTTCTGAACGCTTTCTGGAATTTAGTTATAAAAACGTTTACATTGTCCTTTATAGGTTTCACTTATTTTATGTAATCTCGTTTTGGTTCATCATCATCACCATCACAGCCTGCCCTCAGCCCACTGCTAGACATACTCCTCCTCCAGATTGCCATAAAGCAGGATCCTAAAGCACCTGCATCCATCGACTTCCCGCCAACTTGCATAGGCTGTCCTTCCATCTAGTGGGGGGTCATCCTGTACTGTGACTAGCAATCAGTGGTTGCCACTCAAGAACCTTTCCACCCCATCGGTTATCGGTTCAATGGCCGCCCCGTTGCCACATCAGCTCGACCATCCTCGTCTACGTTGCGTATCACGCAGAGAAACACCGAGCATGGCGCGTTCTATTCTGGTATTAATCATACATATCACAATTTTTAGTTATTTTATTCTTATATCTAGGTACAGACATTACATTAAATCTTTTAGTTTATAGTAACACGTGTTTAGTGTCTAAGGGTCGAGCTTGCTCCCCGGTGCCGGCATGAATTAAATTATTAATTGCAATTTTAAGTGATGATATACCACGTGTTTGCTGAAGCAAAAAAACATCGTGAGGAAACCAGGTGAAATGTGAAGTGTGCGAATCAGCAATGGAGCTGCGGTTTGCCTCTCGAGAGAAGAGGTTTGTGCCAAGCAGTGTGATTTAAGTATAAAGGCTATTTTACTTTTTACACAGATATTATTTTCAGTCAGTCGTTATTAAAAGATGAGTATACAATAAATAAGATTGATACAAATGCTCGTGGGACCTGGATCTTGGTACTAAACCATAAGTCCCTGGGCCTCATATTTACCGTACAAAAAGCATGAGTGGTAAAACAAATGTGACTTAAAAATCTGTCTTATTTTTCGTAAATAATCACAGCCCAAAACACAGGTGCACAGGTTCGTAGCTCTCGAGAATATAATGAATACAAATATATAAGTAGTGTTACATAGCATATTGTGGCAGATCCACTTCATATTTAGTTTCCGTTTTTACTAGGACCACGCATTCAAAGTATGTATATTAGCGTAAAATAGTAGCATTACTTTCTAACCAATAAAACAAAATATTTCGACGACCTAAAATCCTCCAATCCGCAGTGGAGCCGCGTGGTGGATTCTGGTCGAACACTCTCTAGAGAGGAAGTCTATGCACAGCAGTGGGATTTATGTACATAGGCTGTTTACTTCCATTCGTCTGGTGAGTTTAGCAACCCGGGCACTCAATTATAGGTAACGAAGCATTCCATCTCAGTCCTCATTTATCAATCAGGCGAACTATGTCCTCGTAAGATACCACTCGTAATATACCACTATTATAAAAAAATATAGATATATTCCCTAAAGTCGCAATACTAGTGTATATTTTGAACACAATGCTCTTGTTGTAGACAATGTTACAGCTATAACACTGATTAATAACAATACAACTAATTTTATGTATAAATTAATAAATGTATGTATGTATGTTTGTAAATAAATATAGTACTGTATTAATTTTTATTTTACTAGTATTATTTATTTTCTATTTTTCTTTTATTTCTTTTTTTCGTTTGATGAGTACACTATATATTTTTTCCCGATAATATGGCCAATACCAGCCCTGCTGGAAGAAATTAAGTCATAGGCGCAGCTTATTTTAAAATAATAATAATTGTAAATTAAGCTGCGCCTTCGTACATACCTTTCCTATATTACTTCCCTTATCCCAAAGCATTTATGCTTTGTGTACTTAAAAGTTAAATAAATAATATTTTTTTTAATCAAATAATAACAAATTATCAAGGCTTTAACATTGTAAATAATTATCAATAGGATAACATTTTAGGATATTTCTTAGAGCCTGCTATTATTTCGTTTGTTATCGTTTAAATAATCACTAAGTTTATAATAACCTTTAACACAAACGACCCTTTACTATTTTGTTAAATTTTCCTACCGATCATTTCTGAACGCTTTCTGGAATTTAGTTATAAAAACGTTTACATTGTTCTTTATAGGTTTCACTTATTTTATGTAATCTCGTTTTGGTTCATCATCATCACCATCACAGCCTGCCCTCAGCCCACTGCTAGACATACTCCTCCTCCACATTGCCATAAAGCAGGATCCTAAAGCACCTGCATCCTTCGACTTCCCGCCAACTTGCATAGGCTGTCCTTCCATCTAGTGGGGGGTCATCCTGTACTGTGACTAGCAATCAGTGGTTGCCACTCAAGAACCTTTCCACCCCATCGGTTATCGGTTCAATGGCCGCCCCGTTGCCACATCAGCTCGTTAATCTTTTGGGCTGTATCGACCATCCTCGTCTACGTTGCGTATCACGCAGAGAAACACCGAGCATGGCGCGTTCTATTCTGGTATTAATCATACATATCACAATTTTTAGTTATTTTATTCTTATATCTTTTATTCTTATACAGACATTACATTCAATCTTTTAGTTTATAGTAACACGTGTTTAGTGTCTAAGGTTCGAGCTTGCTCCCCGGTGCCGGCATGAATGAAATTATTAATTGCAATTTTAAGTGATGATATACCACGTATTTGCGGAAGCAAAAAAACATCGTGAGGAAACCAGGTGAAATGTGAAGTGTGCGAATCAGCAATGGAGCTGCGGTTTGCCTCTCGAGAGAAGAGGTTTGAGCCAAGCAGTGTGATTTAAGTATAAAGGCTAATTTACTTTTTACACAGATATTATTTTCAGTCAGTCGTTATTAAAAGATGAGTATACAATAAATAAGATTGATGCAAATGCTCGTGGGACCTGGATCTTGGTACTAAACCATAAGTCCCTGGGCCTCATATTTACCGTACAAAAAGCATGAGTGGTAAAACAAATGTGACTTAAAAATCTGTCTTATTTTTCGTAGCTCTCGAGAATATAATGAATACAAATATATAAGTAGTGTTACATAGCATATTGTGGCAGAGCCAGTTCGTATTTAGTTTCCGTTTTTACTAGGACCACGCATTCAAAGTATGTATATTAGCGTAAAATAGTAGCATTACTTTCTAACCAATAAAACAAAATATTTCGAAGACCTAAAATCCGCCAATCCGCAGTGGAGCCGCGTGGTGGATTCTGATCGAACACTCTCTAGAGAAGAGGTCTATGCCCAGCAGTGGGATTTATGTACATAGGCTGTTTACTTCCATTCGTCTGGTGAGTTTAGCAACCCGGGCACTCAATTATAGGTAACAAAGCATTCCATCTCAGTCCTCATTTATCAATCAGGCGAACTATGTCCTCGTAAGATACCACTCGTAAGATACCACTCGTAATATACCACTATTATAAAAAAAATATCTTAAAAACACTGAAAATAATTTAGTATAAATCTAAACTCTAACCACAGTCTAAAATATCGGACTCTATGTAGATTAAAAATTAAAACTAAAGTGCCGCGAGTCTGACAATCCGCATGCATAATTCCCGCCATAATTTAAACGTCAAAAACAAAATGGCGGCATTACTCCGCGTTCGGGCCGCATATATCTCCCGACCGCAACCCAGCGACAAATGTCCCGACTAGCGCTGTCCGGCCTCGCACGCTGAGAGATATATCAGCTACCAAGCAAGCAACCAAAACGTTATACTTGTTATTGGAAACGTTTTTGTTATTCATGATGCAAACCCGTAGGTGATGTTTTAGGTCTACGCTTTAAACTCGCAAACCAAGTTTGTTACAATTTTTAATGCTGATGTACCACATGTTGAGGAAACCTTTCTAAGAAAAAAATGTGTTTGTATGAATAATCAAAAAGAAATATATTTAGATGAAATTTTCCGTCTCTTCTGGAATCGGGTATCACCATAGGTATTTTTGAACCGATACGACTTAGGGACTTTCTAGAAAGAGCACCGACACCTTCCTTATAGGCCATCAACGCTTCGGCGACTCCTCTGGTGCTGCGAATATTCATTAGGCATCATTCCCCACAGAATAGCATAACGATGCTGTGTTTGTGTAGTTAGTTTAGTCTGGAGATTTGGGAACACATTTAAAAGTAACGAGACATTCCATCTCAGTCCTCATTTATCAATCAGGCGAACTATGTCCTCGTAAGATACCACTCGTAAGATACCACTCGTAATATACCACTATTATAAAAAAAATATCTTAAAAACACTGAAAATAATTTAGTATAAATCTAAACTCTAACCACAGTCTAAAATATCGGACTCTATGTAGATTAAAAATTAAAACTAAAGTGCCGCGAGCCTGACAATCCGCATGCATAATTCCCGCCATAATTTAAACGTCAAAAACAAAATGGCGGCATTACTCCGCGTTCGGGCCGCATATATCTCCCGACCGCAACCCAGCGACAAATGTCCCGACTAGCGCTGTCCGGCCTCGCACGCTGAGAGATATATCAGCTACCAAGCAAGCAACCAAAACGTTATACTTGTTATTGGAAACGTTTTTGTATTCATGAAACAAACCCGTGGGTGATGTTTTAGGTCTACGCTTTAAACTCGCAAACCAAGTTTGTTACAATTTTTAATGCTGATGTACCACATGTTGAGGAAACCTTTCTAAGAAAAAAATGTGTTTGTATGAATAATCAAAAAGAAATATATTTAGATGAAATTTTCCGTCTCTTCTGGAATCGGGTATCACCATAGGTATTTTTGAACCGATACGACTTAGGGACTTTCTAGAAAAGAGCACCGACACCTTCCTTATAGGCCATCAACGCTTCGGCGACTCCTCTGGTGCTGCGAATATTCATTGGGCATCATTCCCCCACAGAATAGCATAACGATGCTGTGTTTGTGTAGTTAGTTTAGTCTGGAGATTTCGGGACACATTTACAAGTAACGAGATATTCCATCTCAGTCCTCGTGGGTGAGTATCTTCAGTCTTTGTTGAGGTTAGATGTAGATGCGATTGCAGTAATCACGCCCTATTGTGTGAACTGTGCGCTCTTTTGTCACCGTTAATGTAATAAATAAAAAAAAATATTTACAACATCGTAGTTAGAACGTCGCCGTCGTAAATTGTTACTGTTGTTATTTTGAAAATATTTTCAGTGTTAGCAATTAACAAAATAAACGAGCTGTAACCCCTCGACCTAAGGCATATCACAGCTAACGACCTACCAAGACAGCGACGGATAACAGACTCCAGGAAACGATCTCTCTGGGTGGTCTCACTGAAGCGTTTTGGTAATTTATAACGCCATTTAATTGAGTATCTGAACACAAAGACGTACTTTTTACTCTTAAGCTGTTTGGTGCTAACGAGATATTTTAGTACCTCTTTTACCACTCATGCTTTTTGTACGGTAAATATGACACCCAGGGACTCATGGTTTAGTACCAAGATCCAGGTCCCACAAACATTTGCATCAATCTTATTTATTGTAGACTATTACTCATCTTATAATTTATGACTGTGATGGTAAATGAAGAGTTATTATTATTAAAATATTATCTGTAGTTTTTCTGGTAGTTTGTTTTTTAAATTAAGTAAATAAAAAATAACTGTGACAAAATATCATTAAAAATTGGGAAAGCTCCCCAAGCGACCCGCTCACGGTCTGCAGACGTATTCAACTGCAACTAAAGCAACTACTCGCCACACAACCTCGCTCTCCATTACTGGCGGGTTGTTATTTTCACACAAACATAAGTAAACAAGATATTACAGAAGTCCCCGCTGCACTGAATTCATTAAAGCGAGCTCTTTTGAATGGCCGCTTTATCCATGGCTTTATTTCCACATAGTCATAAACTCGTTACAATACAAACACAGAGTTGTATACTGCCACTGGTACTTTACAGGTTTCCGTTGAATTCCTGTTCATTTAGTTGTACATGGAGTTCGGGCTGGTGAATCATTAAAATGAACGAGTTCTACAGTACTGTTCTCTAATAAAGACGCCTCAAATTCTGATCGCAGGTTTCCTGACTCTGAATTTAGTTAAATACTTAGTGTTACTCTTTTAAATTTTTGACTTTATAAAGCTCGAAAGGACAGAAATAAAATTCAGGGGATTGGAGCCGTTATCCCTGTTGCTCGACCGAGGTTGCCACTCTAGAACCTTTCTACCCATCGGTCATCAATTCCACGAGCTTCATGGCCAGCCCATTGCCTCTCCAGCTTGCTGATCGTTTCATCTATATCGGTCGCCCTCACTCTAATGACATCGTTACGTATTCTACGTTACGTATTTACGTTCGCAATGCATCGCATAAATACCGATGTCCGAGTAGCGAACCTCGCAACTATCACTTAGCTATGATCAAGTCATGTGGTCGTAAATAGTTATAAATAAACCTGTTAGAAATGTCCAAATAAATCGTTTTAACATCGATTAAGCCACAAGCGATTGCGCTGGACAAATTATCGCCCTCCCACGCCAGCGGCGGTGGCGCCGATCTCGGCGTGTCCACATTACCTCTTGGCCATTGCATGCATTATTTATAAGCTTAACTTATAACCGTTTTCTTATCCAACTGCTGTCATTTACAGAATTTAATGTAAATGTCGAATAATTTTATTAATACTGCATTTAATAAATACAATCATTGCAGGTAACGAAGTATTCCGCTCCTCAGGGGTGACACGGCATATGCATCTTGAATGTTTGTTGATGTCGTAGACCGCAGTCATCACTTACAATCAGATAAGCTGTGTGCTCATTTGTCACCATTAATATCTAAAAAAAATGCGCCTTAAAATATCTGCAGTCTGTCGTTTACAGACATGTAAATATAGACGGAGAGTAAGGTATGGATGTAAGTCTTGTGTGGACTAAGCTCTAGAGGAAAATCTATTAGGACGACTACGAGTATTGCCGTGAAGCATCTCCTGGCGCGAGGAGTTCAGCTTAGTTGGAGCCGTTAACTGGAATATTAGTTATCTTAATAGCGTTGCTAATATTCTTCATAAAAAAAATCTAACGAGGAATGCTGCTCCTCATCCGATTAGTAATCCCTCCCACATAACCAATAAAACAAGAAACCTAAAATCAAAAAATCAGACAATAATTAGCAGATGCAATACGCAAATTAGAAATACTTACTTACACATGAACCTAATACCTGAAGTAGATAAACGGGCAATAGGCCTGCATACCCTGCCTACCCCGGAAGGGAGAATGTTCGTGCTTGTATTACACGTCATCGTATCAATAGCATGCACACATTAGTAGCACTACCCTGGCTGCGCGCAGTGGACGCGCTACAGCATCCCGCACCGCTCCTTGTCGGCAACACGACACTTGACTGCTAATCTTAGCTTAACTTGTTTTTAGGTAGTGAGGGTAGAGATCTTAAAAGATATCTCATCTACTCTCTCTAGTAGATCAGGTATTGATATGATATGAATACACAGGATGGGATTTCTACACACTAAAAACACTTCTCGGTGGCCACCTTCATTGGGATTTGGGTGCATTGGGAGGGGCTTCAGGATCTCGACTGAGCCTAATCATGCCCCAGATAAGGCGTTATACAACACCCTTGCTGTGATATGGCTGTGACCGCTCCGAGCTACCGCCTGCTCGGATTCACTTTAGTAGACGATCAGAGGGGATCCCCCAACCAACATCCCAAATTCCCCTTTTAGTCGCCTTACTCGAGATGCAGGGGATCCCATCCGTTGCCACCGCTGCTGCGCATCAGTCTCCGAGTGATATCTGTCCTCACCTCATCCCGCACAGCGATCCCATTCTCGATCATGACGGTTTTTGTAGAGACCAGCGCCATCTAATCGATAGTTGGACGACGTTATTTATTACCGTAAAATTATATTTTTAAATCTCAGTTATTTGCTAACGTTTTCACTAGTCAAACAAGTACATACATAAATCCCACTGCTGGGCATAGACCTCGCGACCCTCTGTCACCACGCGGCTCCACTGCTCTCAAACTCATGCACATTTTTCGCGATGTTTCGCGATGTCCACATAAATTGTAATTATTAATGTCCTTTGGGAACCGCGGGAGATCTAGTCTTATGACCTCACTGCAACTAAGCTTAAACAGTTAAGAGATGCATCGCAATAATAGTCGAATCATTGTTTCGTACTAACGACCGCAGACCGTACCCTAAACCAATAGGCTATTGACGCAACTTTAGTTAGTACTTATCTTGTCAAGGTCGAAGGAACAATAACCTTAATATCAAATCACGTCGATAAAAATAAGAAAAAAATCGCAAATAGGAATCGTCATGAGGGAAAACAAGGCTATATTTCTATCAGACGTCCCGCATAAAGTACAGGAACGACGTACAGTGGAATATATTCGAACATTCTCGCTTCGAATGGTTCAATAAACCACGTAAGGGCTTCATTTTCATAGAAATGCCAGGCCACGGGCGAGACAAGAAAGTTAGGGGAAAATTTGCAAAAAATGCTGTTTCTATATTCAGATTTGAATAGATGTACAAAAATATCGAACTTAGGTATTATTTCACTTAAGCTTATTACGAAACTCTGTTGTTAATAATAAAAATAGGTATGACGTGTGGAAGACTCACGTTGCAGTTAGTTTCTAGTGATATGAATGGGTCGGCATGACCAAGGAAGGGCCACGCCTTTATCAGAGTTTGATAATAGGTAACGGTAATCCTCAGGACTGACATCGCATTTGCGTATGGAATGTTTGTGGAGGGTGTATGTAGGTGTCATGGGTCTCATGATTTATCATCAAGTGACCTGTGTGTTTTTCATCCCTAATATTAAAAAAAAAATATTTATAGTATTAATATTTTATAGTATGTTCCTACTATGCATAGATAAATATCTCCGGACAACTATTTTTCAACAAGATCCGCCATCATCCATATACAAATATATATAAACTATTGATATTTCAAAACAACTTATGTTGGCTACAACACCTTGAAATTAAACCATTATAAGAAAAACAACGTATATTATATAATTTATAAGAAAAAGTAAATATTAAAAATGAAAAGAACAGCCATAGACATTTCCAGAACCAACAACGACACGTAGGGATTCGTATCCCCGTCTGTACGTAGGTATATCTGCACATAAGATCGCTTAGAAGGCGTGAACGAATCGAAGGAAACGGGGCCCGTGTCACGACATCCCCGGTATTAGGAAATAACTGTGAGTCTAGACAATGGAATGTACCCTTGTACAAATAAAACTTTCTCATACTAAGGAAATTCATTTTTATAATATAAACATTAAGGTTTATTGGTGTAGGAGCTGAGAGGTCGCCTTCGTTCCGATACGAGAACAATCCGACATAGATCATACATTCCAGCAATAGTCAAGTGTTAATTGCCCCTTTAAATTTTGTCTAATGACGGAGAAGGAAGACATCCTGACAATGTATGAATGTCTTTATTTATAATATTAGATGAATCACGACCACCTCCGCAGTCCACCTGACGGTAAGTGATTCCCGTGGCCATGGCATCCACTTTCCCCCCGACCAGACGAAACAGAGCAGCGTTATGTTGGTATTCTTTCGACCCATTCATGCTGCATTTAGAAACAAACTACAGGTGGCTCTCCCACTTACAATAATGTCCGATAAATAAATTAAAATAATATAGGAGAACTATGCTCTAACGACCTTTCTAGAGAGGCGGCCCAGCAGTGGGATCTATACATGTAGAGTGTTACGAAACTGTTAACTATTTTTATATTACAGCGATAATAAATATTTTAGTATAGTATTAGAGTATCACATCTAGATGGTTGAAGATTTATGTAATTTAAGCTTTTCTATAAAAAAAAATTGCATTAATTTTCAAACTGAGATTAGGTCTTCTAGACCTTGTCTTTAACAGAACTTTATTAAAAAATAAGCCTAGTGAATAAAAAAGCGTAAACAAAAAGTCCTAAATATAAACAAAGAGTCGTGTAATTATTATCAAATTACAAACTAGTATTACGTATTACGCCTAATACGTTATAATATTTTCTTCTCAACGGGCCAGCGTCTTTATCTCCGAACGCAGTGTCAAATATTTTGACGTTTTTAACGGATTTCCGCGTCGTCCCGATCACAATGGACTCGGTGCCTTTGTCTGCTTGTCACTTCCATAGATCATAATCTGGGTAAGGCCGCTCGATCTTCTAATGCTGGTTGACATTGTGTTACGCCCGACGTCGCAGGTGTGTGTGCCCCTGAAGGGAACACGGATTACGATTTATCTATTGTTAATTGTTTTTTTTCATATTTTTTTTCAAAAATAATCAAATATTATAAGTGTTTTATACAAAGAATAATCTTCTTCTGATCCCAGTACGTACCCGAAATTACTGATATTTCGTTTATCCTGGTATAGCCATGGAACAAAGAAGTAAACTGAACATTTGAATATATTGAATATTTGAAAACGTAAATTTTAGTAAATTATCTCAAAAAAATGCATAATACGATTAAAACGAAGATACAAATATATATGGTAACACCTGGTAATGCTTTTTCAAAACTAATATTTTTATTATATAATTCAATAACCAAACCAACTGTATGTTATGTAAATTATATGGAACAAATTATCACATTACACATCTGCAGCGATCGTCGAGTGTAGGGATCTTGATTTTTTTATAATATTAACGGTGACAAGGAAGCACACAGTTCACCTGACCGCGATTCGTCGTTGTAATCATAAAGTAGCGTGCAGTTTTTTTTCAATTTTTATAATGTTAAATATACTAATATATTAATATATTTTTACTGAGTTATGAACAATGTGTAATAGCTTTGTTTTTTATTTCAGTCTTAAATTGTTAAATTTTACATGAGCCGTGGTAGCTCGCTTGTACAGTGGTAGAGCTACACTGCAGTTTTTTTCTAGCTGCAGAATGAATGAATCAGCTCGACTGGGGTGGGACCACGCCCTCACAGAATCACAGCATAAAGCTGCAAGGATGACAACGCATTTGCATTTTGATTCCTTGTCAAGGATGAATGTAGATGTCGTGGGCCGCAGGAATCACTTGCCGTCAGGTGAACTGTGTGTGAGTTTGTTAACATCAATGTAATAAAATAATAATAGGTCAGTGTTCAAGCACTCGCTCTTCACGGTACGCGAGGAAACTGAGTTTTATTATTTAGCCTGGTTCCCATTAATTAAATTGTTAAGTGTCATTTTAAGTATTGATTTACCACGTGTATATATATATATATATATACATATTATTCCATGGCTGCACTGGGACGAAAGAGATATCAATAAATTCTCTCTGTTTACGATACATGTTATATTATATTATAATTTAGTATAGAACAGAAGGCCAGCAATGGAGCAGCTGACTTCACGAATAGTGACCACTGCCCGTGAACATCCGCATTAACGTACGATGTAATTCTGATGATTTTATTGTTCTTTTTGTTCAGGTACCCCGGAGGCATGTTTTCAACATAATTCAAGTAAGTTAAACGTTTTTATTTTTATTTACTCATTATTTTTTCACAAGACAAAAAGAACAAACAGCCGATAGCCTAATATTATTAAGCCAAAGCTGATTTGGTCCCAGCCTCCAGATGAGCAGAAGATTTCATCCTCATCATATCGGTGGTTGGCAATCCACCACTGTGCGCTTTGTACGTAATTTAACACACACTTCTACTCTATGGAATCAGTTCTCGCCAGCGGTATATGCGAACCGATACGACTTGGGGACGACCTTCCAGAAAAGGAGCTACACGTTTCTTAAAGACCGACAATGCACTTGCAACTCCTCTGATGATGTGAATGTTTCTGGGCGGTGGAAACTACTCACCATCAGATGAGTCACCAGTTCTTGTGCCTCCTCGTCTATCAGGAAAACATCGCTTCACCACCATCAGAATTATCACTTGTAACATCCATAACTTTAAAAAATATATAATATGCGCAGATGCTTTCAATAGAGTCTTCTAGTCAATAGTTCACACTACGGCCACATTCAAGGCCGGAGGGTTGCCTTCTACAGCGAATGATGGACGAGCTGTGATATTGATGGTCATACATTTATTTAATTCATTACATGTGACGTACACGCCGTGGTATTTACATCAAAGTGAAATACGGACGTCTTAGTGAGCAGGAGTTAGCGAAAGGCGTAGATAAATCTCCAGCGAGCTGATAACGCGACGGTACACGGATCCTTGGTGCTTACTGCCTAGATCATAGAGTAAACAACGGAACAGTTGCGGCTGTTTGAGTTTATAATATTTTAACATCTGGATAATGAATAAAGTTCATTAGTATTCTCTAGCCCTGCAATAAATATTTTTTTACTTTAATTTTTACATGCGTTTGAGAATAGAGGCATGTTATGCGATGTAAGTGAAGTGAAATGAAGCATCCAAGTTCATTCTAAAGTAATTATTTAATTTCTTCTTATATTTATCGTACTTTACTTTTTTTCTATTATTTCATTATTCTATTTGGAACATATTTTATATATAACATACAACTATTATGTTTTAAGGCTTATGTACTTACCTAAAAAGCCCTAAAAACAAAAAATAATCTGTGTGTGTAATTATAAAAGTCTGTTATTAAAATATAATTCAGTTAATTCTCCAATGCCTTCTCATTTGCCTTTTAATACGTTAAAACTTATGATTCACTTCGTATGATTTCCCAAACGAAACTGAAACTAAAGCCTCTGGGAGATATGAGGTATGTATCTAACTAAGTGACATAGTTTCCCATTCTGCAGTGTTTCAGTTGCTCGTTGTCGGGCCTAAAACTTGTTATCGGAGCATGGGGTCACAAGAGCCCGGTCTCCGCGCATTAAGATAGCTGATAACCTGGCTCCTTTCCACACTGACCTACTGCGCACTACACTTTTATATAAAAAAGCTATTCCAACTTCTTTGCTACTCTAAACTTTTGACATTTTATCCTTGTAGGATAATTTATTTATTTATACTAAACATACAAATAAATACACAAGCTGTGAATCACTTTAACTAATAACAAAATAATGTATATAAATCCCACTGTTGGGCATAGGCTCCCTCTCTAGAAAGACTGTCAGAGCGTAGTTCGCCAATCGGTTTCACGGCGGATTGGCGGGCTTCACGGATCTTCGAAATATATAGGTACATGTTATATTTATTTCTTAAATATGCAGCTATTACGATGTTAAACGAGCACATACAATTGCAAACAATTCCCCAGTTCCGCCACTAATAACTATTCAAGACGCACGTGCCTATCTCATTATTTTTTTTTAATTCAATTCTTACGCAGCCCCCAACCCCGTCACTAAAATATCTAAGTATAATTCATGAGATAATATCCTGATCTACATGACATAACTCTTATCTACATTACTAAAATGACCCTTGAGTTAAATTGTTAATTTTATTTATGACTCGTAATTTTTCTAAACAAATTTAAACAAACAGTCAAAGTTATTAAAGTAACGACAACCCCTGAATCTAGCGCTCTGTCTACACTGTGACTATCGAAGCTTGGCTTACTGACGGAGTTTAACTCACATTTGTAATGTGGCTCGACCGCGTTAAATTTGAAAAAAGTATTGATTTCTTATTTCTTATTTTTATACCTTTATTTCCATTTCATCTTTGGACTTTAAAAGCTTTACTCGGAAGGTAATTACGGAGCACAAGAGTTCTCCACTCGACGGAGCCTCGTAGGAGCTTAATATAATCGATTTCGATCTCGATTCAATAACGATGTAATCACGACACATAATCCGATTGGGGGATATTGTCGCCGAGTTAGCGGATACCCGTCCCGTGTCCGTCGTGACTGGTTCCTCGTGATTTGATCGGTTTCGATGGAATTCATCATCATAATTCCAAGTTGGAGGTACCTCAGAATGTACAATGACTTGAGAGATCGGCATGTATAAAACATGCATAGACTTTAGTGAATTTGTCCTTTATTTCATTCTATACTATGGGCATCACAAAGCTAACTGTATAAGATAAACGACAGATGGATTGATGATTTTATGTGGTAGAGTCACTGTTCGTAACTATAGCATGTATGGTTAATTTCGTTCGTCAAACGGGGTACATCATGCATCAGTGTGGGATTGGAAGGTGTTGTCGAGTTGTATTCGTCACTTATCATCGGGTGATGTGTGCTTTTTTGTCATCCTTAAAGAGAGTATGAGCTAGTCGCAAAAAAATATTGGTAAGCACGAAACTGTAAACGTTGGCGAGCGTCGCTTGTCAGTTTGTAGTCGAAAATATATATAATAAAATATATATATAATAGAATGTAACTCACTCAAATATAAATCACTGAACTGCTAGTATGTTGTCATGAGTACAATTTTTTTTTTATATCAGGATTTTTTTTATACGGAAGTGATCACCGCCGCCCGTGGAAATCGCAGATGGAATCGCAGATGCACTGCCGGCTTTCAAGAAGGTTCTTGGAGATCCCTATATGCTATTACTTTGGAAACACTACTAGCGACAGCAGATTCCAGAGTAGTGCGGGGCAGTAAATTACACGTAGAGTGCACACGCAGTGGCGGATCACCAACCATCATCGAGGTGAGGATGTAATTTTGAATTCTGTCGTCAGGTGTGTCTCATGAGCGCACAGTTCACCCGACGTGAACGATGATTAATAGCCTATGACATCTTCGTCTATCTTTAACAAGACATGATTGGGATGCTACCTGTAATTGGGTCCATTCACCATACAAAACACACTTTAATGCATTTTAACCTTAACTAAACAAGCAAAGAGTGTAATTAATGCCTAATGCATTCTCAATCAGTCAACGCAAAGTGTTGTGAGATGTTGTGATAGCTAATACACAAATAAATGATAACACAAATATATATAAATAGTATATCACACATAACTTGGTGCAATAACTGTCGGCCTAATTAATAACTTTAAAGATAAGTATAATACTTCAACAAATAATTCGAACTTACTACTTGTAAATGGCATTCAAATGGGCGACCACAAGTGGGCAACTTCCAGTTGAGAAGTTTGAACCTCAATGATTAAGAGGTCTATCTATGCAGTTGGACCAAGTTTAAACTATAATGTACTCGGCAAATAAAGCGACAGTATCCTAATGGTTCGGCGTGCGGTCTGCGTAACATTTTAGTAAAAACTTGAACTTAAACTAAGTGTAAGTTAGTAACTTGTTTGTATCCTCAGTGGGCTGGGTTAACATTGTGTGAATATTACATGAACATTTTTATGGTCCCGTGGTTTAATGGTTAAAGTGCTGCCTGCTGTGTCAAAGGTCCTCAGGTTCGATTCCCAATCAAACAAATGGTTGGTTTTCATGTGTGGTGTATTGCATACAAATCCTGTATCCTTAATATTTCATCTGATTCGTCCTCCGATCTCATGGCACGTGCATGACAACGGACCAAGGAAGGGAACAATGAATAAGTGCCTCAGTGTTTGCACAAATTCTTACAGCACTATAACATACCCTACGTAGTTGATATCATCTGGTGTTAACCAGATCGATCGAACGAAATTGACCAGGAGAACATCATAAGCAGGGATCGAATACACGGGACACTTATATATAACACCTAGATTGGAAAATTTTGTGATACATAATTATTGTTCCTCGGCTTAGAATCGAATTCAGGACAGGCGGCGTAGCAGCTGGGTACTCGCACCACTACATAACGAAGTCATCAATATCTAAACTGTATAAACACTTCTTAATATATCTCAATATGATTTCTGTCTCTATCGTTTTATGTGTTTTCAATTCTCAACTTTACAACTAACTTTAAACAACTGTAAGTAATCTAAACTATCAATCAATTAGTCTAAACTTGTGGTTACTAGAATAAAGACGTCATAAAATGGGAAAAGCTCGAGAAATTAGCAGTGAGGTGTGTTCTGCCATCCTTGTTTTACATAATGAATGCAAATCCGAACGTGTGATTGCTTCACAACTGAAGTTATCGAAGACTTGTGTTCGTGGCACAATAACTCGATACAGGGAGACAGGCAGTTTTCCAGATCGTCCACGCTCGGGAAGGCCTAGAGCGAAATAGACGCTTAACAGCACCAGAAATCCGCGTTGAAGTAAAAAAAACCCGAGTTAAACCTTTATCTATGACTACAGTAAAACGGCGACTGAGAGCAAAGTTGTATGGTCTCGTTGCCGTTCGAAAACCTCTGCTAAGGCCGCAAAACAAGAAAAAACGGATGCAGTGGGCTCTTGCCATCACTGATGAACTGAAAAATACTTTAAAAAAGGGCTTTGGACCGATGAATCCAAGTTTGAATCCACATTCTACGTTTTGAACCGAATAAGGTTCAAAACGTAGCATGTGCGTTCGACGCAGTGCCCAAAAAGAGATGATGTCAGATTGTGTAGTCTCAACAATTATGGTCTGGGGTTGCTTCTCTAGCCAAGGAACTGGCGATTTGATTAAAATAGAAGGAATTTTGAAAAAGGAACAGTACAAAAATATTTTAGAACAAAATGCCGTTTCTTTCGGGTTGCGATTAATTGGACATGGATTCATTTTCCAACAAGATAATGATCCAAAGCATAGCTCAAAATTAAGTTGAGGATATTTAGAAGAGAAAGAGAGGCACAAGGGGTGTTAAAAAACATGGCCTCCTCAGAGCCCGGATCTCAATCCCATTGAACTTTTGTGGGAAGAGCTTGATAGGAATGCCCGTAATCGTGGCCCATCCTCGCGAGAAGAAATGTGGAATGCTTTATGCGAAATTTGGAACAATATATCACAAGACACCATTAACAAATGGATTGCCGGTATGCCGAGAATTGTGAAAAAAGTCATAAAATGTAAAGGAGGATTTGATGAAAAATCAGTTTAGTTAACGATAGCCTTTTTTTGCATGGACTGATAATATTTCTTTACGCTTTTAAAGTATATTGAATGTCAATCAATGTTCTAGTAGATAATTAAACAGGTTAATTAAACATTTAATATTTTATTGGAGTTTTACTTTACTTTCAAAAAAGTATATACAACAGAAGTTCAGACAGACACAACAGAAGAACATCCACTTCCAAGCTGCATAGTGTACAAATTGCTGCGACTGGAGAAGCCCGCCCTCATAGAATACCCGCGAACGTTGCTGTTTCGCATTCAAGCAACACGTTAGAACTGACAACGCATGAGAAACTTGACTCTTTGTTGAGAATAGATATAATTATATACGTCATAGGCCGCTATCACAACTCACCGTCAGATGACAGTTCACCTGTGTTTTTCACTACATTACAAAAGAATAATAATCATAACTTTCCAAATGCAATAAAAAAGTTATTATAGAATATCCAATAATTCTAGTTAGTTCAATAAATCATGTAACTCAGAAGTTTATGAACATCCAGCAAATTTAACTTGTTCACGATTGTTGGCCTTATTCGTAAATTATTTTACAGTTCACCATTTTGGACGGAAGCCAACGTTCGACACGGTACTTGGCGTAGCCTTCGTTTGTCGGTATCATGAACGACTCAGACGGATACTTCGACATTTTGTTAAATTGTTCTGCGCGGGATAAATAAAACTTGTTTGTGAATCGCAGAAAGCATAAATATATAATAACAAATATATGTAAATTATATAATGTAACATACATTCACAGGTATACGTTTTCTAAAAATTGTAATATAAACTAGGATAATATCAAGAACAAACATAAAATATGTCGACCCAGATCTAGATTGCATAGAATGAGTGAAATCTTTATGCTACTAACTTTTATTTTGTTTTGTTATTAACTAAATCCCAATGAACTTTCAAAAATCTTCAATAGCAAAATTCAAAAAAATAGTAAAAAAACGTCTGTGTGTTAAAGGTTATTATAATTTCCAAGGGTTTTTTTTATTTCACCACTGCTTGCTCCAAAGATTTTTTAAGAGACCCAATGCCTATTTTCTTTAACACCCCATTCCATATTGTAATTTGATAATAAACACGAAAAAATATGTGAAATGCGCAAAATCGAAAGAAGTTTTTAAAATAATATACGTGTTCCAAATTCAAAATAATTAAAAAGTTGAAAAAAAGAAAAGTTTTTATGTAACAGTATTTATGGCCAGACTAGTTATAATAAAAAACGTTTTGGGTCTGGCTCTAATAGATAATAGTTTTTTTTATTGTACTTGTATTTAATTTAAGAGTATAAGGTCAGAATCACAAAACTTTTCTTCTTTTTGCGCATGTTTAGTACATTGTTTCTCCGCCATTTTTATGTCGCGACCCACGAAAAAGCCAAATGGGTAAATGAAAAGCCTTGCGTTCCCTTCACTATAAAGTTATAATAAATTTAAATGAACACAAAGCAAACTATAAGTTTACTTTTTCATGGTAACGTTTAATTTTATAAAAATATGTACATTCAATTCTATTCGTTTAATAAACGAATCTTTTGTATGAAGGTCTTATTTATTGAACATATCTCCCCCCTTTAATGACAAACGCGAACAAACGATACACTAAAATATTAAACGAAGCTCTCGTTGTTATTCTCAAAAGATTTACATGAACAAAGCAATTTTTGATTCGTAGCGGAATGTAGGACGACTTTCTTTTGTTTGGGTTTGTGGACACGCGGGTGGAAAACAGGACACTGTCCGTTTGTATCTGCTGGACGTTCGTAGATAAGTAAATAACACATAATATAAAAGCGTCTACTATTTAGTGTTTCATGTGTCTTAATAAGGACAGACAGAGATAAAATCAGTAATAAATATAACATAACATCTAAATATATATATATATAAATCCCAGGTGTCAGTGTCAGAGCATAGACCACCACGAGGGTCCACTACGGATTGGCGGACGTTGCATGAATTTGAAATATATACTTTATTATTACTTCTTAGACATGTAGGGTTCCTCACATGTTTTCCTTCACCGCCAAGCACGTGGTAAATCAGTACTTAAAATTACGCTTAACAATTTCATTACTGGAACCAGGCATCGAACTCAGTTTCCTCGCGTACCGTGAAGAGCGAGCGCTTGAACACTGACCTATTATTATTAATTCCGCCGGTTGCTCTCCCTCCCCCTGACCCTGGTCCTTAGATGACTATTTCATTGTTTTATATATATTTGTTTTTTTTTATTTTATTATAGGGATGCAATTACAGGTGAAGGGTGAGAATTCATATGCATTCTCACTCTTCTTGAATTACTGAGGATAAATATAAGTGGCATGCACCGCGGTCATCACTTATCATCAGGTGAACCATGTGCTCGTTTGTCACACTTAATATATTTAAAAAAAACAAGTGCCTTTTAAAAACTTAACATAACTTAAATATACTAGCATCCATTCCTTTACAAAAAATAGAAAAGAAATCTTCCTTAACTTATACATTCAAATATAAGTATTGTCCAAGTTTCTCAGTCAGAACAAGTAAGTTAGACTTGGCGGGGAGCTGGTTCGTATCTTGTACCTAATTTAAGTTGCTCGTTAAGTACTTGGCAACAGTTTACAAGTTGAACCAACCGCGCCAATAAGACGCCGACAAAGATTTAAACTGTTTGGAAGATTTGAAGAACTAATTGCCTAATTTAACTATTTGAAAGATGTTCGTCGAAGATATAAAAAGTAAAAGTACATGGAATACTCACCATATCACCCCTGAAGACTGAGATGGAATGCCTCGGGCTCCGGATCCTTGCGTTGCACCGTCTGAAACACATCAGGCTTATGCCGCCGTTAAAAGCTGATATTCTGTGTGGACTATGGAAAGACAACCTTCCCCGATCAAACAAAACCATCTATACTACAGCTTGAATTAAGCTGGCACGTTTTATCACTCATTTTTTTATTAAATGTAAATGAAAATAATTACTTAATACTATCGCGTAAATATAAGCAATTATATTAGTTATATTATTACGTATATACTATTATATATATACGTATATATGTATATATACATATATATATATATATATCCTTCTGCCAGAATAGGCCTCCTCAGGGTATTGAAACATAGTCTGCCATGTGACTCCACCCATAAATTGATATTTATTTATTTCTTAGTAGATCAGGTTTGCATCATTGCAAGGTTGATCACAATGTTTTCAAAAACATTGGTACGCATTAGTACATAGGTACGTATTAAATCAGTAGTTAGCCTCTAAGCCAACACGGCTCTAGAGAAGTCAAATAGTAAGTCAAATCACAGCAGTTCGAATAAGCCAAGGGTTGCCACCTAACGAGCGACATTCAGTGGCTCGTTGCGAGCTCACGTGAAACGAAACATCTAATTAACGGCGCCGAATTTTGGAGACGAATAAAGAATACCGACATACTGGCACCCAAATATACAACCAGGGTTTACGTGAAAATAATGAAATGTTAGATTTTTTTTGGTAAAGTCCACTGACTGACTGATCGGTTATTTCAAGATATACATATGAAATAATATTATAAAACTATTTTATTTATTAAAAAAAAATCAGTAGCGTAAGTGCAAGAAATCGGGCAACTCTTTTACGGTGAAAGAGACGGCATCTGCTCCTTGATCCATTATTGATGATGTCCTCGCAGTAGAATTCGACCAGGCTACATATCTTCCTGCGTGATTTATGTTATAGTACGATGAGCTTTGGAGCAAACACTGCACACACTCCTCATCCTGGCTCCAAGTTGTTGCAATAAGGCCGGAGGAAGGTCCAGATGCAGTATCATTCATAACGCAGAGGCGTGGTCACCCCTGAGGACTAAGATGAATGCTTCCCTAAAAGGCCTCATCCCCACACTCATCAAACACTGACACAACAGCGTTATGCTGCTATTTTTCCCTGATATACCGTGTGGTCATTCCCCGGTGGAGCCGACCCATTAATGCTACAGATAAAAAACTGCATCCTGGCTCTATAACAGTAAACGGTTTTTGTTTTCCACCCAACGAGCCTTATTGATTTTTTTTCCAATAAATACTTCCATATTTACATTCAACAACATACAAGGTGTCAAACAAATAATTCGTTTAACGATACAAACGACCAACAATTCTATGTCTCAATAAATATCTACGCATTCGGAAGTGACGCTAAAATTCACAAATTAAGAATAATCAAGCAATAAACCTCCCACACACAACACCCGTCGGTTAGCGGGCAGTGATTATTTTATCCCGTTTGTCCGTCTGTCTGCGTTATTGATATTAATTATATATTTATTGAAACAGTGCACCCACGGCTGATCTGTATAGGACTTAAGGTATGTCACATATGGTAAAGGCGGTAGCGGGTTATACTTTTGACTTTGTCTACAATTTTTTTTTACTTTATCTGACCTGCAGTCAAACGACCAACAGTGTATACGAGCTGACGTTTCAATTGGTAGTAAGTAATCATCACAGCTCATGGCATCCGAAACACCAAATGAGTTGCATGTAGTACGTTGTCAGCCTTTAAGAAATTGTAGGTTCTTTTCTTGAAGTCGTATCGGTTCGAAAATAGCGCTGAAAACATAGCTGATTCCAGTGGTAAGCAGTCGTCGTGGGTGGTAGGAAGCTAGATAAAGAGCACAGTGGTGGAATGCTAATAGTCAAGTTGTTAATGGTTAATCAAATCGGGTATACTAAAAGATAAAGCTCTAAAAATATTAATATAATTTGCTAACGAATATATAAAATTTCTTTACTACATATTTGTTTTTGAGACTGTTAGTTTTGTACGAGTAACCCTAAGGTTGAAGTGGTCTACGAGATCAAATAAATACAGATGAGATCAGATAAATAATAACAAAAAAAAATGTATCGCCGTACATTATATCATCATATATTATATATACAATAGAACTTAACAAGCATAGCCCAGGATATAACATATAAAATAGGTCCGGAATTCAAAAATAACTCAGCCGGCTGGAAAAAAAGAAAAGATTTAGTGCAAAATTGAATAATTTATATTATTAACATTGACTTTAAATATTAAAAAATATATGAATAATTACGAAGGTAACGTAAGCGTCAGTTATTAATGTGGTGTGAATATGTACAATATACAAACTATATAGTATATATCAAATAAATATAAATCACTAGATGAAGCAACGACCTTTTTCCGTGAAATCGATGTGGCTCGGATTCATTCTATTTATTTATTTATTTATTAGGAAGCCAACGTTATATACAATGTTTTCAAAGTACATTAACTACATTAAACTAATCATATAACATTGTATATCCCACTTAAAGGCTAACTCAGCATGCATTAAACTAGACTAAATTTAATAAACCAACATAAAAAAAAAACAATAATAAAAAGGAATGATAACAAAAACGTAATAAAGAAATATATACACATGTTAAGTCTACCTTATATGTTTTTTTATATTCTGTTTAAAAGTTAAAAGGGAGTGACGAAAAACGTCAAGATATGCCTTTTTATATATATTATATGTAATAACAATTCTGTTGAGAGGTGCGGTTCTGCCCAGATTGGTTTTCGTGATCCGAGCTTTAAAAGTGCATTTAAGATGGGATCTTGCATTATATTTCGGCACTGCTAATCTGACCCTATTCACTCAATTAGGACAATCCACGCTTCCATTTATTATTTTGTGTAGGAAACATAAATCTATTAAGTCTCTTCGGTTGGAAAGTGAAGGTGTCTTATAGGATTTTAAGAGATCATTGTAGGTGCTATTTTGTTTCAATATATTATCCTTGTACCCTAAGTTTCGTAAAAATTTTTTATCACTCTTTATGGACTTGATAGTGAGGATTCCAGGCAATACAGCAGTATTCAAGTCAACTTCCTATCATTGAGTTAAATACAGATATTTTTGTCACTGACTGCTTAAATTTTTTTGTATTTCGAATGATGAAATTGTTGGGTTTTTTTTAGTGTTTTTTTAAGCAAATTATCTATATGTGGTATAAAACTCAGTTTACAATCTAGTATAATCCCAAGATTTTGTATTTGGTTAACCAAAATGGTTTTCTAAGATATTACCATTTTTATTGTAATCATATTTAACGTTATTTACTTTTCTTCTGAAGGTAATACTGTAACATTTTAAATGGTGTAATTTTAAATCATTGTCATCACACCACACTGATAATCTATTTAAATCCTCTTGAATATTTATAGAATCATTAATATTAAGTATCTTATAATACATTTTAAGATCATCCGCATATAGTTGGAACCAACATTATTTAAAACACCCCAATATGTTATTGATAAATATTCCAAACAACGTAGGCCCGAGATTTGAGCCTTGTGGAACACCTGAGGTCGGAACAAATGTAGTTGATTGATAACCTCCAATCACCACATTCTATTTCACGGTTTATTAAATGAGATTCTAACCAATTAATAAGTTTTCGCAAATGCCGTATCCCTTAATTAAATTCAATAGAATCTGATGATTGACTACATCAAACGCTTTAGCCAAATCAGTATAAACACAATCCACCTGATATGTATTATCCAAGTCTTGTGACAAGTCTTCAACAAATATTGCCAAATTTGACATAGTAGACCTTTTCTTAATGAAACCATGCTGATTCTCTATCATTACTGATTTCATATACCATGTCAGTGCCTGACATAATAATGACTCGAAAACTTTAGAAAATACTGACAAAATACATATCGGTCTATACATCGTTATATCCTTTTTTCTCTGCTTTTAAAGATTGGGATTACTCTAGATTTTTTCCATATACTTGGAAATTCACCTTCACTTGAGATCTGTTAGAAATCAGTAATAATGGCCTCACCAGTGAATCAGCACAACTTTATCAAATATAGGTGGTATATCGTTTGGGCCCGACCCTTTTTTCTCTATTACTTATTTCTCAGTAATGTGTATATTAGTTAATTGTGAATTGTGTAATACATTTTTATTACTCGTTGTTTGTGTTAATAACCTGTTGGGTGATGTGAACACATTTGAAAAGTGAATCGCAAACTGATCACAAATATCCGAGCCATTAGTGAAAGAACAATTATTAAACGTCATTATCGCGGGTTAGTCACATTTATTACTACGTCGTTTTTTAAAGTATGAGTGGAAAAATTTTGGATTTACTTTTCCACCCTTTCCAAGTGTCTGTGTGGGAGGCCTATGTTCGGATGTGTCGGGTCGAGTCACAGATCATAACCCGCTTACGCTTATGCACTAAGCTCTCAACCACACGTAAAGTATTATAAATAACGTTTGGACAACAGTTGCGAGTGGCGGGCGATAGCTAATCGTAATGGTCCGTGAGGACACGTCGCCGTCGCCCCGGGCCCCGGGCCGGCTCCGGCCATCTGACCCGCTTTGCGTGCACTCTGTCAGACATGACTTGCTTGTCCTATCCCAATCGCTGGATGGAGATAAATTAAATGTTTAACCAAAGCAGCGCCAGCTCGTGACTGGACACTGACTAGACAGCTGGGCAGTTTATTTATTATTACTAGTCTATATTGTATTGAGATAGATTATATAAATCTAACCACGAGCAAATAATTCAATTAGTGCATTGTTTCTCAACCTGGGGGCCGCGTTTGTTATTAAAGGGGGTCGCTGCCCGTTCAATAAACAAGACCTGTATACAAAAGATTCGTGTATTGAAGTAATGATTTTTAATGTATTATAGTTTTATAAAAATTATATATCACCATGTAACAACAACATGAAGAAATCAACTTAAAGGTTGTTTCGTGTAAATAAACATTTAATGAAAATGTTATTATATTATATTGTATAAGTTTTGGTATTTCCTGTGGGTCGCGGCGTGAAAAGTTTAAGGAGCAATAAACAAAACGAAAGCAATAAAGTAAACGTAATAATGCTGCATCTATTATCTAACTAAAAATTAAACAAAAAAATAAAGCAACTACCATAAATATGATAATTCAAAAACACCTTTAAAGTTTATTTAAACACAAAACATTTTAATTTAAGACACAACAAATCCTTCAGAGTTTGAACATTACAGGAATTCCCAGCGGAAACAAAATCGCAGGAACAAAACGCCTCATGCGATCCCGGCATTAGTGTGGCCACAATGACGGAAAACCGAAGGGGAGGCTAATTCATCCCCACGTCGCGTGTTCCAGGTCCGCTCCCGACACCATTGTGGAAGGAGCATTACGGTTTCATAAACATTTATTTAATTCATTTACAAAAAAAGAAAAGCGTACAGGCCGTTATATGTATAAATCCTGGCTGGGCACAGGGCGATAGAATACACTCAACCATGCGGCCCCACAGCGGATTGACGTACACACGTCCACATTCTTTGATATGTTCTTCCTTACCACATATTCCTTCACCGCCGAGCTCGTGATACACCAGCACTTATTTCAATTAACAATCTTCATTGGTGCCGACAACCGAGATCGAATCGGAATCCTCGATTGTTTTTTGCGGGCTGATAGCCCGAGTCTTACAGTTTCACCGGGTTGAGAGGTGACCGAGTGCTTATGGCGCTAAGTCGCGAGAAAGAGCCTCGGCTTGGACCGTTACCCTGTTGCGCGAGAGCGTCTGAGTCGAGGGTGCTCGAATACCGTGAATTAAAAGCGAGCGCTTTTTGGTATTAATGTTTATGTCCCGAGTCTTTAACGGTCTTATTGCATACCCATTACGCCGGACTAAGGAATATACAAATAGTTCTCTCTGTTTCCGCAAACGCTTCCTGCACTATAATATGTCCTACGCCTCGTCTGGTAATAACCAGAAGATCATCATATTTTCGTATACAATAGTCACCCTGGATCTTTAAAGTTGCAGTAGCGTGAATAGGTTGGCTGGATCAAAGAGGACCATGCTTGTAGTTCTCTAAATTACTATATATGAACTTCGAAAACCTTATTCCTGATGCAGAGGTGATCGATCTATACCATCAGGATTGACAACGCATTTATATTATGCTTCCTTATCGAGAATCTATAGAATCTGTGGACGATGATGGTCAGGTAACGGAAATCACATCCCATCGAATGAAGTGTGTGCATTTAACAACAGTATTAACATCAATAAAATTATATAAATATACGTATGTCATGTAAATTCTGAATTATTTAATCTTTGGGTGGGTCGGCTCGACTGGTGAAGGGCTACACCCTCACGAGACACAGGGATTAAATAGCAGCATAACGCTGCTGTGTTTCGTGGGGTGAGTGTACTGTCATATTTAACAAGGCACCTCAATTCAGTCTTCAATGGTGTGAGAATGTACATGCGATTTGGAATCGTTTTTGAGAACGGATATAATGACATGGGCGGGAGTATTTACTTATCAAGTGAACGGTGCTCGCTTGTCACACCTTATAATATATAAAATGAGATCCACTCGTCTTCCATCAAACGCAATGTTACGTCTTTGGGTGACGAAACTGAGATCCAAACAAAACATCATCATAAATAAATGTTACCATCCACAATGTCGTCGTTTCAAAACAGCGATTTGGTTTTCATATTAAATATCGAATTTAATTAACATATACATATCCAATTTCGTGTTTGTGTCCGTCGGTCTTCTTTAATGTTCTTCGGACCTGCGGAGCCTTCGTTAATACAGTCTCCGACTCTGTGATGTAGGCATTGGATTCATATTATATATAAATTACATTAAAAAATGAGAAATCTGACATTTATGGTGTTTTTATTTCTTACGACCGATAAAGTGACGCGCTCGTATGCTAATTGTATAAATATATGTTTTATTTATATGAAATTTATTTCGTCGATCACAATACTATGATATATATTTGTGTACATGCGCTTGAGTGATTATGTGTTTGATAATTTGTTTATATAAAACAATTTTTTGATTGTGACAAACGAGCACGCACTGTGAAACTCATCATATCGATAAGAAATGCCCCTGAGGGCTGAT
Organism: Teinopalpus imperialis; assembly: GCA_029286865.1. NCBI lineage: Eukaryota > Metazoa > Arthropoda > Insecta > Lepidoptera > Papilionidae > Teinopalpus > Teinopalpus imperialis. The sequence goes on along the minus strand of JAGSMU010000009.1, from coordinate 12,733,185 downwards.
GGAATGCCACCGGTGACCTGCACCCACCAGACGAAACACAACAGAGTTAATGCTGGTATTGTGTGCAAGTGTGGCCCGCCCCTGGTCCAACCATCTCACTCGTGCTGTAGTCAGAAACAAATTGCAGTGTTGCTCTGCCGCTGCTTTATTTAAATTATATTTACACAACTTATGTCAATTTGCTAGTCTAGGCGTATGTTTTGTTTAGTGTATGTGGGGATCAGGAGACCAAATTCCGTATCAATCCTCGGGTGACATTCCATGAGCATCCTTTACTTTTGTCCAGGATGGATGTGAACGTCATGGGCCGCAGCCATCGCTTTCCATCAGGAGAACTGTACGCTCTTTTGCCACTCCTAACATTATATAAAAAAAAATACTACCTAGAAGCTGTAGTAATTTAGCTCATGATCTCGCAGTGGAGACCCTCATTGCTAACGAGGTGTTCCATCAGCCCTCACTGGTGACAACACATCTGCAAGTGTGAACGTAGGTGTCATGGACAGCAGGAGTCACTTACTCGTCAATACAATAGAAATAAACAGACACTGTGTTCAATATATACGTATATGGCGATAAAGAAACAAGCGGTTAGCACGCCCACCGGTGGGCGGCTCCTGCGGATTGACGGTTAGTGTCCAGCGAAGCGAGCCTTTGATGTTCATAACATTGCTAGCATTTTTTTTATAATAACAGGGTGACCACACTGACACCGAGCACACACTGCACCTGATTGTTGTCAATGTGAATCGTAAACAGTGGCCATGAGTTTTACAACTTTATCCCAAGCTTAGCAAGACGACAAGATTTCCCAATTTATACATTCTAAAGATTTTTATAGATTTTCTTTTTAGATTAAAATGGTGTTGACGTTGTGTTCGTGTTTGATCAATGACAGATTGGATAAAATTGCAATGAGAAAAATTAAAATTACAGCCAACTCGGAGCCCTAATGATAACGGCGTGATAAATGGCTATGGTTAATGTTGCTGATAATTATCGTTATGGGGTCCAGCCTCCAGCCACACTCTGATCTTATTTAAAATAAATCTTTTATTTATTTCTTAGACATGCTGTCTTGACATTTGACATGTTATCTTCACGATATTTTCCTTCACTGCCGAGGTCTTTTCTTCACTTCACTTCCTTTCACTTTCGTTACCTGCGTCGAGGGTCCTGGGTTCGATATCCAGCCAAATAAAAGCATTTGTGTTTCACAAATAGTTGGTTTTGAGGTCTGGGTGTGTTGTATATGTATATCACATATCCCTGACGCGGAGTGTTCGAGCAAGTGCCTCTGTGCGCAGTTGAAGTCATCTGCCAATAAGCAGATCAGAACTAAAATTTCAATAACAATTTCATATGTGCCGGATCGAACTCTGTTCGCTCGCGAAACGTTAATGAAAAGCGAGCACTTATGCACTAAGCCACCACGGCTCTGTCTTGATTTGAAAACCAATATTTAGTGCGTTGAGCAAATTTCACCATCACCCGAGAATCGAACCGTAACTCTGCAAGTAGGTCCTTGTAGATACCGCCAAGATAACCATTACAATGTTACCGTGAACGAAATTTTTATTAGCGCATAAATTCTGCCACAAAATTTACACCTCAATCCGACAGTGCGAACTCGATAGAGATTCATAAAATGAGTTTATCGAGTTTTATAACTTCATTTTAAAATTAAAGTGCTTGGAGTTATAATTTATAGCATACTCTGATGGACGAGGACATGGATAACTTGAGATTGTAGAGATAATATTGTGTCAAAATATTCAGTATTTAGATAATACAAGCAAGCTGCAAGGACGGTTGAATCCATAATACACAGATGATTATAGTTTTTGTATAATATCCGAGGTGATCAACGAACACACAGTTCACCGGATCCGCTCATCATGTCGTTAATTCTCCTCAAGTGAGATGAAGCATGATGCCTTATCACCTCACTCACCGAATTATACGAAACGTTCGGTTGTTATTGAATCCTGGAATTTCTACCCTCACCAAACGAAACACGGAGCTCTGCACTTGCCATACGAAACAGCAGCATTATGCTGCTATTCTGTGAGGTGGGCCTACCCTGGTCGAGGTGACCTATTTCTGCAGGTAGAAAAAAACTACAGGGTAACTCACCACTGTTACGTTATCGCATAATATCAGAAGAAAATAAATTAAAATTATCCTAATAATTATAAAAAGAGCGCTACCGGCCTTTAAGTAAGGTGGCTCTTTTCTTGAAGGTCCCTAAGTCGTATGCTGTCGACAGCTGATTCCACGCCGTAGTTATCGAGAAAACGTCGAATAAAGTGCACTGGAGCGCACAGCCGTTGAGAACAAACCAGAACTAAAGTGAGTATCGACTAAAAATAAAGTAACAGCGATATAACTGAATACGATTAACTCGGTCAGAACTCCGTTCTCTCGTGTACCGTCAATTAAAAGCAGGCGCTCAGACATTGAGCTACCACGACTCTAAGAGTAGTAGATAAAGTTACCTAAGATTTGTCATTCATGTCGGCTACGAGGATGAAGACCCAATTAATCACTGTCTTTCGTGGACACCCTCAAACTTCATTTGGTATTGGTGGTAAATCTTTGAAAGATAGTCTGATCTTCTGGGAAGAAGATAGAATTATAGTGGATTCCTACTCGCCAAAACCGCTTCGGTCGCCACCTTCAGTGTATTTGAAGGGACTCCTGCGCCTCCCGTTGTATGGGCTTCTCTGAGCCTAAAGTTCTGCTAGCTCCTTCACTACTTCGCTACGGCAAGGTGTCATCCCATATTGTCCTCCTACTATTGGACACCCACACCCCATCCATCCAACGCCCACAATCGCCATCGACAAATCTATACGAAGGTGCGTTCACACCAGATTACTAATTGGATTGACGTTCTTAAATATTAAAATTACACATAAATAATTCATCAAACACCCAAAAACATATATAAATTACAACATACAAATATATTTCTGTATATTTTAGATTCGAGATAAAATCTAAAAATCATCAATACTTCTCGGAACATTGGAAGTTCTAACCAAATATGATTGCTAATGTTGGAACAAAACGAGTTGGCATTCCATCGCCAGAAATGTCAATGGACGGATATAGAAATATGAATAAAGTGGAAGAGGTATTTAGATGGTATCGGGTGATATATGGCCGACCGGCTCCTTACACGAAAGGAAAATTAGGTGTTATTTATTTATTTATTCATTAACAATTAAATTCCGCTTAAATACATTTATACAATAATTTTAAAAATATATGTATCCAAAAACGAAAGGTCAGTAGTGAAACTAAAAAAAATTAAAGCACATTCTCATTATTAAAAAAATCCGTTATGAAGTGGAAACTTTCCCTTATTATCTTTTTTCAATTTATTTTAAAACGAGAGCAGCGCTCGGGAACTCTGACTTGGCCCTATATGCTATTGAAAAATTAATTAATTACACTATAACAATAATGCTGCATCATTTTTTTATATATGTACACATTACGTTATTCTTGATGAAATCTTAAGAAAAGAGAAAGAGATTTTTTTTAAATTAAGTTTAAGTATATACTCGTATAATTTTTTTTTGACTATAATTACTGTGTGTATATAAAATTTTCATTTATAAATAAGTAATAATATAATTTATTTGCTAAAAACATGACTTAAAAGGTGTTTTTATATAAATTTTAATATCCATGTTTTGTTTATATGTCGAGCCGTGGTAGCACAATGTCTAAGCGCGTTTAATTCACAGTAGAGCGAGCTAACCGAGTCCCCAGTGCGGTCAGCATTGTTAATTGCAATTTTGAATCCTGATACCACGTACCCGGCGGTGTAAACATCGTGACATCTTGAAGACATTTGAAGTCTGCCAATCCACAGTGGACCCCATGCTCTACAGGAAGCCTATGCCCACCAGTGGGTTTTTATATATAGGTTTACATACTTTTTATAGGAATGTCTCCCGTCACTCACATAGGTCCGTGTTCATTTTAAGATTATCATATATCATATATTACCTGACATGACAGAGAGACCTTTATTATTGGTGACGAGGCATTTAATCTCAGTCCTCAAGGGTGACAACGCGTCCGCATTATGATTCCTTGTCAAGGATGAATGTAGATGTCGTGGGCCGCAGGAATCACTTGCCATCGGTGAACTGTGTGCTCGTTTGTTGCTCTCAATTAAAAAAATTGTAAATGGAAATAAAATATTATTATATTATTTATTATGTAATTAACAATAATAATAAATTGAATAAACAAAACCATATAAATTAAATCCCGTGATAGGGGATGGAAGGATTAGGAAGAAAAGGCGACGATACCGACTGTATTGGGAAGCACCACATTCTGCATTTGAGCCTGGAGCGGCACGGAGTCCCAACTGCCTCTGATAACCCGAGAGACTGGTCAGGAGTAACTCGTTTGCAGACAGGTCTATTGGCATAATATTATGTCCTCACCTCGTTTTCCATGTCAAGATATTTTATCATGTTCTCGTTATACGGAATGGTGATGTCGACAAAAATATTCTACACCGTATTTATATTAGCACTTTCATTCTAAAACGGCGTAATCTCGAATATAAACTTACGTAGATAACATTACGCGTCTGTATGGACAGTGGCGGCATCAGGGTTGTTTTTAACTGTGATATAGCCACGCTGCAGTTCGTTTCTAGCCGGCCTCACAGAATACGTAGTGTAAGTAAGTGATTCCTACGGCATATGTCACCTTGCCATGTCGTAAACAGATGCTTTGTTCTGAGGACTAATATGGATTGACTCGTCACCAGTATTGAGGGTCTCCGGATCCCTACACTCACCAGACGAAACACATAAGCTATTCTTGGGTAAGGATGGTCTTTGCCCGGTCAAACACATCGATTCAAGCCGAAGCTAGTAGCGCACAAACATATCTCGCTCGGCTAACAGCGGCTTGACTCTATGTAACGTATTCAATGACAAAACACACAACAACATAACAACTCTTCCCGGGGTAAGACTCCATCATCGATCGTCACATCACTAAGCCAGGCCACGAGTCACGACTAATGTATACACTATAAAATATACTTGAGTCAGTAAATATCTTAAAGAGTTAGTTAATATCTTACATTCACTCCTATAAAGAAAAACTATTTTGGGAATAGAGTAATTATATACTTTGTTTTACTCATTCAAATAAACTTTGAAACGGAAATGAATGTAGTAACTGGAGAACATTTTTTGTGGTCGTCGATGCATGCGAACACATTGACGCGAGTAGCGACACGCGCAAGCCCACTTGGTCACTTGTGTCACTTGTGTCACTTGGTCACTTGTGTCACTTGTGCTGACTTGTGTAAACAAATAATTCCTAGTGTTTTAAAAAACTAATCATAAAATATTGTATTACCACCGGTTTTTAATGCATCTCTAAAATTTACCAGATTATTAAAACGTCCGGAAACACTTTTTGGACTGCTTGCCACGTATATATGCCATGTATATAAAAAAAACTTAATTTAAAAAATCATTACACACATTCACAAACATACATACGTATCATTACCTTTCCTTCGAATCGACACGGAGACTTACGTTATAAAGCTTTGGATTTCGGATAGTAATGACATTTATTACTAATAACTAATTTTTACCAATGACATTCATTTAATAACTTTGGATCTTCCAAATATGGTGATTATATATCATTAATTTAAAAAATTTGGATCCTCCAAGGGTGATGATTACATATCTGAAATCCGAATAAGCCGAAGTCCGATAGTGAATTATGAATGGCGATTAATTTAATTAGCACTGTACCTTGCAAATACCTAGCCGCAGAAACCCTTCACACTTGCGTAATAGCAGTAGTAGGTCGGCGTCTAAGCATTCGCTTTTAATTTCGAAAGTACGCGAGCGAGTTCCATGACATTGTTTTTTATTTAATTACAATTTTAAGTTTTTATTTACTCCAGAGTGACAAAAAACATCATGTTAAGTCCACCGAACTTTAGTATTTTAATGCTATTGAACTTACTAAAATTCCAATTAACCACTCCAACTAACCCAATGCTTGTGCTAGGAGATGGTTCACGACTCGAGTCGCATGGTGGATTCGAACCCACAACCTAAAGTTTCACACGCCGCACTCTAAGCCATTAGACTATTGACGCTTGAATTTGAAGTTGGGAGCGGACTATGCTCTAATAACAACTCCAAAGAGGCCTTTATCCAGCGCGATTTATTGTTACTTTAGATACTTAAGTATATATAAGATGTTACTTTACATTTTACTTTTAATTTTATTTAATATATTTAATATGTATTCGCTTTAGTATAGATAACTCGAGCGACGCCCGCCCCCGCTCTCGCTCATTAACGTGCCCTCTGCACAAAGGTAACAGGAGAATTGGAATGACAACAGCGGGCCCGGTCATCAATTCCGAGATAACATCGATACCTTGTCGCTCCTCGGGCGTTTGCATCGCATACTGAACTTGGTTGTCATGTTTTATTGCTGTAAGCGTCATGTTTCATACAGGTATCTAAATCTACATACCTGCATGTGGTTCTACGATTATAGCTCGTAGAACCCATAACTGTGGGGGTAGTGAGGTAGGAGTTTGAGGGAAGTCGATGGATGCAGCTCGCTCAGGATACTGCTTTGTGGCCATCTATGGGGGAGGCCTATGCTCAGCAGTGAACTACAGACAGGCTGTGATGACCTGCAAGTGTAAACGGATAAAGAAAACCTCCATCACTTTTTACCAGGAGTACATACCATGTTGCAGATATTTCCTAACAGCAATTTGTATGGATCACTTTCATGAACTACATCCTCACAGAATACCTGCTGTGTTTCGTGTGTAGAGGGTGGGAACCCGAGGCATTCCATATCAGTCCTCAGAGGCGGCCACGTATGTGAGTTTTGAGTCATTGTGGAGGATGGTGTCGCGGGTCGCAGTCAGCACTTACCATCAGATCAGAGAACTGGGTGCTGGTTTGTCACCTATAATATTATCTACGAAACCTAAGCGTTGCCTGTATTGGACCCTGAACTGACGCTCCAGTACGAGTGAGCAAACATTTGATAGTAATAGATGTAAAGTGTAAGTATTTAATCTCTCTTATTATTATTGATGTGAAAATTCTTTGTATATGATGAGAGTAAAATCTCAAGGTCAAATTTGAGAGCAACGTTTCTTTATGAAACGTTTCCGATGCAATAAGGACAGAAATAGGTATATGGCCAGGGAGAAAGAGAAAACTATACATATCGCTGATTCGTATTTGCTCTTTTCATATCTCTCTCTTTTCACACACATTTTCTCTGTTGCACTCCTTACTTGTTTTTAGTAACGTATCACTTCTGTCAAGTATGCTGAGTGTCACGAACTTCTTTGCTTATGTATATGACAAGAAGCACAGTTCACTCGGTAAGTAATTCCTTCCACCGTGACCCATATTTTCATACTCAATTAGAAAATTCTCAAAAAGAAACTACCATGAAAGGGGGGGTCACCGATTTCCTTCACTCACCAGATAAAATAAATAGACTGCTATTTAATGGTAACGTAGACCTTCCCCGGCAGATCCAATCTATTTATCGTATCAGTTTGTGATGTTGTCCTGATCGATTTCCACAGCGATATCTTCTGGTTAATTAACAACTGTGCAGAATATACTAATCCGATATAATGTACGTGCGGTAAGATCACAGGAAGGTTCCCATGCAGTGTCGGGGACTGCACATGCCACACCCATTTTTCACAAGTATACATTCCTAACATCAACCACCTACAAATATATATTACTAGCTGACCCGACAGACGTTGTCCTATCAAAATTACAATAAATCTATCTGGTAGCGCTTTGAGAATTTTTGAATTTGTTCGAGTCGTGAGTTATGGTCTTAAGATGATATAAAGATCCCTTAGAAAAATGAACTTTTAGTTTGTCCAAAATTTGCTAATTTTCTAGGTAACTTTTCCAATTAAACCCTAATTCATTCATAAAAATCTAATTCTGATTAATACGAACATTTTAAAACAAAGTACAAACTAAATCACTCCCGCCGTTCTCAAATCAACAGCATTTAACTTATATTTATGTGAGATTTGTGTATGTGAGATTGTGCATCTTATGTTTTATACATTTTCATAGATATCGTGAGGAGAACGTATGCCTTTTACTAACATACTTCACGTCTCCATTCATAAAACACACCAACGCCATTTGTATGCAGCAGGAAAAAAACATCATCGATAACCTACCTAATTAACCGCAAGCCCTCTGCCTCTACATCAAGCCGAACGATTAACAAAACCTCCCGCGTCCAAGAAAAACATACTGAAAATCATTCCACTCGCCGAATGAATTTCTAAAATCTAAAACTTGAAAGAAAATTTCCAACACGCTAGTATTAGGAAGGAGTCAGGTGGTGCCTCAATTAAGGCCATATTAATGAGCAATGAGGCTCTCGAGGCCAGACCTGTAATTACTGAGCCCCCCACTCCAGGCCCGACGAGAGCCGTTCCTTTTCCACACATCCTTACACGCTTAGGGCTTAGCACAACAAGTTAGAGGAAAAAAAAACTGCTCGATGGATTTAAAAACGCATTACCTCCACGATGCTCTAATAAGCCGTTTAATATGAGCAAATTAAGGAAAAACTTGCAATGAATATATAATTTATGTTTGAATAATTTGTTTACTATTACTATTTGTTACTATTTAATAACTGCGTGTCATCTACATCCACTCCTTGTCATGATCTAAGATGGAAAGCCTCTAAAAGCCTCGGTCTCCGGATACTCTCACTCTTCATACGAAACACAGCAGCACTTTCACGCTGGTATTCTATGAGGGTATGGTTCTTTCGTCAAGCCGACACATTCTAGGCTCTAGTTCTACCACTATTATATATTATATGACGGCCATGTACTATAGTGTTTAGAGTTATCCTCGGTTCGATTCCCAGCCGAGGAATAACATTTGTGTATTATAAATTTGTACAGGACATCCGTCATGTTGGCTAGTATTAAATAAATATATTCTAACATAAAATGTATTCAACAATATATGTATATATATATATATATATATATATATATACATATATATTTGCAATGAAATAGGTTTATAATTAAAATAGCTGTCAAGCCTCGCCGACATAGACGTATTAATTAAAAATTTACAATCTTGCTTTCCCCGTATCGCGTATTTGTATCAACAGAGTGGGTACTTAACGTCGAAGTCACATCTAGATTTCCACATATCCCTTACTTAATTACACGCAAATGATATTCGCATTCGCGTGGGAATTTGTACCTTTTATTAGTAATAATAGAAGCTATTACATCTTGCGTTTGAATTTTCATTTTATATTACACGACCACCACTTAATATTCAATATAAGAATATTTAATTACAATCCTGATGCTGTTAGTTAATCCTGTAAATATTGTAATGAGCACAGCAGTCTATAAAATGTTTGTTTCGCAACTCCACGACGGCCGACAGCCGCGGTATCAGCATCTGATCGACATCGGGTTAATCCAATAGAAGCTATTGATCGAGCCGGAGTTCGATCTTCTCATGTCACTTTCGAGTCAGTCGCTTTCGGGAACACTTGTTACCCAAGAACAAAGGTCTCAGCTGAGTGCCCTAATCACTCGGCCATCTTTAAACTCGATGAAGCTGTAAGCCTTAGGGCCTACAGAGGCCATCAGCCATAGAAAAATGTAATTTTGGTTTACATTTCCTCGAAAAACTTTAACTTTAAAATTTGCGATATTCTTTTCCAAACAATCTTAAATTACGAATAATATTTAAGATTGTTGGGAAAAGAATATTGTTTACTTTTTGTTAAACTTTAACGACAGTCTGTCACTAAAAATTATTCAGCTGAATTAGGCCAGATAAAAACAAAAAACTTAAAAAAAAAAATTAAAAACCTTGTTCTCAAATTTATTTCACTGGAAAATTGTAGAAAGATGCTGGATATAGTGTTATTTAAGAAATTATTTACCGCCTTACTGGTCTATCTAAAAAATGTTATGTATAGGTGATGCCTTTACATGGTAAAACCACACTGCAGTTTGTGTCTAGCTTAGGCAGCCTCGCTATCAATATCAGCGTATATTCTTAAGGTAACGTTTATTTCGTATTCATCGTGATATTCGATTTTAGTCCTGAGGGTCGACAAGGCAACAAAAAATAAAAAGCTGATGTAGTCGCGTTAGGAGTTACAAAGATACTTATTTGATGAATTTACAACCAACGGGATTTAAGATTAAATCGACTAATCACTTACAAAATATCTTAAGGTACGATTTGAATAGATAGGATATATGCTTAGTTTGAAATTTGGTGTTATCTCTTTATTTAACTAGCTAGCTTTACGCATTCCGAATTGGTGGTACAGATAGCCAATAATAATAATACAGATTTTATTTTAGATAATTCTTACTCAGAAGCAACTGATCGAGCCGAGGTTCGGCCCTCTCGGGCACCCTCGAGTCAGAAGCTCTTGCGGAACAGGGCAACGGTCCAAGCTCCCTCTAGGGAGCCTTTTGCTGGTTACCCACTTAAAGAGGACAAAAGTCTCAGCTGAGTGCCCTAATCACTTGGCCATCTTCAAACCCGGTGAAATTGTAAAAGCCCTCGGGCTAAAAGCGGCCATCAGCCGAAAAAAAAACTATCTAGCTCAAGATGATGCATTATGATTACTTATCGAGGATGAATGTGACTGGGGCCAGGGCCCGCAGGAATCACTGGAACCATAGTTTGATGGTTACCATGGAATGAACTGTGTGCTAAATTATCACCGTCAATACAATAAATAAAAACAATAAAAAAGCTATAATGTCGTATTTTGATAGTTTTTATACTACTCGTTGGTGCAGTACTAAATAAAAAAAAAGACGTGTTCCATTCCCCGGTCGAGCTCCTGCGTTTAACACCGCACATGTCAAAGGTTGTCACGCAACACCCCTTCGATGGAATGTGGTGACGGATGTCCTCACGAGTGACAGCAACTCCCTCGGGATTTCTCATCGAAGATAGATGAAGGTGTGTTGGGGAGGCTGCCAGCATCATGTACCATTAGATGATTGGTGTGCATTTTGTCTAAAATATGAAAAAAGTTAAAAATCTTGTTTATTTTTAAAATAACTACTAATAAAAATATAAAATCTTTGTACAAAAATGATATCGTATATCTTATAATCTCTTGGTAAGTTTGTTCACAAACTACGACGTTAAGTTTATACACTTAAATCATTAAAACGCAGAAGATTGCTATCAGATACTCAGTTTTCGTGGTCGTTAAGATAAATGGTGACAGTTGAAATACCTTAAGATGCCCCCCGCATCCCTAGGGGCTGGAAGGGTTGTAACGATACGAACAACACCGAGATATCATCTTCGAATATAACGCCAATAAAAAGGTCAAGCATGATAAAGCAATACTTCACAAAGTATTTGACAGATTTAAAAGATCTCATTGGAGACCAGCCAAAAGCTACGGATAGAACCTCCATCTTTTAGTGAATCTTCCTTTGAACAACGGGTACATTTATTTCAGAGCTTAAGAATGGTGGCCTGGAGCTAATCCAATTTATTTCAATATCAAATCAAATTATTATTAAACTATCTCCTCTTAATCAATAAGAGATACGAAACAGAAGAACGCTCAGAGTTCCTCCAGCAGCCAACTATAGACAGGCGGTGATGACTACGCTGGTGATGAATTACCAAGAGTCTCGCTACAGCTTGTTTATGGGCAACAAGAATGGATCGTCTTGACCGGGGAAGAGTCCCTTACAGAATACCAGTGTGAAATAACAGGATGCTACTATATTTCTTCCGGTGGCTGTAGACATCCGAAGAATATATCTGCATTATTCTTTCTTGCCCACATTGGTCCGATAAGGAGTTATATGCAATGTCATCCTTGCGGACTGGGATTGAAAGCTTCGTCGCCAGTTATAAATGTCGCCTGATCTCACCACTCGAAACACAGCAGTTTTATGCTAAAATTTTTCACTTATATTCACGGGCGTGACCTTCCAGTCGATACGACCCATGTAGGAGGTATAATCAACCCGCTTCGTGACTTTACCGCCGCAGGAATCGCTGTGACTTATTTTCTTGTTTATCCTAAAAACAGGACATATAATGGTAGCCCTAGCTTCGATCTATCTTAGATTCAGACGCTGCGGTACAGGCGCCTCCTGACCCGAGATAACACCGCTCCGTCAATTTCGCACAAACAAGCTGGGACAGGTTACGACTTGAGAACTAGAAAACGCCACGTTATCTTTATTGACGTCACAACTTGATAAATACGTCCTCCGCCATATCGGTAACGTTGTACTGAGCCAATGTTACGTCGACAAGTTATGTAAACAAATTAAGTTATTACATAGCAATGATAGCTGGTATATAACAACACAAAGTTATTTGTCTATGGAAATTTCAACTTCCTTAACATACTGAGTGTCCCGTAAGTAGCACGACCAACTTAAGGGGAAGATCGATGGTCACCGACCAGACAAAAAAAATACCTTAGCAAAAGTGTTCGACCATATTCGAGATAATGAGATTTTTTCTAAAAATACGAACATAAAATTAATCAGTGAGATACATCTTACTGAAATCTTTATAAAAAATAATTTATTTATGCAATATGCAGCAGCAGCTCAGTAATTTCTTTTTTCACCGCTGAAGGCAAAATTTTAATAATTTGAGAACTTTTTCTTTTTAAATCTATTCTCAATTTTTTCAAACGTAATTGATCTAAATTATATGTGGTAGAACAATTATTATATATAACAAATTATTCAAATATATGAGTATATACAAAAAGTAAAAACAAACTTATCTATTTGAGTATCTACAAAAAATAAAAAATTTCAATATCTCGGAAATAGTACACTAATTTATTTTTTTTGTCTGTTAGGTGATTTATCGTGCTACTTACGGGACATATATATGCATATTTCTTGTGCGGCTATAGAACAGTGCCTTTCGAATGTCTTAAATTTCAATCCCCTCCCAACTTTCAGTGTTCACTTATGTTGTTTTTTAAATACGATTACATGAGTGAACGAGAAAGAATGTTTTTCGTCTTCCTTGGTGCCACATAATCTATTTTAAGACTTTATTTTATTTTTTTAAATAATTGCAGCTGATGTGTTGAAGTATACATCTATAACAAAGGTAGAAACAGCTAGTTTCTGGGTGCAACATGAATGGATTGGCTGGGCCCCCAGCCCGTGCCCTCGCAGAATGCCAGCGAATAATACTGCTGTGTTTTGTGTGGTGAATGTTAGAACCCAGACACAATTACGGGTACCTAAGTATGCCATCTCAGTCTTCAAACAACATATGTGCATCCTGAATTATCGCAGAGTATGGATGTTCAAAAAACAATATGTCATGGACCACAGCCATCTCTTAATCAGTTGAGCTTTGCTCTCGATCGTGACCCCTATGTTAAAAAAACAATATATTCACTTATTGCTTTACTACGTTCTAAAATTGTGATAACATCAGTATATATATATTAAGCATTCGTTTAAAAGTTAATAGAAATGAGTAAAATAACCTGTAACGAAGTTCGAATTACGAATATAACACTTATCCCCATTTATATAACACGCTTACTATAAATACTATAATATATTAGACTAGTATAACACCAAATAAAAAACAGCTGATATATAATTTGAAAAAGTACACGAATAGATGTTTGGTTTGTTAATAAATATCAATTTCTTAATCTATCATCTCCTTTGATGACCATTTAAACTCCGAACGATAATCTCTCCACGAAGCAATTCTAATACCCGAACACAAAACGATTATTCGAACCGTTACTTCCCACTTAACGATTGCCTATTCAAACTTCACCAGTTTAACAGTTCAACTTTAACTATTAAGCCATTAATATAGAATTTCGCCGAAACGTCGGTCACGGGCGGCCATTTTGTGTCCGTGCCATTTTGAGAGCAACAAGATGGCGACGTGGCCGCGCACGTGCGCTGTTAATTCGAGAGTTTCCTGAAGCGAATGTTTACAAATAATTTCCCGCGCTTTGAATCGGTATAAAGCAATGCAAACATAATTAAGTTAACGCATTCTGTGGATTCCGATTCTCCGGCGGGATCGCCTTTGAAATTACGCTCGAATGTTTTGAAATCTGCTAACTCTAAAATCTCGGTCTAGCGTTAAAACCGTCTTTAAAGTTGCTTGGTTAAATCATTTGCATATAATGGCATCTAATAAAGTCCAAACATTGTCAAAGAACAGATCCTATTAAAGATTAAGAACAACTTCCTTCTCTAAAGCCACTGCGAGTAAATACATACGAAACGATCTTATCTTTCGTATGCCCAATATAACAGATGTTGTTATGACCAATTATATTTAGATTTAAATAAGCGTTTAAATAACATATTTGTAATATTTAGTTTATTTGTTACTATTTTTTTTCATTTCATTTGTTATTATTTTTAAACCATGCAGATTTTTAGATAGATAGTATAAGTTAGGTCTTAGAGATAAAACAAAAATTTTAAGACGTGGAGTCCACTAATGTATCCCCCGTTTCGCTTCACCACAGATTACGTGTTAAGTCAAAGAATTTAAAATTGCAATTAACGATGTCGGATTCCACGCTTCCGTGTTATTAGAAGCAAACGCTATGACACCACAGATATTACAAATAAATGAACTAAAAGTTTATAAAACAATCTTCACGATTTTGGACCTTCACTGCATACAGAACTAATAAAAATAATTAAAAACAAAATGTTAATCGAGGGCTCTTCAAATATAATCACCACATTCGATATATTAAGATTTTTTCCAAATAAATGTCTATTTAGATTAATTTCTTCAAAAACACACTTCAAACAAGACAAACGAAAGTATAACGTCTTAATTCTGCCTGTATCCTAAACTTGCAAAATCATACAATAAGAAAGGAAGTGGCCCCAACGCACTCCCCTCGGAAGGCCGCGACGTGAGCGGGCCCAAATAAATACAAATGCGTTTTGTTGGATTGTGAGAATTGATATTTATGGTCGAAAAAATGGTCTCCCGCCGTGGGACAGCTGCTTCGAAATATATATACATATACTTTTTGTGTAGAAGCAAAAAACGGCCCCAACGCAGAGGAAGTCGAATGACTTTCAAAAAAATTATGATAAATATATATGTATCTAACCTTCAACTTTGTACTTCTAATATTTAATCGAGTGAGAACAATATGTTAGAATATACCAGTCTATCTTTGTACGCCACAGTTATATTTGTTTTCTAGCAATATGAATAGGTTCGCTTCTCGGGGTTCGAGGGCCCTATTACGTGTAACTAGGTACTCACCTTCCTCAGATCAAAACGCATCTGCATTATGATTCCTTGTCAAAGATGAATGCAGATGTCATGAGCCGCAGAAATCACTTACAGATAAATATTCTTTTACAGACCGCCTTACGGTGCCGCATACAAGAAGTTCCGGTATTGACAATGTATGTAAGTAGAAATAATGTTTTTACTTATTTTTTAAATTCCCTCAATACCGTACTTAACTAAAATTCTATCGTAAAAATACTAAGTTAAACATACATAAATATTTATTTTTATTGATATACATGCATCAGATTTTTTGACTCAATTTGTTTTGTACATTTGTGTGATATAACTTAACGGATATCGCGTTTGGATGTGATTATATTCATACTAACAAATTATTAAATTGAGAGTAACAAACGAGCACACATTTCATCTGATGGCAAGTGATTCCTGCGGCCCATGACATCTACATTCATCCTTGACAAGGCATCATAATGCAGATGCGGTGTCACTCGTGAGGACTGACATGGAATGCCTCGTCACCAGTAATAAAGGTCTCCGGATCCCTGCTCTCACCAGACAAAACACAGCAGTATTATGCCGCTATTTTACGCTGGTATTCTGTGAGGTCGTGGTACCCCGGTAGAGTTGACATTGAATCGATGAGTTTACGAGCGACAATTCCCAGAAACAAATATATATATATATATATATATATATAGATATTTATATGTGTATAATATGCGAAGGTATACTAAACTTTAATTTGCATACAGATTAATTCTCGCAAAACTAGTAGATAACTACCCCTATCACGTGTTCTCGAATTATTATTAAACTTAAAGTTCTTAAAATCACTATGGCGTTTTTTTCATGAGTGACTCTTATTTATCATTTATTTACACAAGTGAAACAAACATTGTACATAAAGGCATTAAATTACATTCAATTATAGTTGTAATTCTTACACTTTTTCAGCCAGTTATTTTTAGTTTTTCATTTTTTACCTACGAACTGTGTCTACACTGTGACTACTAAAGCTTCGTAAAGACGGCCACACATGCCTCTCACTGTTAACTCTATAAACCTTTAAAAACAAATCATTCAACTTCATAAACTACATTCGAGTTCAAATGTATCGAGAGCCATTAGTATCGGGCACAAGGTGATCACTGACGTCCCCGGCGGCAATTAATGTACCTGTGTATAATTATAAAAAATCCTGTTATCGAGTTTTCGTAGTACAGTGGTAGAGCTACACTGCAGTTTGTTTATAGATGCAGAATGCATGGGTCAGTTCGACCGGGGTAGGAACACGCCCTCATAGAATACCAACGTACCAAAATAGCATCATAACGCTGCTGTGTTTCGTCCGTCTGGTGAGTGCAGGGATACGGAGACCTTTATTACTGGTGACAATTCCTTCAATAGCGAATCACTTTCAAATAATTTATATTACAAATTAATTTTTAATATGTTTATTTCTGTATTATATAAATAACAACAGTAGAACGAGGGTCACCAACAAACCTCATAAAAATAAGCTGAGTTATTAATGAGCTGGTCAGATAGATCGTACAACCGAAAATCGACGAGAGAGAAATAAAGTGTCAACCGCAGACTGCCAGTTTTAAACGATCCCCTACTAGATGGAGGGATGACCTGTGTAAGTTTGCGTGAAGTCGACGGATTATGGTGGCTCCGAATCGTGTTTTGTGAAAGTCCATGGAACGCTGACTCTGTCAGTCGAAGCGAAGGGTCAAATTCTTGACAACTAAAGTTAATGCGCAGTTAATAACGCACTGATGTAGGCAAAACACTCACACAGAAAGCGCTTTGTGGTAACCTATGAGGGAGGCCATGATCAGCCGTGGACTATCGATAGGCCGTCATGTTGATGTTGGGTGTGCAGAGGTAACTGGTATAGTTCAAAGGATTAGCAAGTTGAAGTGGTCATATAGCGCGTAGAACCGCTAACCGATGGGGTAGAAAGGTTGGTGGCAACCTCGTACTGTCCATCACAGAATAGGACTACCCCCCCCCCCCCCAATAGATGGAGTGACGACCTATGCAGGTCTGTGGGAAGTCGAAGTAGAGGGGCCAGCACTGGATTAGCGATAGGCACAAATTATGATGATAATGATGTAAATGCGTGTGGGCGTACGGCCTAGTGCTTAAAGTATTTGACTTGTGTCGCGGGTTAAAAAGTATAATGAACAAATTGTTTATTTTCGGGGTCTGGATGTGTTCTATAGCAGCTCCATTCACATTCGGCAGCTATTGTTTTTTTTCTCTATTTATTTACTAGCGAAGGTTTTTTCCACATGGAAAATACCACCCTCATAGATATACAACAATTTGTCTACACAGTCAAATATGATTATCTACACCAGGTATGGGCAACCTGTGACATGTTGAGGGCAAAACTTTAGAGTGCAAATACGTTCGCGGGCCGCGTTTAAAAGTACTTAGTGCATTTTAAAGTAGTGATAATATTTTTTGCGATAGATATTAGACATGAAATAATACAACAATGTTATTATAGTACAATTTATTAAAATAACAACATGAAATTTGAAAAAAAAATGGTACATTATAATTAAATCGTTAAATTTGCAATTGTTACAAACTACAAAAGTTAAATACACCGAAATCAATGAGACACTTGAGCTTGTATTTGGGAAACTAATCCATCGATATTTGGATTAATTCCACTGATACAAAGACGTAAAGAATTTTCCAAATTATCGTCAGTCAGTGTTATACGATGTGTTGATTTATTAACTTTCATCAATGAAAAGAACTGTTCACATTTATAAGTACGGCCAAACGACATGACATGACAAATCAATCTTCTTACGAATTTTCTAAGCTGCTGAAAATTGTCTTTTTCTAGGTATATTTTGTAGAAATCGCACAACTCAAATTCATCAAATTTGGATTTTGTGAGTGAGTTTTCTTGAATCTCGATCAACTCCATTTGTAAGTATATTGAAGCATTTTGTACATTACATTTTGTAGGAGTAGCAAATAAACTGAAACAGTTTTCCATGTTTTTGAAGTCGCTAAATCTGTTCGAAAATTGCTCCGAGAGTAACTTGAGTTCTTCAGCATATTGAGCATAAGCAATATTTTCATACGCAGAGAGCGTTTTGAAATGGTAACTGTTACCAAACAGCATCTGTGACTCCCACAAGCGTAGTTTGATCTGAAACGCTCTCAAATGGCTGTACAAATCATTTACTAACTGTCCTTGTTTTTGAAGTTTCAAATTTAAATCATTCAAATAGCCTGTAAGATCGACCAGAAATGCTAAGTCACATATCCATTTTGGGTCACTTAATTCAGATTTTCAGAGAGTTTCTCTTTTATTTTCATAAAGTCTGCTATCTCATTTCTATGCTCGTAAAACCGTTACAACATTTTTCTTTTGCTCAGCCATGTGACTTTACAATAAATATGTTACGTCGTTATATTCAGCTGATATTTCATCCAAAAACGCCTTGAACTGACGATAGTTAAACCCTCGGGATCACATCATAAATCATCAATCATCATAAAGTTGATGGTTTTTACTACCACATTCATAACATTCTGGAGTCGAATGGACTTAGAGCACAAGTTCTGTTGGATAATGCAATGAAGGACTATCAAATCATCTTTTTGCACATCTAATTCTTTTGCTTTTTATTCAAAATTCCGATGAAACCTTTACGTAAGCCGACCATAGAAGGTGCACCATGAGTATACTTTAATTTTGACCATGGCAAGTCAAAACTTGTGAATACTTTTTGAACTTCAATAAAAATATCCTCGCCTGTTGTGGTTCCTTTTAGCAGCTGTAAAGCAAGCAATTCCTCAGTAACAGTGAACTCCTTATCAACACCTCGAATAAATATAGCCAGTTGAGCTGCGTCAGACAAATCGGTGTTCTCGTCTAATTCTATGGAAAATGATTCAAAACCAGCCATACGGTCAGTAAATGTTGTTTTTATATCATTAGCCATCATTTCTATGCGTCGAACAACAGTTCGTCTTGACAAACTATTTTTTTCAAATTCATTTTTCTTTTCAGGACACAAAATACTGCAAACTTCTAACTTACACTGATATATCTCCTTCGGCAAATAGCTTTAATGCCTTTGCCAATTTTGAGCTTTTAGCTTTCACAACATTATCAAGTTGTGTTCTTTGTTTATGAAACATTTGTTGCCGTTTTTCCAGATTTGCGGTAAGCTTCTGGATTTTGTCTATTCTTAATTGTCCTGTCAGTGAGTGCAGCGTAGCATACTTAGATGAGTAATGCCTCTTTATATTGAATTATTTCATTACTGAAATGGATTCATTACACAGCAAACAAATAGGCTTACCATTGTGCAAAAAAGAATTCATCAGTCCATTTTTCTTGAAATTGGCGACCCTCTGTATCTACTTTTCATTTCTTTCCACCAGACATCATTTTTGTTTACTTTTCATTCAATAACTTGATTACAACTATAGCTAGTAACCACTCAAGATGCACACAAAGTCACAAAGCAAGTTGACGCTCGAGTAGTTCGTTAGGATACCGCTTGTCCAAGTTATCACCTCGGTAGCTCAAATAGAACTGAACTAACGTTCGGGCCATCCACCCGCTTATATAGGCAAAATGAAGGAATAATCTGGAATAAACTAGTTTAGAATAATTGAGAAGCAATAAATCTTTTGATGTGTCGCCCGTGAGGCGGCAAACCTCAAAGAATTTAATCGAGCAAGCCGAGTGGCGGCGATTATCAAAGAGTGAGACGGCAAATATCAAAGGATTTGATGTTTGCCGCCTCCCTGTCACTCCCCTGAGTATAAGTACCTAATGTAATATTTTTTAATTGGGTTTTTTCAAAACGTCTCGCGGGCCGAATCATATCTTACAGCAAGCCGGATCCGGGCCGTACGCTGGTTGTTGCTCATATATGATCTACACCATTTTTAACAAGTTTGTAGCTAGGGAACTAGGCTCGGCAGCTTGTAGAAGAAAAAATATTATGCAATTGATTTAAATTGTTATTACTATGAAAATATACGACAATGAAGTCATGGAAGATATTTACCGGAGCTAAGTCGTTCTATTTATATATATTATATAGAGTATCTACTTTAAAAAGATATTACTACGAAAATTATAAACAAACCTTTACTAAAGTAAAGCTTTCACCTACAAACTACATACATACAGATGAAAACGCACATTCATACTTTACAAAGTGACAACGAGTGTACAGTCGAAGGGTGTTGCCTTCCATTGATCTTGGGCCCCGTCTCACGGTCCCACACCTCCGCATGGTTCCATGATTTCCCATGACATCGCCAACCTTCCGCCAACGCAATGTAACGAAACGGCATCTCACGGAAAATATGAACATTTTTCCTTTCAGCTATGACATAAGATTTATGCGTTGTAGAACTTAGTATTATAAAGTTGATTATCTGTGTCTTATTTTCTTTTTAATATTAAAACTATTCACTGTTACTACTAATATTACAATAAACTAATACTATTTTCATTACAATATTATCATTACAATAGATTTTTAAGCGTAACTTTGATTTCTTTTATGACTCGTATCAAACAAAGGCATGCCTGTATCACGCTAACAATGTTTCCGAATAAATCTGCATAACTATGCAGAAAGTATATTAATAATGAAGCAGGAACAGTTTTCGCATTGCCCACCTAGTCCGCCGGGAGATCAGGCTATTTCGACCGACGATAATTATTGTTAAATTGATTAAATTTGTTTATTTATTATGGAAAATGACATCCATACAATAAAATGAGAAACAAAATGATTAAGATAGATTTTATAGCTAATTTTAGATTTCGTTCGATATTATTTTAATGTTATGGTACGAGCTATAAATAATAACAAATAAAAAATGAATGTTCAGATAAATTAATAAGTTTTTTTTATGTGCTTACATCGAATTTCTCATCAAACTGTCAGGTAAACTGTGTCCTCGTTTGTAATTCTAACCATAACACTCGTACAATAACAAGGTCCTGAAGACTGGAAGACGATGCTCTACCGCGAGCTGCTTACCTTTCTTCAGTAAAAACTAATTTGGACAATGAGCCGAAATTACTTACGTCACCCAAAAGTAAATATGTCACTCAAAGGGCTTGTCTCACCGCCCCGACCGTGACGAATGCATTTTTCGACAAGGAAAACAAACATGTGCTTGTTGAGTTTTTTTTTCACCTCTGCCCACCCCACAAAGGATGCGGGCGAGGGAATTGTAATAAAACATTTTAAACGTCATTAACGATTCCTTTGGTACCATTTGCTCGGTATTTTTTTTTAATGAAACCGTATTTTTTTTTCAATGAAAAACATATATATGTGACAAACGAGCTCGCAGTTCGCCTCATGGTGAGTCTACTGGGGCCCTTTACGTCCACATTCATCATCAATGAAGATTCAGCATGCACATGCGTCGTCACCCTTGAGAACCGAGATGGAGTGCCTCACTATCCTTAATTGGGTCCTCGGATCACACTCAACATACGAAAAACAGCAGACGAAACACAGCAGCATTATGCTGCTATTTTACGCCGGTATTCTGTGAGGTCGTGGCCCTACCCCGGTCGAACTAACCCATTCATTCTGCAGCTAGAAACTAACTGCATTGTAGCTCTACCAGTGGCACTTCTCTAACTCTATGTCTTTCACACATTACTATATTATCTCTGGGTATATATGTACTTATTATCTCTGGGTATATATGTACTTATTATCTCTGGGTATATATGTACTTATTATCTCTGGGTATATATGTACTTATTATCTCTGGGTATATACGTACTTATTATACTTTACTTAAGTATAGTATGAACAACAACATAAATATTAAAACTCACAATCTGTTACATGAAAGCAGATAGTCAATACACGGGCCGTGTTCGCTCGCTTGATAGATTGCTTGATTGATCGGAACACTGGAATGTGCTGAAGGGCTTTTAAGGAAATTACTTGCTAATAAATTGGCGAGACGTCTCTACAATAGACAAAGTTTTATATCTCTAAAACAGAATCGCACTTTTCTATTTACATTACACGAAAGGGAGAATTGCAAATTTTTTATATATCAAAGAAGCAAAAGCTCTCGTAACCATTGATACATATTTCTTGTCTATTACAATTATCATTATTTAATGGAAACAAAACGATTAATTAATTAAACCACACCGTTCATATTGAAAGAAATTATTAAAAAAATATTTATTCTTCCAAATATCATCGTGTATACCAGAGAGCTACGCAGGCGATCTAGACCGACGCTTATAATATTAGCAGATTAAAATTTTTACGTACAAATAAACCTTTTGTTTTGATTTGTGATCGGTGTGCGACACATTTGCGATATAATAAATATAATTTTCTTTACATTCACAATACATACGTGGTAGTTGTGGACATGCGGACACCCAATAACAGATAGAGAGAGGTCGGGAGTAACTAGTGATGTTACAATTAGTAACTAGACAAGATATTTTAGGCATATTGTGTTCATCGAACAAGACTAGTACCTGAATAAACTACGTAAGAAGTTCTTTACTAGCTTTTATAGCTGAGATTAAGTTTTTTTTTAATCTGTTGTGATACTTATGTGTGATATTTTAAATGGTCATTTTCCATCTGTTACGAATTTAAGTTTACGGTAAACTATGAAGTATTATATTATTCTACGTAAGGCATACTTGAAAATTAAAAAACACTCACATGTTAGGAAAATCTTAGATAATTATTTATATGACGATAATGTAATTAATTTATGCGTTAGTTTCTCGCCGGCTCTCTTCGCTCTCCTTTTTAAATCTGGCGGTAAATTCATTAAATTATTCCAGTGTTCGAGTGCCGATCGAGGCCTATTAAAATAAATTATTTCGATTTAATTACATAATAGCTGCACAACAAAACGAACAAGAGTGACATATTAGTGAGAAAGTAGTGAGAAGGTAATGAGAAAGTAGGGAGAACCGTTAGTAGGAGCGAGAAGGTCCGGGTCCGGGGATGACAATCGAGTTGTGAAGGGGCGAGTCGGGTAGTGTTTGGATTTTAAGAATAGCATGTGATTATTTTGTACCACCCATGGCATTGGTTGCATATATTAATATATATTATGGGGTATAATTTAAAACATAAAAGTACTTATTACTTATTTTTTTATATTGTATTGAAGACGACAAACAATTCACGTAATGGACGTGATCTCCTCGGCCCGCCACACTCACGTTTATTCACGATAAGAAATCATAATGCAGATGCGTTGTCGTTCCTAACTAATAAGTTGGAATGTCAAGTCTCCAATGATAATTATCCGTCTCGTTTATCACCCGTATTTATTTAAAAAAAAACAATAATAAATTACAGTTAAGTAAATATTGTTAATCTTAAAAAGTAAAAACTTAAACTATAACTTATTATAAATCAACCGTTGGGCATGGGCCTGCTCCTCGCGGCTCCACTCTGTTGGCGGACTTCACATGTCTAGGATTTTTTATCAATATATTTTTCTAAGTTTGGGGGCTCAGAGCATGCACCTCTGAGCCCCCATACTTAGAAAAATTTATATCGACTACGACGTTGATGCTACAGTTCGAGAGAAACTGGTGATGAAGCCCACTCGACTTGTAGATGTCCAGGGATAGAAGTTTTTTTCTCTGCACATGATGTCTGCAGAAATCAGACATCTGGCATAGATCTCTCACACCGCAACATGGAAGAGCCTAAGAAATCGGCTTTATCATTTGCTTCATGGGCCAGGGTGTCGTGTCCCTTGTGCAAAGATGGAAGAATGTTTTTCTTCCCCACACGTGGTAAACCAACATTTAAAACTGCGATTAACAATTTGATGGGTGCTGGCACCAGGA
The DNA here is from genome assembly GCA_029286865.1 of Teinopalpus imperialis. Lineage (NCBI taxonomy): Eukaryota > Metazoa > Arthropoda > Insecta > Lepidoptera > Papilionidae > Teinopalpus > Teinopalpus imperialis. The sequence continues at coordinate 12,708,918 of JAGSMU010000009.1, read as the reverse complement.
GTCGAGCTCGGGTAGCTCACGTTCCTCTAATCAATAGCGTGCGCTTAAAGATAGCCACCACGGCTATTTTTTTCCACCTGCAATATATTTATAAGAGCCTCACAATTATTAATTTTAATCTTGTTACTAATAAACTTTTTTTAAAACGAAATGCCATTTTTAATGGGTGCACAAAAGTCCGCAGCGAACAAGACATCTTAACGACCCCTGATAACTATTTATATACCGTAATTAATCTCCCGCGGAATCTGCATTTGTAATAAAACGTCATAAACAGGGTTGCCACACGCCGCCGACAAATTATGGCAACTTTAAAATGTTAACTATATTTTTTTTATCGACATCATCATCCTGCTATTGATGATGACCTTCTGCCCGGTGTCGATCACGGTGGTATTTTCTGGTTACTGCCAGATCAACTGCCAACGATTTCTTTATAGCGCCGTAAACATTTACGCGAACATAGAAGCACTCTGTCATTGTCCCCTTTTCTAGTCCGATGTAACTCATGTACACTAAGATCGGAGGTGGGTTCAGATGCAGTGTAAAAGACACAGGAGATACATATAGCACAACCCAAACCCGAAAACCAAAACAAATATAAGTTCTTCGTCTTGGAATTGAAACTAGGACAACAGTATTTGCAAACTATGAAACTAAAATTACAAACGACCAAATTTTATACATTTAGGTAATGAGGCATTCCATATCGTATATCGCCATCATCCACCACTATCGTATATAACGTTACGAATTGTTAATTTCTAACACCCTATAAACTATTTTTATATTTTTATAAGTGGCAACCCTAGCCATAAAAAGTTTGAGGTGAGACGCAAGGCTGCGCCTGCGCACCCGCGAACCCACGCGCTGCCATTGTCCCCACCTACGACACCAACCTATCCAACCTCTCAAACACAGTTCTTTACAATTTCAACTTTATTTCATATACAATAAAGCTAAAACGTCTGCATATAAATATTGTCATGTAAACAAACCACAACCTTAACTTTGCATTTCGATTTGACAATTTGTATCTTATAATTATAAGTATAAAGTTATATTAACTGACAGGCAATTTGTCGGTCAATGTAAACTAAAGCGAGCAGACAGTGTACACGTCCTGTCGGAGTGGAGTCCAACATAAACATCACGTTAAATAAATCATGGGAGGCATGTTGTGTGAATGCGTTTTTTGGTTTCGATTTTTACACGGGCGTGAGTCGTGTATTTTTAAGATGCAATTATTGTGGGTGTTACACACGTAGCTCCGTGTACAGTCGACGGCAGAGACGTGGACCGTACACCAAGGATTTTGAATTTTATACAGAGACAGTAGAACAAGGGTGACTGGCAACGCTCAAAAGAGTGGTGCCAGCATGAGTGGTCCGTCACTGCTGACCATGTGAGGAAGCTCAAATATATAGCGAGCTATAGAGAGGAATGCTCGGTGTTTCTCTGCATGTTCGAATACTAAACGTAGGTATTCGCAGTAGAACTAAGTTAGTCCACATTACTCGAAGTATCATATAGCTCGTAAAACCGATAACTGATGGGAAAGGAAGGTTCTTCAGTGGAAACCTCGCATGTGCAATCACAGTGTATGTCAACCTTCCACTAGATGGAGCGACCACCAGTGCAAGTTTACAAGAAGTCAATGGTGCTGAGGAACGTGCTCTGTGGAAAAAATACAATTCGATACCTTGATAAAGTGATAATACCTAACTTAAAAAGTAGATCATACTCTAATAACTGTTAGAGTATAATCTACATTTTGTATCGGATTTCTTATAGAGTCGGATGCCCGTTCAGATATATAATAAAATCACCTAAAATATAAAACAATTTTCAGTTACGTCGATGCAGATGTCACCGAAGCTCATAATAAAACAATGTTATTGGATAAATGAGATTGCTATTTATTAAAAATAATAAAATAAAAATATCTTATTCAATCTTTTATAAATTTAAATATCATTGCATGATTATTTGTAATTACATAATTTAATTAATTACTATGTTTCTTTTTTAATAATTAAATTCATATATAAAGAATGGTGAAATGTGTGAAACTAGAACCAAATATAAATTATGCTATTTTTGTACAATTGAAATAAATATATTATTATTATTATTACATCATAAATTTAAAACTAATGACGTTCGTGACACCATTGTATATATATATTGAAAAATGTAAACAATCATAGAACTTAGTTTGTTCGCTAAATTTTAAGTGGTTTTTCAGTCGTAAAGTCACGCTGCTTGTGTGCTAGCTACAGTATGAATGGGTAAGCTCGGGGACCTCCTCACAGAATACCAACGTAAAATAGCAGAAGAACTCTGGTATGTTTCGTTTGGTGAGTGAAGGAATCCGAAGGCGTTTATTAGTGGTGACGACGTATTCCATCTTATTCCTCGGTAGTCGCTGTACTCTCTCTCTCTGTGAATAACGATTCCTATCAAGGATGAACATGGGTGACATGGACAGGAATCACTTACCACCAGGTGAAGTGTGGTCGTTTGTCACCGTACATTACAATACAATTGAAACAAAATACTAATTGCCAAGTATTAGTAGCGAGGCATTCCACTTAAACCATTAGAGGCGACGACGCATCTGCACCTTGATTCTCTATGGTTCAAATCAAGAAAGAAGCTTTATTCAAGTAGACTTACACAAAACACTTGAATCGTCAAGATCGCTACTAGGTCCCTAGCGCCGCTTCGGAAGGCAGCTGCTAGCGAGAAGAAACGGCAACTAACTAACAACTCGACTAGTTTAAAATAATGAATGTTTACAAAAAGTCCAGGAGTTGTTCAGTATTGAACACAATGCTTAAATCCAAGCATATATGTTCGACAGGTTGATGGATCAGTTGCTACTTACTACGTGAAGGGTGCTCGATTATCATCCATTTCATAATATCTATATATTATTATTATTTCTTCATGTTTTTACGGTTTAGTTTACTTTTTTATATTGGTTATTGTGATAAAGTATTTTCTTTAGTCATCATTAAATATTTTTGTTTAAATTTAATTTTGTTGTGTAAGTCCATTTTGTGTCAATTAATGTTTTTTTTTACCTCTTGCAATGTTGCAATAACTTCAACAGGATATTTATCGGCACGGATCCTGTTCAGTCCTCAGTTAAGTCAGACGTCTTCGTCATCCAACGTTAAGAGATAGGCGAGGATTTGCATTTATATTCACATTAAACTGTACAAATGCCAAAGAGAGTTCAAAATTACTTTTGACGGCAAGGGCGTCGCAGACAGGGATATTCGCGATACCTCCATGACACAAGCCGGTTCTCTCCAGACCATAATGATAAAAGTGTCGCTGGAGTATCTCGCGCCACTTTTTCTCCAGCGCCCACGCCGAAAAACTTGTACCGAAGTGAAGGGACAGATAGGTAATAATAAAAGTGATATTAATTTAGATAATACTTAGTCAAAAGACTGACTGAGCCGAGGTTCGGCCCTCACCGGCACCCTCGAGTCAGACGCTCTCGCGAAACAGGGTAACAGTCCAAACCGAGGCTCCCTCTCGGGAGCCCTTGTGCTAGTTACCCATAAATAGAGGTCTCGACTGAGTTCCATAAGCACTCGGTCACCTCTCCCCGGTGAAACTGTAAAAGCCCTTGGGCTAACAGCGGCACGAAAAAAAATCTGAATTACTTTTAAACTAATCACGACAAGCGACAATGATCCAAACACGCAACGCACCGCCCTCGGGGCCTGACTCCAATCTATCAGACAAATCCCAAAACTCTTAACGTTAACGTACTTAAGTTCGATGACGTCAAGTAAAAAAAACATTAAAAACTGTAAATTTTCATAATTAGATTCCTTTAATTTATAGTAGCGATGGTCGTAAGTGTCGCCTCCATCGGAAACTGGCCGCAAATCATACAAATAACTATTGTAATTACTTCCGCCCGACACCGTTATAAATAACCAGAGCCCGCGGTTAATGCACACAACCTAAACAAACACCACGCAACTCAGTCAGCCAGACGGCCATACGGCAAGCTTTCCATCCACCCTCCAATTTCTAGAATTTTTTGTGACCTCTCTCGCTGGGACACAGTCTTTTTGCGATCTTCGTTAAAATACAATACCACCCGCACTCTAAAGCAATAAAAGTAGGTATAGCGATAAGCATTTGAGTCTCTTATATTTTTTTTACTTGTAATTGTAGCCATTTGCAAAACTCCGCAATTTTTATAAATGTTTAGGTATAACGCAAAAAATACCAAATATTTCTACTTATAATTATATTGTTTTAGCCTTAGAACAGTAAATTGTAGCAGACCATTTCAGTTACATTAAAAAAAACCATATCTTTTGGCGCGCTTTCGTTGGCGACGCAAGATGGCCGCCGTTAGATGTAGACGCCCGATAGTGGATGCAAAACCGGATTGATAGTGCTACGTAGTGCGTCCCCGGTGACATTTATTACCATCCGGGGACAAGAGTTATGGTGGGCGAACACTCGTGGAAACTTCTCCTTAAAACTTATTTTATTGGCACCAATCCAATGCAAAAGGAAGCTACGCTTCTCGGCGCGATATTAATTCGTTCGATTCAGCTGAAAAACATCATAATTTTTCCTGATAACGGCATATGTCGCTGCGAGTGCCTAAACTCTGCATACGCAAATATTAAACTTCTCCAACTAGCCGTATTCCTGTCACTTTTAAGTGGTTTTTTAAATTAAGTATTATTATTCTCTCTGAACAGCATGCTCGTATTAAACATTTCCAAACATAGAAATACACACTTAGTTCCACTGGATTTTACATTGACACGCACTAAGTGTAGAAGTAATAAGAATGGTAGAGCCACATTGCAGATAGTTTTTAGATGCATCGTGGATGGGTCAGCTTATCCGAGGAAGGACCACACCATTGCAAATAGCAGCATAACACTGCTGCGCATCGTATGGTAAGTTTAGGTATTCGGAGAACGAAGTAACAATCGGGGCTTTCCGTCTCAGTCCACAGGGGTGACAAAGCATCATTAATCTTTGTTGAGCATGGGTGTCGATATCATGGACCTAAGTCATTTGGCGTCATTTACCACCAGGTGTGCTATATGCTAGTTCATCACCGCTAAAAGTAAAAAGTAGTTTTACAATCATTTGATGTTCACCAAACCTGTGTAAACGAGAAAATCGTTTAGTGTACCTACTTTCTTATACCAAAAACTAAAACACATACAGACATAACAGATAAGAACAAAAAGTTATCCTTCTATCAACAAAGGTTAACGAAAATATTTAAAGAAAAAATTGACAAAAAGACACAACATTGTCAAAGCATCGCCTGTTGTGTAAACATCGGCCGACTCGGAACGCGTCCGTCGCCCACCATACTGTCGCTTTTTCTAGCGATTTTGGCGGGAAGATTTATGACCATAGACAAAGTCAATTTCATGGGACGATGCGGAGATAGGGCACGCCCGACGCCCCACCGAATGCCTTTATGATCGAATTTGGCATGGGCTTTTAACTGGAATTGTTCTCGAGTAAACATTTCACCTGACAATACTGATGAATAGCTTCCGCTGTCTTTGTGAAAACGTTGTCCACTTTAACAATTCAATTTCTCCTTACAACCTAATGTTGTCATTTAAAAAATTTTTTTTTGGGATTTTTGACCCAATTTCTGAGATCTTAATAATAACAAAATATAAACATTACCTCCCAAGTACTTTTCGTAATACAAGCATTTAAATGGGCGAAATGAGGTATTTGGCGTTTTTGTATATTCTTAAAATTAAAATAAGTTTCTTTTCTTGCACCCACAATATATTCTCTGCTCAATCCAAAGGTAGGCTGAATGCCTCTTGGCATTAAGTTCGCCTTTTTGTGCTATGTTTGTTTTAAATAAATAATAAATATATGTATATAGCGTTATGATGGTATTCTTTAAGGACGTGATTCTTCCCAGTCGTGCCGACCCGTTCATGCTGCAGCTAATAAATAACTGCAACGTGCCTCTAGCATTGTTAAACCTCTACCTCTTTGGTGCGCTGGCTTCCTGAAAGAAGAAAATTAACAATTAAACATCTACTAACCGTTTATTGTCCTCTGACGCTACACCGTTGGAGTTATCCATAGCCGAACAGGTTCTAATTTGGGCACATAAAACATCGTTTGCCTACATGGCAATGGTACCAATGGTAATTAGTACAACTGATGGTGATTGATAATTGTGGCCCGTGACGTCACAGCCATTCTCAATGAAATTTGAACATGCTGTAAACCCTGAATATTGAAAGGGAATACTACGTTACCTATGATTGGGTAAACTGTTACTCTACACGGAATAAAGGCTTGTGCTTCATTTCACGCAGGTATTTCGTGAAGGTTTGGTCCTACTCCGGTTGGCTCGAATCATTCAAGTTGCTCCCAGTGACTACCTGTAGTGTGGCACTATCACAATTGAAAATTATCTAGCGTGTACGTGAACTCGTAACCGTTAATAACTGTCACATTATCATAATACATTACCATATTAATTGATGAACACAACGTAAATAAACTGGCCTTCAATTACTTCTGTATCCTGATTTTTATTGCCAGCGTTAATAATGTTTAGTGTTATAAAACAACTCATAAAAGTATTGTATTGTTTCTTAATATTGATCAGTTCTTAATTGGTAAACAAGGTAAAGTAACAGCCTCGATATTTAAAGCCCACTGGTGGGAATAATTTCCTTTACTTCGAGGTGTTGAAGCATAGTCCACGCAACACCACTGCGGGTTGATGGCCTTTTTATTTATTTATTTCTTAGACATGCCAGGAGGCCCTCCTCACACTTCAAATTGCAAATCATTCGTAAATCACTTAAATTATTATTATTAATAATGTTCATCGGTGCCGGCAACGGGGATCGAACTCGGTTTAATCTCGTACCGTGAATTAAATGCGAGCGCTTACACACTGAGTTCGTAACTCTTAATACATAGGTACGTCGGCATACTTTCAGATAATTCGAACGTCCGACGGAAAAAAATCCATTACAATTACACTCACATATAGGTCAAGCTAATAAAAGCGTATTAAAAAAAAACATATATACGTTACTTCAAATCGCGTAATAAAATTATATAAACGAAACACTTCACAATATAAAAGCACTCATTTAACTAAAAGCTTGTTAACGATAATTGATACTAAGAGAGCTTTCAAAAAAATTGTTAGTACGACGATACATAGGTATATATATATATTTATATATACATATACATATAAATGTTGTTATATAACATCGAATATAAATATAAAATAACAATGACGCAAATAAAACAACCCAACACTATCACCGTGCGCGCTCAACCCGCGTGCGATCCTCGGCTCTTATACTAATGATTTTGTTTATTGCAATTTAAAATATGGATTTACTACGTGCATGAGAAACACCATTTTGTGGATTCGTATAGTGCATGTAGGGATCATACCAGCTCAGTTCTCAAGGCTTACAACGCAAGTCAGTCTTGACTCTTTCGGTTACCATCTTTCTTTTACTTACCATCGGGTGAACTGTGTGCTAGTTTGTCACGCCTAATATAAATATAAAAAAATCCATAACATATTCAAAAATAATACAAGGAAATAAAATATACTCGTGTGCGGAATACGAAACAAAATCAGCATTAACAAATAAATTCTCACCAAGTTTATCGGCAAAACGCAAATGCCCCACCCGAATGCGAAGCCTGAATCGGCACCTTCTGTATGCCCATCACGAACCATAACACCTGTCGGGGTACGCGTCGAATTCGTGAGCGAGAACTGTATCGACATACAGAGCACGTACTTGTCGCTACATTATTAATTACTGACAATCGATACTAATATATCCTCAATGCTTAAAGACAAATGACTCTATTCAATGCTTGGTTCCAGTGATGACCTACGGATCAGAGACGTGGTCCTCCACTGTTGGTCGTGTGAGGAAGCTCATCGTCACTCAGGAGCTATCAAGAGGGCTATGCTCAGGTTTCTCTGCGTGATCGAATAGAACGTCTAGCAATCTGACGTGGCAATAGGCCAGCCTCGAATCGATAACCGATGGGGAAGAAAACTTCTCGTACGGCAACCTCGTGTTGGCATTCACAGCGTAGGACGACCACCGCTAGATTGAGTGACGATCTATGCAAGTCTACGGGAAGTCGATGGATGCAGGTGGCTCAGGAGTCAGGATCGTACTCAATAGCAGTCTATGTTCAGCAGAGGACTAGTGTTGAGCTGAAATGGTGATGATGATGCTAATGTTTTTTATTGTATTGTGTATATTGTATTCCAATATCTCTCTTTATCTCATGACGGAATTCTTCGATTTTCGTTTAATAACAAGATATGTATTCCAGCTCAGCGGTTTTCTTGCAAATTGCTGTGCGAGCTACACTACTCTGGAATTCCTTGCCCGATGAAATCAGGAAGGTCACCAATAAAAACAGTTTTAAAAGTTTGGTTCGTGATTTCTTACTTAAGTTATATATATATACATATATATATATATATATATGTATTTATATTATATTATGTATGTAATATATGTACATGTATGTATTATTCTTTGCTCGTATTAGTACATTAGTAGTTTTTTTATCTTTTTATTAATTAGTTTATTGCTACACCTAGTCCGTCCGCCCTTTGTGAACTTTTAACTTTGTTAAGGTATTAACCTGGCATTAGCCATAAAGAGTAAACAAATAAATAAACGAGCACACAGGTGATAGTAAGTGAATCCTACATTCATTCAAGGAATCATAATGCAGGTGCATCGATAACCCTGAGGGCAGAGATATTACGGCGAACAGCTCACCTGGTAAGTGGACATCCGCACCACCAGAGGAGTCTTTAAGAAAGGTTCGGTGGGCTCTATTCTTTAACATCTTAGATCGTATCCGTTCGGAAATAACGCTGGCGATAGCTAATACCAAAGAGTAGTTGTGCGTAGCAGAAAATGCATAAAGCGCATAGTGGTGGATCGCTAACCATCGAGATAAGGATGAAATTTTAAATTCTGACGCGACGTGTAAACTCAACGGCTGTCACTAAGAATTCGATAATCATAAATGTTTTACTTTCCTCTTTCTAAATAATTATAAGAGAGAGGCGTGATAGCTCAGTATCTTTGTCAGAGAGCAAAACGAAATCGATCTCGGGCGCCGGCACAAATCAAATTTTATTATTACCTTCGCTATTTTTTAAAAAAAAAACTTGTATCTTCACAGTTCCCGCTAATATTTCAAGCTGTACTCCGGTCTTACGTTAGTTACACGTTCCTTTATCGTTTCTCTCCATAATTTTTATTAATTAATATGTCAGCAACGAACCAAGCCCTCCTAGAAAAGCAACGTTTCAAGGAAACGCTGACAACAAAACTAATATTATCATTACAAATATCTCACGTGCATGCCACCGGTTCGTGGAAGTGTGGTTTTTTTTTTTTTATTCTGTCTCCGAACACTGACATTTTTACACACATTCCCGCATTCATCATTTCTTTTCGATCCAACTTCTGGTGCAGTCGCACCTGTTATAGTATATGTACGGAAAAAAACCTAGAAATATATTTCACTAAAAAAGCCATTGCCATAAATATATCGATAACGTAATGGTTTCTTATATTTAACACAAACACTGCACATCGAAATAAACTTATTATATTGCATTCATTTTAAACTTTTTTTATTTCGACACTTCGAATGCTTTTCAGCTTCGTACTCGGGTTCTCCATAGCAGTGCCAGCCATCGCATATTTAGCTCGCTTTTCCACAAAAAAAACTTATACTTTATAACTTTATTAATATATGTCGATTCGGATTCACTCGCGACCACGGTGACATCTTCTAGTTATCACCAGATGAATTCATCCGTGCAGTATATTTTTACATTGCCGGAAATATTTGCGCAGACACAGTCACTCGCTCGTCGACACCTTCGTATAAACGCCTGCGCAATAACATCGGAGCACAGGGCCAGTGTCAAAGATACGTGACATATATCATACCCAGACCCGACCACCAATCTGTTATACACAAATATTGTACTTGTGTATCTACGCCATTATTTTATTGCGAAAACCTTATCTAAGTACATAAATACTTACTCTAGAAGATGGTTCACGGCAATAACCTAATGAACGTGGATTTGAACTTACGATTTTACCTTTCCTAAACCCATAGACTATATGCTGCATATATTCAAAAATGGGCAACTGAAAATCTTCTTAACATTTCGCACATCATTACTGCAGGATTGAAGAAGAAGCATGAAAACTTACAAATACTCCCAACTCACTCGAACATTTACACTTACCCAAACCAACAAAGAACCTGTCAATGACAGAGCAAGACCTTCTGTCATAAAACTAGATACAAGAATGGCGGGCAGCCGCGCAGTGCCACCCCATCAATCGTCAGCTAATGAGGAGATGGCCTGATAGTGACAGGCCGTGACGCCGATCATATGCTGTGGCGCCCTAATGAGCCCCATCGAACAAAAAATACCTCTCGACTAAACTGCATCCACTTCTCTGCATTTAAACCGTTGGGTAGATTTTAAACTAGATATATTATAGTATTTAAATGTTGTATGTAAAACTGCAATGAAGGTTTGTTTGTTTGTTTGTATATATTCGAAATATCTAATACCAGTACCTGTCTTGATACTAGAAAAGTATCTTTGAAAAAAATATTTCCTATGTATATAAATCTCACAAAGATCTCCGGGTGTTAGAGCATAGTCCATGTGTTCTAAATAATTTTATATTTCCTAGACATGATGTTTCCCTTTACCGCCGAGCACGAGCTAGTAAAACTAGTTGAAATTCACTTAAAATATCAATTAAAAATTTTCATTGGTGCCCCGCACGTGTATTGAACTCTGCCTGTACGCATACCGTGAATTAAAAGCGAGAGTTTAAGAGAGCTTACATACAAAGCTGGCACAACTGTCTAATGATAAGGTGTGCATTAAACATTCATATAATAAAATTATATGTCAAAAATAATACAGTAAATGCTTGGAATATGTCAAAAACAAGTCTTAAAATCATAAAAAATTAATAAATTCACTGTTATTGTAGAGCCGTCCACCGTCTACAAGACTACCGTTTACGTCGAAAATCATATGAGGGTACCTTGGAGGTACGGTGGTGTAGAAATGGGCTACACCGAAACTTTTGAAGGAAGACTTTATTATTTATTATTATAATTATATATTTCATTTTGTTTTGTTTTATTTTAATAGTAATTTTGTGAATATGTAATAAAATTATACGATATTTCCCGTAGCGCGTAGCTTACACTCCCCCAGGAGTCTGACACTTCTGGCTTAACAAATTCGTCTTCTTCTGCCTCATGAATGTATGGTGATTATAATAAATAATTCCAGACCTTTATTATAGGACAATACTGTCGTTTAGCATGTATACTATAGCCTGTCCATAGTCCACTGCTACACATAGGCCTCTTCCATAGATAGCCACAAACCAAGATCCTGGACCACCTGCATTCGTTGATTTCCCGCATTACTTGCAAAGAGTGTCGCGCCATCCGGTGGGATTCATTTATTGTTGGATAGCAATGTCTAGCGTTCACACTCAAGCAATTGAAGACAGAATACTCAGCGAAGTGTGATTATACCTGACTCGTCAAGTCTCGGAATCCAGACGATATTGGAATCGTACGCGGTACTTCTTCGTGCCGTGGATAGATCTCTGACTAAGCGCGAGTAACGCGAGCAAGTAGCATTAACAGGTATAGCCTGTCCTGTACTGACCCTAACAATGCATCCTAATCATATTACATAATTTAAATACACACTGAACTACGGTAAACTTACCCATGGCAGGACCACGCTACAGATGATGCGTGATGATGTGGCACCAGCAGGAATGGGTGATCTTGACTAAGAGAGGACCTCGCCTGTACAGAATGTCGGCGTCAAATAGCAGCTTATATCTGCCGTATTTCTTATGGTGATACCAAGACTCAACTACAGAGGGAGAAGCATTACTGTTCAGTCCACAGAGACATGTACATCTAGATTCTTTGGTTGTCGAAACCATTCACCGCCTAATGGCCCGCTGGGCCATCGCACCACCCGATGGGCAGTTATAATTGTCGACCCTGAGGACTAAAGTCGAATGCACCAGTAATAAGGGTCTTCGGAACCCTCAACAAAATGCATAAAACGTAACACAGCAGCTATGCTGCTATTTTTCTCTGACATTCCGTGATGGCGTCGTCCTTCCCCAATCGAGTCAACTCATTCCTCTGCCACTGCTAAAGAATAATAATTATCATGTGGTCCACATATGATAATTATGATTTTATGATTTCATATGTACCATATATATGTATGTATATTTGTATCTGTTATATATATCCAGTTATATGTGTATTATATGTTTATTTTATAATTAATATAATAGCATTTTAATTGCGACATATTTTTTTTAAGTATACACTTACTTCAATTCATCACCCTATGGTTGACTGGTAAAAGATGCTTAAGGCATTTAGTCCATCTTTATAAATGATTGAATGTGAAGCTTAAATAAATAAATATAGTTGTTACAATGACGGGTAAAGTCGGGTGCACACCTATGTCAGTTGATTCCCTTCCACGTTCGTTCCAATTACCGGCAGCAGCGCACGAAGGCTCCCTCTCGATTGTATCTGTCACGAGCGCCCGCCCGGCCACGACACGCCAACGACGCGAATTAACTTCATTAATAAAATGTCTTACAGTTGCAGTAGCTTGTTGTTTGCCACGACGTATTATGTTTGTCTTCTTTAATTCAGGCTTTGACATAAGACAATATCGTTATGTTGGCAACATTGAGTTATTATATTTCGTTTCTTAACTCTGCCATTGACTAAATGGGACAATATTGATATGTTGGTAACATTAAGTTATTATTTGTTTTCTTAAATTAACCATTGAACCATTATCATTGATATGACAACATTGAGTAGCTTAGAAGATGACCAAGTGGCAACCTCGGACGGATGTCGGGGTGGTCGGGGACTATTAATGTGTATTTCATTTATATTGAATGACAAATAAAAAAGATACATCAATTATAAGATGCCACTCGCTCGTAGATGATGCTTGTTTGCTAAGTAAAAAGTATTATAATTACTCATATATTGTTTATTTTTTAATTAATTTAATAGTATCTTTATCTTTTGATACATGGTTGGTTTAATCCCATTTTATGTATTATTTATTATTATTACTCTAACTATAAGTGTTCTACACCTACTACAATTCATCTCCGGATAACTCTAAATAAATAAAGGCACGCAAAATATATCCTTGTTTTTGTTATGCAATCTCCTATGTTCTTTTATCTACAATCATTATTTTCTTCATGACGTCATTATTTGAGTTCGACAGCTCACGTAGGTGGTCTAAGTCAACGCGTCGCTTTGTTGTCCACCATTGTAATATGGACCACCACTGGGATATCTCCGCTGCTTTCTCGTAATCTCTGCCATGAGCGTAACCAGGAATGGGTTTTAAATTTATGGCACGATAAATAATCAAACAACGGTAAATACCATCTAACGAAGATTAAACTCCAAAGTAAATCAGGGCGTCAATTTTTTAATATAAAATAAGGGGTGACAAACGAGCACACGATTCACCTGATGTTGAATGATAACTGCGGCTCGTAACGTAACAGTCAATCTGTCCTCATTTCAAAATCATTGCTATTTCACAATGTCGAGATGCCGTGGTCCTGTTTAGACGATCCATTTAAGCTGAAACTATTATAGAAACAGACTGCAGCTTGGTTCTAACACTGTTGAAATTACTAACGAGCCATTCCATGCTAGTACACGGAGGTAACAACGCATCTAAATCTTCACTCCGCGCCGAGGGTGGGGTATGGACTGGAGTATAAAACTAAGAATGAGAGAGTCATGCTGGAGTGAAAGACCTTCCGTCACACATGTGTATGTTCGTTTGTCACACCTAATATTATATAGAAAAAAAATAACAAGTTCGCCACATACATAAAGAATATAAAAGTAAAAATCTCATAGCAAAATATAAACACTTTAACAGTTAACTATTAAAAATTATTTAGATGAAACGGTCCACATATTATTGTGGCGGTTATCTGTTTGCGTTGCCGTCTCGTACTTTACGTCCGCTCGTAATTTAAATTAAAAAACTCTCATAAAACTTGTCTGGAGTTTTGTTCTCGCACAGATTAGTAAGCACGCTTTTATTATTGTAGTCTTTAGTTTATGCTCTGGATGCAACTCCAGAACAAATGTTATGTTATCTGTTTATGTTATGTTATGTTCTGTGTTCTAAGCACATAATTAGGCGTCTTCTATTATCCATAGGTATAAGGTTTTATTAGTCTCATGTGGTAATTATAAGGTATTTATCTTAGTTGTTTTCTCCAAAAACCTAACCCTACTCGTTCACGTAGCTTCAAAATACAGGCACAGATCTAACATGATGCAGAAGTTCTAGATATAAACTGAGAAAGGCTGATGACGATGTTGTCAAATTGAAAATGTGGAGATGATGTGATGATTGGAAATACGTCTGACAGACGAAGATTAATACCAATGCTGTATTGCAATCGCTTATCAGAATTCTAATAGTGGTTAATAAGATAAACACTATATTAGTTTTTCATTAAGAAAAAACAGTGATTGAGCATTGGTACAGCTAGAAGTCGGCTTGGATTGTATCTATTATAGTCTTATATATGCCAGTGTGAGATAATAACATAACGCTGCTGAGTTTCATATGCCAAGTGCAGGGATCTGGAGGCCCAGTATCAGGTGGTGCGGCATCCCATCTCAGTCCACAAGAGTAACAACGCATGTTCAACTTCTGTTAAAGATGTGGGTGTACGTGTTTATAGGCGAGCTCTTCGTACTGTGTGCTTCTTTGTCACCCTCAGATTTATAAGCCTCCCCTTTTAATATCTATATTATTATTTTTTTCTATTTAGTTTCAAATTATATTTCTCTTACATTTATTCAAATTTAATACCACCTATTTAGAAATTAGGATTTTGATGATATTTACAGAGTTAGCATGGAGACACAACACGTTACATTATGAATCCTAAAACAAATCGTTAGGAAAACAAACATTATATACACGCAGTTAATATAAAATAAAAACATTTAATACTCGATGTCTATTCTTTTGCACGCTTTTACAAACATTTAAGTAATATTTTTTTGGATTTTACAATTCGTAATACAAACGTACAAAATCACTAGTAAACTAGGCAGCACTGCAGTACTTGAATGGACTTCATCAAAAATGAATGAAAACAGCCAGCCGGTCACTCGGCGCAGACCGCTTAAGCAATCGCGTTAAAAAAAACACTGTTTGCATTATGGCCGCCGTCGCGCCAAATTTGAATTTATACGCTTCGTTTCAAAATTAAAAATGGTCGACCCGGAGACGCCACCGCAATGTTCATTTTTTATCGCTCTATAAAATTTCGCGCTTAAAATTTTTCGAGAGAATTCTAATGCGGTCTTAAATTTTATATTTTTACATTTTAATACAATGTAAATCAATAATGAAAAAAGGAAATATTATTTTACTATTTAATTTTCTAAATAAACCATTTATTTAGTGATATTTTGTAGATTTGGCAATAAATAAGTTACTAGTGTCAAATTCGAGAAACTATGTCAAGTTTGATTAAAAAAATATATATTTAAAAAAAAATATTACCAGTCATTCTTACTTACGAAACGACCTAGTAAGGACCTTCACAGAGTATCAACGTAAAATAACACCATAATGTTACTGCGTTTAGTGTGGTGAGTATCCGGGAACTTATTACGGGTGAAAGCATTACATCTGTACTCAGGCTTGAGAGCACATGTACATACATGTTATGCCGTTGAGGAGGGTATCTTTGGCAGTATTCCTAACTCACCACTCTTAATATTATTAAATAATCTATAATCTAAATATTTACAATGTTTCTTCTCTTTGTCACAACTATTAATAATTTAGAATTGATAATTATAAGTCCTAAATAAAGAATATAAACAAATATTGTGAATGACCCGAGTACCATTGCTTGTGTCCTGCGCGGAACAGGTAATCAAGAAAACTTAGTCATTTATATAGACTGTTGTAAGTCGGCCAGACTACTAATAATAATAATCCTTTAAAAACCTCTGAAAAACTAATTTTCCCAAGAATTATGCCACCGTTTCAAAAGATGCTGAATTATAAATAGCAGCAGGATGGGCGTAGACCCCCAAAAAACCGGGGGTCACAAAAAAATAATTATATTATTAAATAAAATACGAAACGTATGTTTTAATGATGTTAATAGATCATAAAACGCAGCAAAAATATTTTACAAACTAAACAATCATGTCTTATATTTATTGACAACGTTTAAATACATTTAAATAACTAATTTGCATCGAGTTTGTTGACCGGATCACGTCTCAACACACTAGGTACGCTACCGAATACTGATAGCGATGCCCATTACTTGGTTCACAAATAAATCTAAAATACAAATCCGAAATCATTAATAATTTACTCAGTTTGCCTTCACATTTATACTTTTTTTTATATATTGAGGGTGACAAACTAGCACATATTTCACCCTGATTCATGGATAAAGAATAACCAGACGAAACACAGTAGCGTTATGTTATTTTACGCAGGTATTCTGTGATGATGACCCCTTCATCCCACACCCCTTAGAATCAAACTGCTGTATGGCTCTATCACTGATTTTTTTTTTTTTTGTGTATGAGTATTGGTGTTGGTCCAGTGACCTCTACAGCTTTATCTAAAAAGACCCGCGAACAGGAGGCCCGCTGAGTAGCTCTATCACTGTTAAAAGTTATTAAAGTAAGGAAATGATACTAGCGGATTAATCAGAAACTAACACCAGTGAAACATACGAAAGTAACATAAAACTGACTTTACTAGTCAGATTTATGTCAGTGTTACCAGTTCCTAAAAAAAAATTTTTTTTTAATTAATATAATGACACGTTTATGACATTAAACAATCCCGTTTATTTTACAATTCTAACGTGACATCATATGTTTAAAATTTACGCATTTTATACTTCCTTAAATTACGCTATAAAAATGCAATAAACGGCCACGTGTCCCGTGTATTTCTCGGGCGTCCTTTAAACTTGTTAATTTGTGATATTCTTAATGTTTACATAAGCGCACTTAAAAATTATTAACATCGTAAAACGTCTAATTGCATAGATTATAAAGACGCCATCAGTGCAGGTCTTTTGTCTTGCTGCTCTGTTTAAAAAAATATGTAAAATTTTAGAAGTAAAAAGTTACTTCATAGTTTAATATGATTAATAAGATTTTATATTGATTTATATTGCTCGATAAGTCGTTTTGTAAGGTTGAATTTTTAAAATCATTCAAAAATCACTGTCTCTATACATCTCATCTTCTCACTGGGCTAGTATAGTGCGAATAAGCGGCATGTTTTTATCAAAGAAACGGTAGCAAACAAGCAATGTGGTGAGTGCTCACCGCTGTGCATGAACGTCCGCAGCACCAGAGCAGTCGCAGTTGTGTTGCCGGTCTTTATGAAAGACTTAGGTTCTTTTCTAGAAGGTCACCAATTCGTATCGGTCCGGAAACACCGCTGGCAACAGCTGATTCCACACAGTTGTTCTCACAGAAAATGTCGCGTAAAGCGCACTGTGGTGGAATGCCAAACATCGAGATGATGTTGATGAAATTTGGAATTTAGTCGTTTTTGAATGTTTAAACTCAGCGGGTGGAATTAATCCGAACAACTAAAGTACTACTAATTTATTGTATTCACAAAATATATATTCAATGGATCATTACAGATATACATGTCCTTGTGGATACTCGCATCGTCTTAATTCCGAGGCGTAGTCTGCTCGTAAATAATTCACGGCACAATTTTAATCCGTACGTATTTGTCGTTTGTAAATTATGCGATATTTATGGCTTTTAAATCGGATATTAAGTGTTTGGAAACGTTTGACACGCCTAAGCAGGTCCAAGGGCTGTCGAGCAATTGAAATTAACAGCGTATATCGAGCGCGACCGACGCATCATTTTAATGATAATAAACGTGGATAAAGTTCATCTGAAATTAAATTATTCCTGCATAAGAGTAATATAAAATAACCACTGGCGAAGGTTCAAGACACATATGAGGACGGAAGGAGTATCTTTTACACCAGTAGAGTCACACTACATTCAGTTTATAGCTACAACCTGAATGGGTCAGCTCGTTCTGGCACAGAATGCCGGCATAATGTTTCGTATGGTCATCGAGCCGGGGACACGTAACGGATAATTCGCATCTTGAATATTTAGTGAGGCTGGATTTATATGTGATGGGCCGCAGTAACCAGTAGTCAGGTGAACTGTGTGCTCATTTGTCATTTGTGTTTTAATGTTTAATGTACAACATTGATACAGGTTTAAGTAGATTGTTGGTGATCACCTCCTTTCAAGGAAACTAAACATCAATAGCCTACTTTAGGAAACAGTCCACGGTACTTGAGGTCGTAGGTTCCAATCCGCTGCTCGACGAGTGTCGTGAACCAACTCCTACCCATTAAGTGCAGTTGGGGAGACAACGGAAATGTGAAAAATTTCATTAAAATTAATAGAATTCTTAAAAACTAAATGGCAAGATATATTATAGGAATTATAAACATTTGTTAGTTGATTTTATATTTTTTAATATTATAATATTAATATTTATTTTATTATAAATACAATATTTCAATAGTATAATTTTAATAAATAATATTGTTATGTATTTAATCAAAGTGATGTAAGCGGTATCGTGACGTCAGCAAACGGCTCCATTGGAAGACCTGCGTTGGATGTTCATAGCTACCCTATACTGAGTTGGGACCGATCCATGACAACTGACAATTAATTTTTTATTTATATCTTAATCATGCAATTGTATGCAATAGTGTTAGTTTTGCTACAAATAAATCGTATACTTTCTTTATCAAAAAAAATCTTACGAAGGACTAGAGATAAAAAAACCCCTATTCCTGAAGTGACAGCCCTATTTATATACGTAGTTTACGGCAGGGTCCAGCAGTAAAAATGTGAAAGCCGATGCTCATGGCGACGTCAGAACTCGAGGGATATGGGAATATTTTATTTCATTATTAGTCGAGCCACAAAGCGGAATCAATAATAAATTTTAACATACCACCGCCCACATACAATTATTTATTATTTATGCTGCACTTCTAACATTATAAATGTTAAAGTTTGTTATTCAATCACGCGAAAACGTCAAACCGGACTCGAATGAAATTTAGTACACAGTTTATCAGCTGTATTAACACATCGAATACTTTATATCCCTGGGAATATTTTAAAATAACTGTAATTTTAAAATATTCCCCTTTTTTTTACTTAATGTAATTTGTCTCTATTCTGACGACCACACAGACGAAACCGCGGGTAGAAGCACGCGCCGTGGTAGCGCAGTGCCTAAGCGCTCGCATTCTTCAGATGCGCGAGCACACCGAGTTCCATGGTGGCGATAAGGATCATTGTTAATTACAATTTTAATGACCAAAATATATATATCATATATATATATATATATATATATATACAATAAAAGTAGGAAAGCAGGAGATGTACTCAAAAACAAACAGGCACATTTTTATGGCAAAACTGTGACTTTTGAAGAAATATTTTATATTTGTAAACATGAAACGAAAAACATTTTTTTAGACAGTTTGATCATCTGAACTGAATTTTAAAATATACCCCTCAACTCATATCCTAGAAGCGAAATTCACATTTCTACGAAAAAAGCTGTAATTCAAAGCGGTGTACAGTTGAGTATTTAAAAGTTTAAAAGATTTATAAATGGGAGGGTCGACGCAGGCTGGGAGCGTACTCTTTTGAAATTCTAGAGAAAACTTAAAACTGTAATAAATAATACATCACTACCAAGTTTCATATTTGGTTACTAAACCTATCCCGGTTTGATTTGATTACAAATATGAAATTTCCAGCCTATCTCAACTAGACGAGGGTGTTCATCTCACAAGAACGCCCGACACTTATCAAGGTGACCGCACCGGTGCCGCACGCTACACAGTGACGTGAGGCATGCGTCGTATAGTCGTATGTTTGACTGTTTGCCTGTCGGTGCCCGCTGCTGTGTTTGCTCGCGCCAACACCCAACTGATTAAACAAATATGTGCCCTATTATTAAGAATATCGATTCGACACTGGCAAGTTTTTCTAACGCAGAATGATAGTGACACACCTAAGGGATGTAGAGTGGAAAAAAATTAAGCAAATGTATAAGAGGTTTAAAGTTTTATTGAATAAAAAGATGACAGTTCTCGGCTCCTACCCTGTGATCATTAAGCATCTTTATTATAGAATAGCTGGCAAACGAGCAAGCACCTCGCCGATAGTAACTGATCACCGCCGCCCATGGACATCCGCAACAGCAGAGGAGGCGCAGATGTGCTGCCGGCCTTCCGGAAGGTGCAGGCTCTTTTCTTGAAGGTCCCTAAGTAGTATCGGTTTGGAAACACCGCTGGTGACAGCCGATTCCACAGAGTGGTTGTGCGTGGCAGAAAATATTACTATATTTATATTATAGCAGCATAATGCATATTTATAAGGATTTCATCATTATTAAATAATAACACTGAGTAGTAACACGCTGAAGCTTGTTCGCAAAATGAATAGGTCGCCTTGAGGGAGGAAGGACCAAGGCCCACAGAACACTGACACTTGGACCTGGAGTGCTACAGGTCCAAGTGTTAGTGTCGAGACATTGCATCTCAGTATCAGGGTTACAAAGCATGTGAACCTTCAATGTTCGTTGACGATGAATGTCGACGTCAAAGGCTACAGTCGTCACTTACCATCAGTGGACTGTGTGCTCGAATGTCACACTTGTTTTTGTTAAAAAAAATACAGGTGAACAGTGTTCTTGGTCATCACACTCACATCACACAAGTTCCTCTCCATACAATAAAAAAACAATCACAAATAAAGCTAAAACACATTGGCATGCAATATCAACTTGTCTGAATTAGCCCTAACTATTCAAATCCCAAACCAAACCCCGGAATGTCCAGCGCGCGATGGCCAAGCTGGTATTCGGTACAATAATATTGTTCACGGTCGATGCGAAACTCTAATCTAGCAGCTAATGTGGCCGCATGGTTATAATTAGGAACGTTTGTGTGCATTGTAATGTGGCTGCGCGTTCGAGAAGCGATCGCGTGCGGCAGGGCTGCCTCTGTTGGTATGTGGACATGTTGCTTAATAGTAAACTACACTCATCATCATCAGCCTACCATCAGCCTGTATCTGTCCACTGCTGAACATAGGTCTCTTCTATGGCACTCCACTGAGCTTCGGTCTTCAGCTCTTCAGTCTCTGCCCGCTGCCCTACGAATATTATCGCCCCACCTAGTTACAGGGCGCCCTACGCTACGTTTGCCGATTCGCAATCTCCACTCAAGAACCTGTCTTCCCCGACCGCCGTTTAACGGCACATTTTTTTCATTACATTCAGAGTAACGTACGAGCACACAGTTCACCTGATAGTGTTTCCTGCGGCCCGTGACATCTACACCCTTGAGGACTGAGATGGAATACCTCGTCACCAGTATATGCTGATATTTATCGTGCTGCTATTTCACGCCGGTATTCTGTGAGGGCGTGGTCCTACCCTGGTCGAGCTAAACCACTCAGTCTGCCGCTAGAAACAAACTGCAGTGTCGGTCTACCACGTGAAATAACCTGCACACTGCCACTTCTGCATAGAAGCTCTACTGAACGAATTAGCATTAATTCGTTAAGCTATGTCGGTTACTTTAGTTTTCTGCCGAACGACTTCGTGCCCTAAGAATCACTCCGAGTTCGGCCCACAGTTCCCGGTCGCCCCGCTATTTCTGACCACGGCGGCGATCGTGGTTCCGGCGGGGCAGGGTAAAAATCCCCGGGTTACGAAAGGCCACCAACCTCATATAAAAGTAAAGTCATTTGCAATGAATAACTGAGGCTGCACTGATGTCACAATTTTGTAGTCACTTCTTTATTATATTATATTACATGCAACAAACGAGCACACAGCTAACGGATGCGAAGTGATCCCTCAGTGAAAACAAGTTTGGCTTAGTTTGGGAAGCGATGTTTGTATGTATTCACTTGTCAAACTTGCGTAAAGTTAATAAAGCGCAGTCTATTATTATTGTATTTACTGACAATCAAATGAACTTTTCACGAGTATTAATATTATACAAAAATACAAGCGATATTTTGAGAAAATAATTCGGACACAACCCTACTTTGGTTGACTACGTACTGTTTGGAATAAACATGACGATGATCGATTCCCAGTAAACGTGCATGATTACGTGTTCGCTTCTGGTTGTTGTTGGCCCAGCACAGCTTCCAGCGGACGTGGACACGAGCTTCGCCACTGGTATCAGCCTCATCACTGATCTCTTTTCAATCATTTCGAAAGTCATTGCGCTAATATTTGTTGATCTTTGTGCGTTCAATATTAAGGTTACAATGTCAAACGTCGTTGGTCTGATCGAACGGCAGTAACTGAAAAAAGGAGATTTTTCGCGACATTTATCGCGAGTATTTCATCAGGCATTCCCAAATTATTACGGACCAAAGAACCTCGCTAGCCTAAGATGCCTATCTTAGGCTAGCTTTATTTAAATTACGCGAAAAAAACCGAAATAGACCTTACATTTTTTATAAAGTAATATTAGGGGAAGACAAGTGAGTAGGCAGTGGTCCTGGTGGTAAGTGAAGCGAGGTCCATCACACATTAATATGGATGTACATACATACATACATACATCCTCAAAGAATATCGTCAATAACCTAATGGTTTACGGTACTATCTGCGAACCTTAAGGTCTTATTTTTGAATCCGTTGGATCGGTTTGAACCAGTTGGAACTGGTTAACCGGATATTAGCAATGTTAATACCATTGCTAGCGTTCTTAAAAAAAACATATATAGTTTTAAAAAATATAGACACACGTGCAATTTACACGAAATTTCTAGTACGCCCAACTGTGCTGTGAAATCAGTCTTTCTGAACCGATATTACCTATAGGTATATTATATATACCGACTTAGGGAGCTTGAAGAAAAGAGCCTACACCTTTCTTAAAGGTCTTCGACTGCTCTGGTATTGCGGATGTCTTTGGTCGGCGGTGATCACTTACCATCAATGAGCTGCTTCGTTTTTCATCTATTCTATAAATTAAATTGAGTCCTCAGGACACTCATCACGCGAAACACAGCACCATTATGCTGCTTCTTTATGCCGAGTGTTCTCTGCGAGAGCGCCGTCCTTCACCGATTAAGACGATATTCAATAATTGCTGCCAAATCATTAGCTTGAAATATGTAGTCCATATTTAAAGGCTCAAGTCGACCTCGAAATACTTAGTAGTAAAGCAATCGAAGATATTATTACTGGTGACGTAGCATTACACCCTGAACCCCTTTCTTAATAGAATTGATAGATGTTTTCGATCGAGCACCGCTTATATATACTTTTTTTATTTATTTTCTCTTTCACAAAGGTACAGAAAATTAATACAACAATATAATACAATATAAAATATTCGTGTCTGCACTACATTTCCCTGTCTAGTCAGATTACCAGGCCCTCAACTTGATACACGGATATATTTATGCCTTAAATTATGCAAGAAAAATATAGAAATAACAGAAAAATACTAAGAAAAGTGAAAATAAACAAAAATGAAAAAAAAATGTATATTGTACGAAAGTTATGTAATAAATTGAACAGCGCCGGATAAATAGGATCTTTATTTACACTCTATTGGAAATATCCCGCCACCGTCAGCTTCCGGACTCGTAATACGGTATTTAATTAAATCAATGGTCATTTGTCCGGACAAACAATACACGGCCGAGCTAATTCGTTAATAGCCCTCTGTACGCTAACGGACCCATTTCCTTTATCCAAAACTACAATCATTTATGATTAACAAAACAAAATGGATTGTGGTACTATTGTTTGGTATATAGATAGGAACAATTATTATATTTACACACATATATGTATATTAAAAATAAGTTTATCGACCATTACATCATTTGACAACGATAGATCTACACTGCAGTTTATTTCTAGCTGCAGAACGAATGGGTCAGCTCGATCGGGGTAGGACCACGCCCTCACTGAATAACAGCGTAATGCAGCTGTGTTTCGTCTGGTGAGTGTAGGGATCCGGAGAACTTTATTACTGGTGACGAGTCATTCCGTTTCAGTCCTCAAGGGTGGCAACGCATCTGCATTATGATTCCTGGTCAAGGATGAATGTAGATGTCGTGGACCGCAGTAATCACTTACCATCAGATGGACTGTGTGCTCTTTTGTTACTCTCAATGTAATAAAATAAAAAAAGGACATTCCCGTTTACCACCACAACTAATCTTTGAGGTTTCTAGGAGATGGTCCACGTCAAGTCGAGTGAAGTATTGGAACCTATGAAAACAAAATTACTACACGCGGAATGACTAATGTAGAAGACCATACAGGTGCATAGACATCTACGTTCAGACTATACTAAGATATTATTCTTCGGTTGGGAATCGAACACTAGACGCGCACAACAGCATTTAAGTACTCTATGAACTATACCAGCGACCGGTAATGTTAGGTACACAATTTTCGAACCTAGTTAGTGGAATTAAACTATTTTCTTCAAATTTTATCGTATTTATTGTTAACTTTTCTATCCCGACGTTCGAGTGCAGTGTTAGATCTCCTCGTGACATAGTTAAGCTACCGTTAGCAGTTAATTATATTTTTGATCAGATGTACACAATGAAACTATCATTATTTATATAGCATTAACTTTATTTCTGCATATCATTCTAGCTACACAGTATCTTGAGGTCTTACGGTGGTGTGTCTGGTTTGAGATGTAATTTTACTAAACTCGGATCCCAAGGCGATGGTAGCATTCTGTCATCTTCGATATTGAAATTAGGAAAATCTTTTAATTTCAATATTTACACGAATCTAGGAAGTCGGTGTTCCTTTGCGAGGACTTGTGGTTTATCAAATCTGACGTCACGTTGCTAAGGTAGACTACGGACTAGAGCGTCGATGTATCAAGTCACCTATGTGGTATTCTTTTACGCAAGTCTTAATTGATCTGTTTGTTTTCTCTAGGGGTGCTATATTGTTTCTCAACCATGTTTATGTCGCGACTCACGAAAAAAACCAAAAAGTAAGTAAAAAGCCTTGCGATCCCTGCACTATGTAATTATAATAACATTTTAATTAATAGTTTATTTATTAGCGTTTATTTTTAAAGCTCCGACCAGGCTGGCGCAATTTTATTACAGCAGTAGGATATAAGATCACACGCTTCCTAATACAAAATGTACTAAGATCTGATATCTCGATATCGCAGACGATAAATATACTAAATCACATTACTTATATGTATATGGTATGGCGCGAGGAAATCGCGCCTCTGTCAGTTTGACGTATGCGTTTTTCTCAGGAACTGTTAAACTTATGCTTAGACTTTTTCCAAATGGATAAATTTATGAGTAGAGGTAAAATATACATACACGTCTTATATATTTACTTAGTTTAGATACGATGCATTAGGAAATGGATTGGCATATCGCTGGGCGTGCGTTGTACACTAGAGGGCGCCTCGTATCCGCGGTGCAATAACCGGTTTAATTATAGTATAAATTATCACCGGTAATGGAGCGGCCGCCGGTTGTCGCTACGATTCGTTACATACCTGCACAGACTAATTACACACAGATCCGTTAATTAAATTAAATTTAATTAGGTCATATTTAATTAATACGACACAAGTTAGTATATACAAGTGTTATAGGGTGAGAAATGAGCACATTGTCCAAATGGTGATTCTTACGACTAGTGAGTGATGAAGATGGGATCATACCCTCATTCTAATAGCTTTCGCATCTGCACATTAAAACGGAACTTTTTATTACTAGTAATTATAGCGTTGTGTTTTCTTTCAGTTATTATCGGTGACAAATAAGCACACAGTTCACCCGAAAGTAAGAGATAACGGTGCTATAGGCACTTCTATCTATCCACAAAGATTCCATCAATCTCTGAATCAAAGACACAGTAGCGATATGCTGTTGTTAGTATCCTATCAGGACGTGGCCCTTCCCCGGTCGAGACGAACTATTCATGCTGCAGCTGAAAGCGAGCTGGAGCATGGTGAAGCCACGTTTTCTTCTACTAATGCGAAACATATCACATTATCTGCTATTTGAGGGTGGTATTCCGTAAAAGTGGGTTCTTTCCCCTGTCTAGCCGACCCATTAATGACTAGCGTTACCATTTAAAACATCTAGCGTTATAAAAGATAAGTAAGTTTTAAAACTCAATATCACATTTAAATCTTTTATGGCTTTGAATAAATTTCGCCGCCCAGACTCGTAAATGCATTAAATTCTAAATCAAGTATATAAATTCAGCAACGAGATGCGTCACATATTCTTGGCACGTACAGCGGGAAGGAACGATATATAATTTTAGTTTTTACACTATCTAATATGTAAATATAACTTTAATGTTTATACTATATTGGAATTACCTTTACCATAAAGAGCAGACTTAGCCCACGGTGTGCTGAGATGCACATCATCTCAGCAATCAAAATAAAAATAATTCATAATGTACCAACAAATATATAAACAACAAAATAATCTACAGATATCAATATAAGTGTACTTACATACATAAACAATCAATAAATTATTTAATTATTTCATTGAGATCTATTGAATTTGTATTCTATATCACTTTGATATATGTACATATACAACAATATTAATAACGTTATGACAAATTAAACGTACTACCTCATGATCTAAGACCACTTCTAAAACATTACTTATATGTCCTTATGTCGACATAATTTTTATTATTTTATTAGTTTTAAATATTATTGTTTATAAGTCAATCCTTCAGTCTGTTTTACAGTTTGGCAGTGATGGTGACAAACTAGCACCCTGACACCACGATGCTTGGTGGTAAGTGATATCTGCGGCCCATGACATCTGCATTCGTCCTCGATACGAGATACAGAAATGCGTTGACTTAGATCGAACGCCTCGCCACCAGTAATATGGGTCTGGGATCCCTACACTCACCAGATCAAACATAGCAATTATGCTGCTATTTTACTTGTATTCCTGTTAAGACGGGGTCCTTCCACGGTCGAGCCGAAATGACTCGCTAGAAACAAACTACAGCATGGCTCCACCATCGTCAAAATTTACGTATGTTGTCGCAGATCGTAACGATGGTAGGTATTAATAATAACCAGGTTATATTTTTATACAATGTGTCCCGTAAGATAAGTTCATCAAGACAAGGTTTACGTAGGTGATTTTTTGTTTGGAAGGTGACCCGTCAACTTATCCTCCCCTTAATTTAGTCTTTCTACTTACGGGACACCCAGTATATTAACCAATTTCCAGCAGAGCTTCCATCTTTGATTGAATTGTCAATGTACTTCCGAGCCGAGGTTCGACCTCTCGGGCACCCTCGCCAAGGCTTCGTCTCCAGGACCCTTGTGCTGGTTACCCATGAATTAAGGTTGATTAAGGCCCCTAACAATTTTATATAGGAAATCATGTCAGTCGTAACTGTCACTTCATAAATTTTAAATACTTCCCAAATGTTAATTTACAACTATTTAAATAGTACAATTAATTAGTACATAATGTAATGTAATGATACTTTATTAGCGACATAAAGTTATTAAGCATAACATCTACTTCGATTCATCTCTATCTCTAAGGTTGGTACAGAACGCTTAAGGCATTAAGTCCGCCTTAAGCGTTATACATCACTGTATATGAAGCTTAAATAAATAAATAAATAAGCTCTGTAGCTTCAGTACTCTGCCTACTCGACCGTCGCGCCTGGGCGTTGGGAAATGTCCTGCGATTACGAGCTGAAACCGTTGGGGAGGAAAACTTCAGCAAATAGCGATCGCAACCGTCGCCGGACCTCTCGCGGTAATGAAGTCCATCAACTGGAGACGTAATTGTCCAAGTCCTTAGTTGCCTTTACAAAGATATTTAGCCTTTAGTTGTAATACTTGTTGTGCGAGCAAACCAAGTTCAATCATCAATTTTAAGTGGTTATATACCACAGGCTCGGCGGTGAAGGAAACTACGTGAGACCTGCATGTGAACTAAGAAATAATAAAAAATAATATTTCGAAGACATGTGAAGTCTGCCTTACAGTGGAGGACTGTGCTCCAACACCCTCTCTAGAGAGGTAGCCAGCAGTGGGATTTATATAGGCTGTTACTTTTACAATACATCACGATGATAACGGCCTATCCATAGTCCATTAGTCCCGCAGTCCAGTTATAATACTTATAACAATTATTCATTTTTTAGATGTTAAAGGAGCATCTGTAATCAGTGTTCTACATTAATCTGATTCAGAGTTCGAATTTGCTTTTCTTATAGAATAGGCAAAAAACATAATAATAATAATGGATCACCACCGTCGTTGAACATCCGCAACTGAGGAGTCGCAGATGCTTGACCGGCCTCGGGGAAAAGGGGAAGGCTAAAATCTAAAAGTGACCGAGTGAGTGATGAGTTCACCTGGTGGTAAGTCATCCTTGCGCTCTGTGACACCCACATCCTCGATACCAAATAAAGCAGGTGCGTTGAATAAAATATCAAGGACCCTTCAAATTCCATCTGACGGTAATATGGTCTTCAGTTTCCTTCCTTCAGCATTAGAAACATCCTAAACTACTATTTTACTCAAGTATTCTATGTAGTCCACGCTTTACGCGAATGCGGTGAAATGGAATCAGCTGTCGCCCGGGGTATTTCCAAACCGATACGACTTAGGGACCTTCAAGAAATACAGTAACCTTTCTTAAAGGCCGGCAGCGCATCTGCGACGCCTTTGGTGTTGCAATTGGTCTGGGCTACGACCGAGCGGACCTATTCTTGCTACAGCTTGTTTATAGCTACTGGGTAACAGTTAAAGTACGAACTGGAATCCTGCATCTCGACGGGTTTAATTATTCACTTTATATCGCAAACGTCATCACTGAGGAATAGCAGTAGCTGGAGCTGCCAATCTTGATGGTTAGCGGTGATTACCATTACCTCTGACTTATTTGCCTCCCTCTGTTATAAAAAAAGTGGTCACTTGAAACATCATGTATGTATACATGTAAACGTGGCATATGATTTCAAAACAGTGGTAGGGCTTTTAACTTGTTTCTGAGCTCAAAATGAATGGGTCGGCTCGACCTGAGAAAGACCATACACTCACAGAATATCAGCATGTTATCCGGAGTAAGATTTCATTCTTTTTTTTCACCAATTTCTGCCAGAACAAACAATAACTGTTCAATGAAATATAAAATTTAAAAAGTTTTTATTAAATTCAAAGCTTTTAAGAATCGCTAAACTTGACAACAACCGCCCCGGAAGCGATCAGTCGAGATGCAAATCGCCCAGCCTCTCGCAACACCGCGCCGACTTCACGCCCGTTACCCGCGACGGCCTTACGCACTACGGTGTGAACATAAAACATTTTTACATAACACATGCATGCTTAGCACGCATATGCACGCACAGTTTACCATGCACCATGCATGCACGTTCACAAATCACACATTCTATCGCAGTTGAGGGCTCAACTTTAATTAGCTAACTGCGGGATTACGGTTGTATTTTTTTTTATTTGGTATTTTTTTTACTTCAAACTAAGTGTGAATACCGCAGCCCATAAACACCTACGTGGGTCCTCAACAAAGAAGATGAAGTGCCTCATCGACCGTTATTGGGTCTTCACATTCACCATACGAAACACAGTAGCGTGGTGTTGCTATTTTACGCTAGTGTTCTGCGAATGTAAGTACTCACTCCCCGGTCGAGCCACATTCACACGGCAGCTTGGTTCTAGTCTGTCTCTCTGTCTGACTCTATCATAAACATCCTCTGTGTACTAAACGATGTCAACTCCTCTATATCCTCTCCTTATAAAAAATTAAAGCTTTATTGCAATTAACAATGTTCATAGGTATCGGGGATCGTACTCGGTGTGTTCGCGTACCGCGAATTAAAAGCGAGCGCCTGAGCCACTGAGCTATCGGTCAATATAACAACTATAACGAACGACCGACGTATCTTCTACTTTAGTTTCTATCCATATATATGTAAATCTTTTTTTTGACCCGCGCAGCTTTCGTCCTTAACACGATAGTATTAAAGTCTAAGTTGTCTCCTCGTTCGTATTACACGCTGTGCATCGGACACTTTATAACTTATGAAGGACTCCTTACGTACGCGGAATGCGAATATATTATTTGTGTCGATTGAAGACTTATTAGCATGGGAACGTGAAACTCGTTGGGGATTTTTATGCGAATAACTTCACGTTAGTATCTATTTGATATCGGCTCTTGTTTTTATGGTATTGAGGGTGACAAATTGGCACACAGTTCCTAATGGCAAGTGATTCCTTCAGCCAGTAGCCACATCCTCGGTAACAGATTTATAGCGTGTGGTAATACTCAGTCGAGTGGGTTTATAAGACCTACAGTAAGTGTATCGCTGCGACACTGCCCTACCGTGTAAAATAACTGTAAACTGTGTGTGTACCCATTTTTTTTTTCTTTTCGGGCTGAAGGCCACTGTTAGCCCGAGGGCTTTTACAGTTTCACCGGGTTAAGAGGTGACCGAGTGCTAATGGCACTCAGTCGAGACCTCTATATATAGGTAACCAGCACAAGAGCTCCCGAGAGGGAGCCTCGGCTTGGACCGTTACCTTGTTTCGCGAGAGCGTCTGACTCGAGGGTGCCCGAGAGGGCCGAACCTCGGCTCGGTCAGTTTCTACTGACAGAGGATTCTTTAAATTCGCTATGATTATTAGCTATCTGTACTATCACTTCGGAATGCGTGGGCGCTGGAGAAGAAGTGGTATGGACTGGAGAGAACCGACCAGTGACATGGCGGTATCGCGAATATCCTTGTTTGCGACGCCCTCGCCGTCGGCGGGGGCGATGTGAGGGTGCAATGTACGTGTGTTGTGTTTTATGAAGAGCTTGGGCCCTGGTTGTACTCATTTATGCAACAACGATGGTATCGGGATTTGTGTTAATATAAGGATATTATGTAAGCAGTATATATATATATATATATATATATATATATATATATAAATATATACATCCCGATGCTCGACCTATGCGAATTAGCAGACTTGTTTGACATGCAAGTTTCCTGGCGATTTTTTCACTGCAGTTAAATTTACAATGGTTATCAACTCCGGCACCGGGGTTCGAACTCGGTGTACGTATCGTGAAACAGCGCGCGTTTATACCACTGAGCTATCTATTTTAAAGGTATAAAATAATCAAGAACAAATCGAATAACATGTTTCTATTTACGTGGAATGTAGTGTGTAATATTAAATGCCTGGATTACAAATAAAATACTATTCAAGTATTCGAGTCGGACAGACGAGATGATAAAAAATGCGAAGTTGAAGCTGTCGAAATAGTAGCACTCGTGAAACCAGTTTTGTAAATTGTTTCATATGATTTATTAATTTATACATTTCGATATTAAATACATAAGGGCGAGGTAGCTCAGTATCTAAACACCCGTTTTTAGTTCGCAATACCAACAAGCAAACCGAGTTGGATAGATGTGGCGGCGAAAATTAAATTGTTTATCGCAATTTTAAGTGACGCTTTGTTACTGGCACCGGCGGTAACGGACAGCGTCGTGAGGAAACCTGCACGTCTAAGAAATAAAATAATATTTCGTCGACATGCGAAATGCGCCAACGTAGGCGGCGTCTGGAGACACCTCTACGTCCAGCAGATTAACATTACTAACATTCCCGTTAACCAATCCGACTAAACTTAACAACTTGTGCTGGAGATGGTTCACGACAATTGCCGAATGGCAGATACGAACATAAGGTCGTCGAACCTTAAGATTCACCGACCGTACCCTACACCATTAGAATATTACGATTTAATCATCTGATGATGATGTTTATATCCTCCTGGTAGATTTCATTACTGGTTATTGCTGAAAAACATCAACTGCGCAGAATAGTTTATAGTGCTGTAAGCATTCGCGCAAACACACTCGGCACTCACTCGTCACGACGAGTACGACGAGGGCACGCCCTTCCCTATTTGGATGTAATACATGAGCAATAAGATCGGAGAAAGGTTCACGTGCATTGTCAGGGACACGGGACATACGCACAACACACCCAGACCCGATAACCAACATTTTGTGATGCACAAATAGTTTTTCCTCGGCTGAGAATCGAAAGCAGAACCCGTTCCGTTAATCTACACAGACATTGCCTCATTAAAATTCCCATCACTATACAAGGGAGACAGGCGCAGACTTTAGACCACTAAACTGGCAACACTGCGAGCCCATCTCTAGACACGCACGCACGCACGCACGCACGCACACAACTTTCCCCTCATCAGTAGTCCACATCGGATCAATCGAATAACTATTTATGAATAAGACACTCCTGTTCGGAATCATTTGCGAATTATGTGTAAAGGAAGTTAAAGCGAAGGCATTATGCTAATGGATTCTCCTTCTAACGTGATCCGTGTTCTAAGAGTCTCCAATTAGCCATCCAATGTTATCACCGTTTCCTCCGTTAAATCACTGATTGATCATGGATATTTAAATATAACGGTAATGATCCTGGCTGACTTCGGCTCCCCATAACACCATGATAAGGAATCATGTTGCAGATTCGTTGGCAACCCTTGACTTAGATGGAATGCCTCGTCATCAGTCATAAAGGTTTCCGGATCCCGGTCATAACAGAGGAGAATTATACAGGTATATTACGCTATTTAGGTATATAATATAGAAGCAGATTGCAGTATAACTCTACCATGTTCTATTTCTTAACTGATCACATCATCTGCGCATTAATCACTGATGATAATAAATGATAGTGGAGTAAGTATTTGTGTAAACACTCTCCCGTCACGTCACAACCAACAATAAGATCGAAGGTAAGTTCAGATACAGTGTCGACAGGACAAACGATATATGTACACCCAGACACGAAAACCAACAATTATTGGTCTTCTGCTTAGAATCAAACCCTGGACTAGCTATATACTCTAACCACTACACCATACGGTCATCAACACTTAAACGTTTTTCTATTTATAAGACCTACTGCTAAAGTTCCAAAAATTGTATTACAATTTGTCTCGTATTTTTTAATGTCACAAACCTCATACCATTTAAATAATGAATCTCGGTTCGTTTAAAAAGAAAGAATAATTTGTAATCTAGTTTTATAAAATTAAATATTACCATGTAGTAAATAACAAAATGAAAACATAAAATTATAGCTTACTTTAAGTATAGGCCTCGTAGTCATATTGGTTCCGATACACCGCTGGTTTCAACTCATTCCACAAAGTAGTTGTGCGTGGCAAAAAATTTAGGGTAAAGCGCACAGTGGTGGATTGCCAACAATTAAAATAAAAATTTGAATTATGTCGCTATGTACAATTTTATATATCAACAACTGGAATTAATCCGAACAACTACTAACACTTGCCATGGTAAATTTGCTACAAAATGCACAGAGATGCAACATCTCATCACAAAGGCAGTGAAATAATCAAGCCAATCGAAAAGTCAGTCAAAGAAACGTCAGTCAAAATCAGCAGTAGAACGAAGGCCGACCGACATTTTACAATAAATTTATTTATTTATTTAAGATTCATATACAGTATATATAAAGCCGGACTTAATGCCTCAGGCATTCTGTACCAGTCGACCGTAGGGTAATGCGGAGATGAGGTAGGTGTATGCTTAATTTTTTTGTTGCAATCTATCGGTAAGTCAAGACCAAGTCATAACTACGTTGCGCGATCGTACTGCTCCTTCTATTTATCATATTCAATTGAACGTCATTTTTTTTCAACGCCCGCGTTATTTACCGCTCACAACATGACTGCCTCGGCAAAAACTCAACAAAAAACTAACATCTAATATCAATGCAACAAAAACTAAATTAACCTCCGCATGTGAACCGTTTAACGATAAACAGAAGAATGACATGGTGATGCGATTATGCAGATTTATTTCTATTTACATTACAATCAGAAAACACTGGAATAATTTTGTAATTTCCGATATTTTATGCTGTTTTGCCTCTTATTTATTATTTAGATTACAATCAGAAAATACTTCCGGATAATTTTGTAATTTCCGATATTTGATGCGGTTTTGCCGGTATACTTTTATTTAAATTATAATCGGAAAATACTTTTAGATATTATTATACCAAAATTCTTCATTCTTTTTTTTTATTTTAATATCAAATTTCTGCTATTAAAGAGATTCGAGAAGACAAAATTAAACAGATAAAAAAGGGACCGCACGCTAAGATTTGAATATTAGTGTATTTTTAATATCTATTCAATGTCATTTTCATGGTGTTTTAATTAAAAATATACTATATTTTTCCCTCTATTGTGTAAAGTGATATATGTCTATATAACATCACATCTATATAACAATTAAACGTTAAGAGTGCTCAATCCTCACAGGTAAAAATGTATATGTTAAGGAGAGATGTCACTGTCACGGGCCGCACAGTGTTGGCACGTTTACCACCTCTAAAATTTTTTAGCATTATCATGGCCTGCATGTTTGAGATATGTCTCGAGTATATCCTCTATCACCAAACAGTATCAACACGTTGAGAAATTCTCCTACATCCTTTGGAGAAACGTTTCCTACGCCTGCAAGGCATTGCTAAGTATCTGGATAGAATTGTACACAAAAACACATGTCTCTTGTTCACATCTTTGAAAATTTATGTCTTTCTATTTACGTTTATTATAGTTGTTAGAATTCAAAACAAGCCTATTAAATATGTTTTAAAGCTATGAAGTATTGTATGAAAAACTTTTAGTGAATTTCTCAAACCGAATGGCATGCACGGTTGGTATCTTATTAACCGACGAGCACCGATGGCTCAACAAACGCGAAGCTCGCTGTATACACGCCGCTGCGACTTTCATTGAACCTTTTCGAGATCCAGCGCAGTTTTAAAACAGCACTAATTAGTCTCATTTGCGTCACAAAGAGAATTGGTGATTAATTCTTGATGCCGGCTGCGTGACTGCGGGGTACAGGGTTCATGAAGGGCGTCGTTAGTGTGGAAGTCTATGAGAGTTAGTAACTCCATCAAACGCAATGCACAGGTCACTGACATACCAAGATTAGTCTTCGGATTAAACGAACTTGTTATTCTCAAAACTACATATAAAAGTACATAGTACAGCTTGGTCTTTATAAATTTATTATTGTTTTATTTTATTGTATATATATGAGTTTTATTTCTTTTATTATATCCAATTTATTTATATTCGATAACAAGTCATATCATCGAAATAATAATAATAAATCAGTTCATTGACACATTAAAAAAAGAAAAGAAAAAATCTTTAATTAACAATATATTGTATAACTTTAGCCAAGACACGGGATTATAATCCCATATAGTGTTGGTTTTCAATAGGATCTCCCTGAGATAGGAGCATCTGGCAGTCGTGATGTTGAAGGCTCCTCAATCATCATCTTATAGTTTAATTTTACGAGGGTGCGTGTATACAAAGTAGAAAAAAATACATTGAAAGAAGTTATATTGTAATGTCTTGTGAATTTCTTTAGCCCCTGTTCTAAAAGAAGGATCTTGTCTCTTATACGTGTTCTTATGTATATATGTATATATGCCAAAATCCGCCATTTGAGATTGTTGATCCGATTTGTACGATTCTTTGTATATTTAATATGACAATGTTTCGTATCGGTCCCACTTAAATTCCATTCAATTTGGTTGCCTACTTTTTTCCCTTTTGTTTCTCGTCAAACTCCACAAAATAAACTCTACACATTAAAATAAGTTTATAGAGGTGTTATTAATTTTGTATAAACAACCAAATGAAAATGTGGTGCAAATCCGTAATTCGCGTATTGTCAATCATCTCCTAGTACAAACATTTAAGCTTAGTTAGCGTTGGTTAACTGGAATGTTAGTTATATTGATAGCACTGCTAGTTTTGTTAATAAAAACTAAAAAACCGAACTGCGCACAATGTTCTCATAGCGCCTAAACATTTGTGCGAACATAGAGCCACTCACTTGTCGTCACCATCGCTATTCCGATGTAATGCCAGTGCAATTAGATCGGAGGAAGGTTCAGATGCAGTGTCAGGGACACGGCACATATATACTACA
The DNA here is from genome assembly GCA_029286865.1 of Teinopalpus imperialis. NCBI lineage: Eukaryota > Metazoa > Arthropoda > Insecta > Lepidoptera > Papilionidae > Teinopalpus > Teinopalpus imperialis. The sequence continues at coordinate 12,672,500 of JAGSMU010000009.1, read as the reverse complement.
CACCCAGAAACGAGAACCTAAAATTTGTGATACACAAATATAATTCCACGCCTGGGGATCGCACCCAGGACCCACAAGATATATACAAAGTATTCTAACTACTACACTGCGCGGAGGTCACGTGTGTGCTCGTTTGTCACCCTCAATACTATAGTAAAAATTGAGGATTTGCGTTTAGTGTTGACGAAACACTAAACACTATTACTAAGCCACACCGGTGTTCCACACACAAAATCTAGCTCGGTTGATTTAATAGAAATGCGATAACGTCTCGTCTGAATGCGATCGCGTCGTAAACAAAGCCAGGTGAGAATGTTTACTAACGCCATTTGCATTTTAAAATACGGTGCGTTCACCCACGTTCACCTCACCACCGACCACCGACCACCGACCACCGACCACCGACCACCGTCTCCACACAAATCGTTATTATGCTAATCGCTTTAGGAATTTCAATAAAAATTTGTTCGAAACTTGTGACTGTCTTCGATGAATTAGTGAAACCAGTAACCGGGAGATATCGCCGTGGCCGAAATCGACCAGAAAGAACGACATAAAACAAATATTATATATAACTTATTTATTGAAATAAAATACTTGAATTAGACATTAAATTGCTGAACACAAAATACTTAACCCTTACGGTTAGAGATAACCTAATACTACCAGAAGTAACCAACTTAAAACCCTAAAATCTAAGTTACACAGTCCTTTGAGTGCAAGATCTCGGTCAAATAAATTATTAAACAGTCAAATAAAGTACTTAAAGCTGATTAGCCTTGAACCTTCTTAACTCTTCCTTATCATTAACATAATCTTATATAAAATTGTGGTACTTTAGCTCAGTGTTTAAGCGCTCGTTTTAATGCGCACTAAGTGAGCAAACCGAGTTCGAAGCCCGGCACAATTGTTCGACACCATTGAAATTGTTAATTGCAATAAAAAGTGCTGTACCACATCCTCGGCGGTGAAAGAAGATTCTTAAGAAAACTTGCTCTGTCTGATGTATAAAACATAAATGAAAAGATAATATTCCATTTACATTTGAACTCCATCTGCGTAATCTCGTATGCTCTGTAGGAGGTCAAAGATTTTTATATATATTATATATATGTATATATATATATCTAATAGCAATATCAGCATTTTTTTATATGAAAGAAATAAATATATATAAGTAGTTTATTTTACTATGTTTATATAAAATACGATGAAACTTAAACAAAAATATAAAATATAATTAAACAATAAATAAATGCTGGTTAAGAACAACACATACCACAAATAAAATAATATATTAAAACAACAAAACGGAATGGCGCGCCGATGACGTTTGCGTGGCGGGAAAATTGTGGCGGGAAAGACGCCGTCGCGTAGGCAGCGCGGGCTACAGACGAAATAAAAATAACCGATAATCATATCTAGCGGCCGTCAACTCGTAAATATTCGTGAAAGCGAATACTGGCACCGGTATCGATTACTATCTGGCTGTACGAACGCCTCGCACCGTCTCCCGCTGAGGTGCACATGTTCTTGCACCTTTAACACCTCACGTAACGACCACGACCTACTCAAAATTCCTAGCTTTTTAATTACTAGCAGAATATAAAAATGTCTTAATACAGCTATGTTTCGCCTAGTAAGTCGAAAAAACCTAAAAGTCATAATTACTGGTGATGCGGCATTCCATCTTAGCCCTGTATTTGGTTGACAATATTGATTCCAAATCGTGGATGTAAAAAAAAAAATACTGAAATTCGCACAAGTACAAATTCGCGAATATTTGAATATCTGTCTATACGGCTATTTGTAACGTCGCCTGCTACACATACTAACCAAATGTTGGCTCCCGGTCGAAAGGACCACGCCCTCACAGCATAACGCTGCCGTGTTTCGAGTGGTCAGGGATTCGGAGACGAGTAACAATGCACCTGCTTGTTTCCCTATCGTGGATGAATGTAGGAAATATTGTCAATCACTTACCTTAAATTGAACTGATGATTGAACTGATTCGTTTATCATCGTTAAACAGTAAAAAAAATTAGTTTATAACTTAATCGTAAAGACTAAAAGTCACAAATTATTTATTAAGGAAATTATTTAAACAAATAAATCGAATTATTCGTCCATGTTCTCCGCGGTCGATACGTCGTTAAATAATTCAATTTAAACTTATGTCCGAAGATTTTGGGATCGTTTAAAATATTACCACAAATTCGGAGGTGTTGTATGTTGTATGCCCACGACATAATGCCTTTGTATACAAATTGTCCGCATTCACACGGGTTCCGAAATCATCATATTATAATACGAGAGAAAAGTATCAAATAACAATTAAGTTTTAGTAGTAATAAATCAAGAGATTTATGTGTTTATGCACGACTTGATTTGTAATAAGTAATTAGGAATTCATTTGAAAATAACATTAAATAAACGGCCGTGCTATAGCGCTCACTTTTAAAACACTGCACGCGGTCTCCCCGCGTTCGCTCCCCGGTGCCGACACCAATGAACATTATTAATTGCAATTTAAAGTATTGATGTATGCGCTGCCGTGAAGCAAAACATCGTAGGGCGTGTGAAATAAATGAAAAAATTATTTCGAAGAATTCCACGAATCCGCAGTGGTCTAAAATCCTCTGTAGACAGTGGTGACAAAACATCTCCATGAAATATGAATACAATACAATAAAAAAACATATCATATGTGGTGAAGATTTCCTCCTTTTTCTTTTTTTTATTACTTCGAGAGTAAAAAACGAGCACACAGTTCACCTGATGGCAAGTGATTACTGCGGCCCATGAACCCATATTCATCCTTGACAAGGATTCATAATACAGATGCGTTGTCACCCTTGAGGACTGAGATGGAATACCTCGTCACCAGTAATAAAGGTGTCCGAAACCCCACACTCAGCAGACGAACACCGCAGCATTACGTTGGTATTCTGTAACGGCGTGCTTCTACCCCGGTCGAGCTGCTCCCTTCATTCTGCAGCGTAGCTCTACCACTGTTAAAACATCTTTATTTCGCATCCTGATTCCAAGTTTCATGGCTCTCCGTACTCGATTACCTAATCGTGTACAGAGCAAATGCCACGCTACCTAGTGTAACTGGATCTTGGTATTTAGTCCCGGAACGCGGTCACGTGTGAGTTGCCCCACAAACCAGCCGGCGCCTGCCGACACCCACGGTCTAACGATATTTTCTTATAACGTTAGTTAATCGATAATTGTGGTCCATGTTATTTACATCCATCTTCAACAAAGATTCAAAATGTACATGCGTTATTACATCTAAAGAACAAGATACCTTCACCTGTAATTGAGCACGCAGATCCCTACACCATACATACGCTGTGTTAGTCTTCAATTTACGCAATTCTGTGAGCAGCCACATTCACGTTGCAGTTTGGACTTTTTTTTCTAGAACTGGTAGCAAACCCAAATAATTTGATATCAATGAGATCATCGCTGAATCGTCTTTGAAAGATAGAGAGTTTTTGAAGGTCCCTAAGTCGTATCGATTCGGAAATACCCATCGGAATTCTATCGCGATGTACGATGTTTAATAATAAATTATCCCAATGACTCCTCAGAGATATCAATAACAATATCTTTTCGCAAAACCAGTGAATCAAGCTGATTGGAAAGTATCTGGTCGTCATCTATTCAAGCCGCTCATCATTGAATGCAGCCAGATGGAGGGAGCTGCTGAGGTGGAGGAGATGAGAACAGTATTCCATGTGCAGCCGATCTCGCGCCTTGTCTAATTATAAGCGGTGGACTGACAAAACTACCGTCTCTATTAAGCCCGCCAAGTTTTTTAGACTGTAATTTGACCTTGACTTCCAGGTGACCGCGAAACTGGACAAAACGAAAAAGAATCTAATGAATCATTCCCTTTTGTAAACCTCGTGATGAAATCAGTCTCGATGAAAATCATTTCGTATTTTAGTTATTTCATTAAACCACCGACAGTTTAAATGCTGGACAGGATGCTAAATACACATAACTCCACTGACCACTCCATTCCATTTCGATACATCATGCAGATTAAAACTAGTTGTACGATAATTTAAGATTTGAAGAAAATTAAGTATTTGCAAATATTAAATAAAAAATAATAATTTAGATAAACTAATGATAAATTAATAATAGTGAAAAGATTTCGTAGCGCATTACTTACTTAGACCATCAGCTAAATTAGCAAGCGGTGGACTGACACGAAATACTGACCAGCAGACCAGGTTCCTTAGAAAGATCCTTTAGACGCTTTCTAGAACTGGCTAAAAAGATTCAAAACGAAATCTTCTCTGCAAGTTTCTCATGACACGTACGATTGGGTTATCATTCGTTTTAGGTCAACACTTGCTCGAGCTAATTATATTTTATTATAGTCCAGATACCTCGGGAGTTCTTCATTTGTTCTTGGAATTACGATACGTGGAGATAAGCGTAATTATAAACAAGGGAACTATTCATCGGGCAGAAAACAACGGCACAGAGGGATGTCTGTGCTTATGTAAATATTTCGATCGCTTAAGGTTCAACGGGATTCATTTGATGCGAAATAAAATCTAAGTGAATGTGTTTAGGAATAGTGTGACGGCCTCACAGTCCCACGGAACACACCAGCACATTGCTTCTGTGTTTTGTCCGGTAAGTCTTGACGACCTCATTAGAGTACCAGGTTGTTGCGCCGTGTCATATCTGTGTGTCTTGTGTGTGTGTCGTGCCCCTGACACTGCATCTAAATCTTCCTCCGATCTAATCTCACATGCGCTACATCGGAATAAGGAAGAGGACGACCAGTGAGTGCCTGTGTGTTTGCCCTAATGCTTACGTCACTATAAAAGTATTCTGTGCAGTTGTAGTCATCTGGTGACCAGAAGATATCGGCCAGGAGGACGTCATCATCACCGTCTCCTAAGTGTATGGACCTGCAGACCCTCATTACTGGTGACAAGGCATTACATGTTAGTCCTCAAAGGTTACAACGCTTTTGTATTATGATTCCTTATCATTTTCATTTCATTCATACTCGATGAATGTGTGCGTGTTATGGGCTACAGATAACAGGTTTTTTTTATAGAATAGGTGGAGGCAAGCACCCGATGATAAGATTAAATATATGCTCGATTGTTACCTATAGCATAATTAACAAAAAAAGTACATACTAGGGTCTAGCTTCGGTGAAGATTTTACATAATAGCCCTGATGAAGATCTTGTATTAAATACTTTTTCATCAAGAATTTGGCGAAGTACGTCCATCATTCACGAAGCCCAGCATCGGCTTGTAATTTGACACCAAAGAATAGGAATGTGGTAGATACTATCCCTCCAAGGCATGACCTGCCTATAAAGCGAAATATAAGCCTAATACAGCAGCTTTATGATGCTGTTTATTGCTGGTGAGGGTGTGATCCTTCCTAAGGACCCATTCATGTTCTAACTTGAAACTAGCGTGCAAATACCATCGGTAACATAGATCTTTAAGCGCTATAGCCTATCTTGTAGAAGTTCCAGCTAATACTGTTATATACTTTCTAATCTGACTATTAGACATTTCCATACGACCTAAAATGAAATACTAGCCTTGTAGTCGAAACCTATTGTTGGCGTGCAAACAGTACGCGGACAGGGCATTTGTTTCGTGCACCTAATTTGCATCTAATAATGCGTAACACCAAAACCTTTTTAGGTTAGCCATAGTTTCACATTTTCCCGGATATACAGTCTAGCATGCATAGCAGCTTAACGTTTTGTTTTTCGTAAGCTGTAGGGGACCCAGTTACTAGTAACGAGGCATTCCATCTTGCTCCTCGGGGAGACAACACATCTTGCATATTTATCTAGGATGTAGTGGTCATAGGCCGCAATTCATACTTGCCATCAGGTGATCATTGAGCTCTTTTGAACCTTAATATTATGAAAAAAACACATATTTTGTGGATTTATTTATTATTTATTGTAATTTTAATTGCTTATTTACCACACGCTCGAAGGTAAAGAAAAACCTACATGTATAAGAATGAATGAATGTATATAATAATAGAAATTATTTCGAAGACATGTGATGTCCGCCAATCCACGGAGCCGCCGTGTGGGTCCACCACACTCTAACCCCCCCTCAAAAGAAGAAGCCTATGACCAGCTGTGGGACTCATCTGTTGGCTACCTTAAGATTTTATGAGCCCCAGGCTTTACTACTGCGTCCTAATTCATCATCCGCACGTGTAATAAAAGAAAAACATAAAATAAAAAGTGATTTTCTTTACTATTATCCAAAATATTACTTTAGAAGCAACACCATAGCGACCGTATCAGCCCATGGGATCGCGGAACATTACCAGACCACGGCCTCCGATTATGGCGCGCGCCAGACGGTATTACTAGCTCGTTGCTTGTAATACAATGGCAAATGGAGATTTAGTTCAATGCCGGATAATAATAGAGCCACTCTGTAGTTTTTTCTCCAGCTGCAGCATCTGAGTTGGCTCAGTCGGGTAAGGACCACGCCCTCACGGAAAACCAGTTTAATGTTTTCTATATCATAGCATAACTGTTTCACCTGGTGTGAGTAGGGATCCGGGGAACCTGAGGTGACGAGGCATTCCACTATAGTCTTTAGAAGTGACAACGCTTCTGCATAATGGATCCTTATCGAGGTTGAGTGTGGGTGTCATGAGCCACAAGAATCATTTAGCATCAGGTGAACTGTGCTCATTTGTCACCCTCATTAGAAAAAAGGAAAATAGTTTGTAAATTATTGTTGTAGCTGTATGTCATATATTAACTAATTAAATGAATTTAGTTGTCGTATATTGTCTAAAGGGATAAACTACAGGCAGAAAAGCGTAAAAGTATTAAAATATATAAAACATGTGTTATCTTTTAAAAGGAAACCTATCTAAATTTAACCAAATATTAAAAGATAAATATGGTTATTGGTGGCAAATCGTAAACAATATAAAACAGATCCTGCCTTTGATACCCAGCAACAATAAACAAACGTCAATTGTCTAATAGTTGGCGAAATAAATATGAATAATAGTGGACTGCAAAACTTAACGGCGAAGATTCATATCTGCCATATCAAAATTGTCGGAACGTTAGTAACGTTAATGGTTTTAGAAGAAAAAAACATTCAAATTGCATGGTGTCACTACATCTGCGCGGGCGCATAACTGGCACAAGGCTGCAACTCTACCCGACACCACGTGCAGCTGTGCACCGCTCTAGTTGGCGAAACTGTGCTGCATTTGGTTACTCGTATTGTCATTGCCAGTTACAACTGCCACGCTAATATCGTCCTTGTACCTAAGTGATAAGGCGTACATTGCCGACCAAGTAAACTGTTGCCCCAAACAGAAATGCCATCGCCATAACTGTGGTGTCGTTGAACCCGCGGTTTATGTAATGTGTTAAGAAAACTTACAATCTCGATTCCGTCTTTATTTATATCCCTGGATAGTGATCATACCGAATTATAAACAGATTTAGTTAAAAAAATTACGTATCAGTCGAGTAAGGTAGAGCTATCTATAAATACAAAGGTCCAACTTAGACGCAGAGGTCAATCAACGGGTTCCACTCGGCTCAAGCTGCGACATCTTCTTGTTCAACGTCCCTCAATGTCTAAATACAAAAGTCTTCAACCAGTGCTTGTCTTACGGTACAGAGACCTGGTCGTTCACCGCTGGCCGTATGACAGAGCTCAGACTCAGTCTTATGTGCTGGTCTACGACGTGCTCGACGGTGAAGAAACACATCGTGAGGAAACCTGCGTGTTTAAGAAATAATAATAAAAAAAATATATAGTTTCAATGACACGTGAAGACGCCACGTGGTAGAATACACCTCTAGGCCTATGCCCTTTTTTTTAATGTGTGAGTATTGCTGTTGGTCCAGAGACCTCTACAGCTATATCTAATGACTCGTGGGCGGGGGTCCCGTTGAGTAGGGAGACAACAACGATGTTGCGAAGCTGGCGCGGAGACTGCTTCTGCACCATCGCTGCACTCCGACCCCTGTGAACGAAGAACGTCGACGACAACAGAGGGGGGTGATAATACGATCCGAGGGCCCCTCATAAGGAGGTACGAAACCTCGACTCGTCTCGCTATCTAAAGGGAAGCCCTATGCCCAACAGTGGGATTCATATATAGGCTGTTACGTTACTTACATTTTTACGCATACTTTTTTTTTAGTTACAACTACTGGGGAAAGAGATTCTTCAGTACACTACCGCATATTTATTGTTTATAAAAAATACATGCAGTTGTCTATAGTTTACATACACTTACCATCAAAGGAAATGTGTGGTCATTTGTCGTCCTTACAAGAAGATACATTCTTCCATTTTTAACGATAAAAGGTTTACACTATGTATTTATTAATAAAATATCACTTGTGCTCGTACCTTGAAAGTAACATGAAAATTTTCAACCGGTTTCACCCTTTTAAGGCGATGTTAAAACAAGTTAAAATGAAGTTATACCGAGAGACAATAGCCAGATAAGTGTAAACCATAAACAACTTGATGGCCTGGTCTTGTTTTTACTCCGATGTCAACTGGTTACCTTGTTTAGAAATTTATTATCACACCGCAATTTTAAAAACATAATAATTAATTAAACTATTACGACTTTTAATATCATATATTTCATATAGTGTAGGAAGTTTATAGATGTGGAGGTTTATAGATTTATAAAAAAATAATAAATTTAAGAGTGGTAGGGAGACGTTGCAGTTTGCGTTGTTTTTAGTTGCACCATGGTCAATTCGAGCACACAGTACCAGCGTGAAATAGCAACGTAAACCAGCTATGCCTCTTATTGTGAGTGTTGGAAGGAGTCCTCAGGGATGTGCGTCTTAATTCTTCGCTTATTGATGTATATGTCATGCGCCGCAATCGACGCTTACCATCGAGTGTATTGTGTGCTTATTTGTCACCTTTGACAGTAAAACGAACTCGCGACTCGGTAGATGCGACGATATTTATAAAAATATTTTAAACACGATTTAACAATCTGCTCCGTGTCTATAGTGAGCTATTTTTAAATTCTGTCTACCTGCTTCAATCTCCTTTATTAAGCGACAGTCACGACATAACATTGTCGCCTGCGTTTACCTGAGCCCTTTCATAGAAATTTTTAATCCTTGCTGTCATTTATCGTGTTCATCTTTACATTTATTATAATTCTCTTATTGTCTTGAAGGCAACAAGTACCAACAATACGGGGGATGTATGTTGTTGATCTTTTTGTTTCATTATTAGTTTGACTTTAGTATAAGCCATACTTAACGTGAGTGGATAATTTAAAAAAATTGTAATGATCCCAAATCCCAAGCATAGATCTGATCAAATACAAATAATTGAAAGCCGACCGTAATTCGGGTTAACCTTAGGGAGGTCCAACAGTTCAGTCCTCAACGTAGCCATGAAGCAGTGAAGCACTTGAAATGCTGAGTCCAAAAAAAAACAAGAATTTTTGTTTTGGATTTTTTTAATTATCAATCCATCGCGCAAGGGTTGGCTGGTAGATGGCAACAGTAAAGTTTAAATATATAATCCATTTGCTATCTTCAATAATTTAATGATAAAAAAGTCTAAATTTTATTAGCCCGTTTTGTCTGCCACTTGAAATCGTCGTGACAAATAAAGTTGCAGCTTTCTTTTATCTATAGCATGAATGGGTCGGCTCCGGTAAAACACTAATGTTAAATCTCTGCATAACACTCGTGTATCGATCGTCTGGTTAGTGTAGAGATCCAGTGACCCTTGCGACGAGACATTTCCTCAGTCCTCAGGGGTGACAACCCATCTGCATTATCGAAGATGAATGTGGGCCGCAGCAAATCACAATCAGATTAACAGTGTGCTCGTTTGTCACACTCAATACAAAAAAAGTTAAAATAAAGCGATAAGATCTGCACAATTAGTTTTATTTAATATAATATTTAAATGAGTAGTATTCGCGTAAATATAAGAAATCATTCATTTCTTTGTTTAATTTCTTGTTTATTTTTTATAGTTTAACATAATAGCTGAAGTTATGAAAACTTATAAGCAATCACTAACTTGAACTTAATCTTTCTAAAAACTTCTTAAACCACAAAAGGATATTCGTCATCCATATTTCACCCGTTTTGTGGGCGCATTAAAAGCGTTCATTCGGAAGATTATGAAAGATAAGCAGTGGCTACCGCTAGCCGGGAGATTTATAGCCCTGCCTACCCCGCCACCCTACCCGCATGCCTTCGTCCACCGTTACCGTGTTTTTTCTCCCGTCACATTGTCCTTTGTTTTTGTTTTTTTAAAACAAAATATGAATGCTATTGTTGCGGTTGAATATTTTGATTTATATATTTATTAAGCTTGTGGCAAGTCAATGGATGCAGGGTCCTCCCTGCTCCGAGGCCTGTGCTCACCAGTGGACAATGGGTGGGTTGTGATGATGAAGATTTATTAAAAATTTTCCATTTAATTCCTCATAGACCAAAAAACTTTTTCATTGACCTAAATGTCATCCAACCTAAGAGAACACTGCATTTTTACGCATGTATTCTATGTACAACCGTTTTAGCAAAGAAATTGATTTTGCAGTATCCTCCAATAATGTGATAAAAAAGGTGTTTGCAGGAAGCCAAGAAAAATATTTTTTCTTTTCTTTTATGTTTTATAAGTGTTGTTGTTTTTAATGTATCTGTTACGTAAGTAGGGGGTAAGAACAAGATTGCTGTTTTGTGCATGTTGTGTTTTCCTGTAAGCATCGTAAGAAAACCAAATAAAGTTAATAAAAATAAATAGACGTTAATAAGTTTGTCCATATAGTGAATCCCGTATATATTTATACAGTTCCTTGCTGGACCAACTTATCGTAGCGAGGCAGTGAAGACCAAAGTTTCAAATTACCTTCTACTTTCTAAAATACCAAAAAAGTAAGTTTGGACTTACTCTCCTCTGTTGACCTAAATCTGTGCTGATAGACCTTAGCTATTTGAATGCAGAAATTTCTTCTAGAATGGCCGACACATTGACTTAGAAGTAATTAAAAATAATTCAAGACATATAAGTTCTGAAAACGCGTGGAGCAGCCACATGTCCTGTCATGCCCAGCAGTGGTATCTATACATGAAGAGACATAGGGACAATTTCAAAATTACAAAATCAGGGTTAAATTACCAAATTTAATGTTTTAGTTATTTATTTATTGAATATAATTATAATTTATTTTGTACACATAATAAAAATATACAATGGATTTATTTTTATCTAAAGATATTTATATATATATATATATATTACATGGAGAGTAATAAACGAGCACACAGTTCACCTGATGGAAAATGTACCGCAGGAATTAATTACATTCAATAATACATCTGCATTCATCCTTGACAAGGAATGATAATTTAGATGCATTGTCACCCTGAGATGGAATGCCTCGTCTCCAGTAACAAAAAACTAAAACATTACGATTGTTCGTCAAAGTAAATATATCAAATGTACTGTATTTTACCCGTGTCCCTGACACTGCATTCGAACCTTGATCCAATCTAATCGCTGTTTCGTTTAATTGGACCAGGGAAGATAAGGCTGTCCAAATAGACATAATGAATATTTTATATATTTACTTCCTACAGACGATATGAGGGGAACAGGTGTTTTTCGTAGAAGATCTCGGAACCTTGTACCTTCCACAGACAGGGCATGAAATGCGATGTGTTTAGAAAGGAGGAATAATTAGGGACAAATTTTGATCTTTACTGATATTTTTATTTATATTTTATTTATTCTTTTAGTCCCTTTAATAAAGTAAACGAGTGGACTTAATGCCCAGTGGCATTCTCTGCCTGTCGACCCTGGATCCAAGAATGAAACAATGTTATAGATATTTACGATAGTATAATATAATGGATACATATCTTACATACTATGATATATCCTTTGCAGTTGACGTTCTCGGAGAAATAGCGTTGAACCATGAAATGCGATCACAGTAGAGATTGCAATTACCAGGCTCGCATAAACAAGCGATTGCCATGAAATGGGAACGAACCGGAAGCGTTAAGTAACGTTTCGTTGACTCAAACTTGATGACGAGCTGCTCGATATGGTGATACTGCTATTGGTAAACAAGCAGGGTAGAACTAATTGCGCTATGCGAACATTTAATGAATTTCTTGTCTAACTCCCGCACTCTGTTTCGAAATTGTAAAGTGAAACTATTCAGAGTCTGATATGCAAAAAGTCTAGATCACACATGACTTCAAAATGTCTAAAAACCGAGCAATTTAAGTTTAGTTGGAATGTTTAACGGGTTATTAATATTTGTATGTATTTTAGGCATCGTTTCACGAGCAGGGGGTCGCGTTTGTTATTACAGGGGATCAAAATCTGTTTAATAAATATACCTGTATACGGAATATTTGTTTATTAAAGGAATGAAATTTAATGTAGTATTATAAAATTATAGCTTCGTTTGTATAAATATGCGATTAATTAAAATGTTATTACAATTTCTTGGTGCAGGGGTCGCAAGACTTTTAATTATCCTTTTGTCTTTTCGTGGATCGCGACATAAAAATGGTTGAGAAACAACAGTCTAATGGTTTAGGGTACGATCTGCCAAAACATTTCCTCTCTTACGTGGGAGGTTTGGTTAACCCTCATGGAGCAACGTAAGGATTGTACCTCCTCTACGCCACATTCCAGCTGTGGGCCCCTCCTTGTTGATGGAGTGGAGCTGGAGGTGAAACGTTTGCTATCCCAAGCATTTGAAGCTTAGTTGAAATATTCATCGAGATTCTTAGTAGCTTCTACCATTAATAATAAAACAAAATAGCTGTTAGGTAATACAACCTTTAGAACTAAGGTAGACTTAGAATTATCTACATAATAATGGCCAGTATATTCATATTTAAGCCCACGACATGGTACTTGAAGCAGTAATGTCATCTATAGTGCATTTACTATCTCGCTGCAGGCCGGGTTATAAAACATGTGTCCGTAACGCAGCATATTGCGCGCTCACTCGCACTCACAGGTGTTATGGCAACACATACTGATGTACAGAGTTCGTATCGTAATGTTATTTACAAATCATTTTAAACAAAATTGAAATAAAATACTTCATATATTCTTGCAACCGAATCAATTTCCTTTAATTTTTCTGGATTTTGTTTAATTTTACCTAAAAAATTCAAAGTATTGTTGATAACAATATACTATTAATATTGCTTTGCCTAAGTACTCGGATGGTGTATGAATAAAAATAAATATTACTTTGTTAGTTGCAGTTCCATAACAGACCGCAATTATTTTATCATTTACATGAGTTATTTAGTATCGTCGCACTTAAGCTTGCAATCATGATACGCTCACCCCGGGACTTTTATCGATAACAACGTTTTACGTGTACGTCACTACGCAAAACATGATTTACAACCCAGTCTGCAGAGAGACAGTAAACGCACTATACGGTCCCACATTGCCTGAGTAACACGCTACTTACGATTATGATATAGGCATTACAAGGTAGCAAGACAATGGATAGTGGGCGGGGGTAGGCGACGTCTTGCGTACCTCTGTTTACAATGGCACAAGAACTAGCAACACTTCGGTATCAAAAAACGATACAAAAATCCCGATGCTTTGTTGACGGTGCGCCGGTTTATGGGGGAAATATTTCACCGGTATAATAGCTTGGAAATAAAAGAGGTAGGAATGATTGTGTACGTCATTTTCTGCGGTGTGTAGTAAATAACTTGCGAGTCTTTTTGATACGAGATTATAAATAATATATAATATAAGAATTGTGATAGCTCACGGTCCGCGCGCTCGCTGCTAGTGCGACTGATGCCGGCTCAGAAGAACATTGTTAACTGCATTATTATGTGCTGATTTACCACGTCCTCAATGTGAAGGGAAAAATAAAATCCAATCAAAATATCCTTGATTCAAGGAAGTATACGCAAAACACTATTGAATCATGAAGATAGCAATAGGACTATCATTTCAGAGAAGATACGGCGAGAAACTCAAGCTTGTTATTTTTATAAATAATAAGTTACAAAATGTCCAAGAGTTGTCCAGTATTAAACTCAAGGCTAAAAACTAGCATATTTGTCAGAATAATATTCTGACAGAGAATAGGAAGTTTTTTTTATTAATTGGTTCGTTTTGTATGTTGTATATATAATGGTTGGCATCCTGTGCATATCTATGAAATATAAAATAATTTCAATGACAACGAAATTAAATCAATATTTAAAAGAGGCTTTTCTTTCTTCTATCTCCGATCAACCGAGGAGGCAGATAATAAATTGAATTCGATAAGAGAGCTCGCGGACCATTTGACATCGACCGTATCGAACTGGATGGCTACTTACCATTCATTATCCCCTGGTACCTCCGCGGCGACGCTACGCCCACCACGGACGGGGCCAGTCTGAACAATGAGCCCTATCAGCCCTGAGATGTGTGCCTATTCCTTACACCTACACTTAATAAGATATGAATGGAAATAACTTGGTCAAGTTGGAGTGGCATTAAGTTGCGCGTGGGTCTAGTAACGAGTATGTGTGCTTCTAAACGATTATGCTCTCCTGGTAGTTTAACGTTAGCGCGACATGGGAAAGTGTATTTTATTGATAAACAATTTGATTATTTGAAGTCAGTATATGTGTGTGTATACCATATATATATTCATATATATCAATGCATTTGGCAGTCCGAGGTTGCCACTCAAGGACTTTTCTTCATGAGGTATTCCATCTTAGTGTGAAGTATGATTCCTTATCGACATTGAATTTGGGTATTATGGTCAGCAGCAACCGTCAGGTTAACTATGTGATAGTTTGTCACCCTCAATACAACCATACTAAATAATTATGTAAATAATAATGAGTAAGTAAATAATAACGAATAAAACTATTATGTTGTTGTTCGGTCTAGGATTCAAATCAAAAACCCGCGACTCAGCCAGGTACTGTAACCACTACGCCACGTGGTCACTCAATGCTTAATAACTAACGAACCCGAAATTATTTACATTTGAAACAAAATAAAATTATATCAAAGGTTGAAATGTCATTGACATTTATAAATTATATGATATAAATTATTTAAATATTCTAGAATTTACAGCACACAAAAATTGATGGAGATGATTTATTTGTTGTTAGTATGTACCCGCGACTTCGTCTGCGTGGACTTCAATATTGTGTCCAGGGAGAGATGAAATATTTATGTAACCACATTGTATGATTTATTATTTTCCACCAGTACGTGTAAGTTTTGCGCACGAATTCCTTCTCACATGGACAGCTTCACGTCGGCCGCGCATGAGTGTCCAGTGGTAATGCTAGTCTCAACATACATTGATAACAGCTGTCAAGTGGTCTCTTTTACCAGGATATAAGGTAATCTATGTAAGGCTATGTCCAGGCTATAAACTATCTGTGTGCTAAATTTCATTCAAATCCATTTAGCTGTTTTTGCGTGATTGACTAACAAACATCCTCACAAACGTACAAATTTTATCATATTAAGTAGGATTTATTTATCTACATCATATCAATAAATAGTTTAACGAGGTAGATTTAAATTGTGAAACCATAAAGTATACAGTCCGTGACTACAAAAAAAACAAAGATTGCAAAGTTTATGATAAATTTATTCATGTTGTTTTAAATTTTAGCCTTATATAGCCACTTAAAACCAGGATTTATATATAAGTGTAAATCTAAAGATACTATAGTTTATGGTTACTGACAACTGATGTCCATAGACACCTTATTATATTTTATTTATTATTTCATATACAGACAGATTAGAAATATATATTAAAGCAGAACATAGAACCCGAGAAAAGAGAAATATAAAGAAATAGAAGAGTGTTTATACATATAAACAAAATTAAGATGGAGAGTGAGTGAGTGGAGTGCTTAAGAGGAAAGTGTTCTTTCATACATTCGTGTCTTAAATAAAGAGACAGTGCTAAAGAGTATCGTAACGATGGTACTCTATCACTGAGTACTAGGTCAACCAGACGTTCCGCTCTTGTCGGATTGTTCTGTTTTTTATCCTGAAATTAAATGTGGAAAGCCACGCTGCATTGGCATGAATCAGCTAGACTGGAGGAGTACTAGGCTTTAATACCAATGTAAAATAGCATATCACTGCTGTGCTTTATCTCGTGAGTGTGGGGATCTGAAGATCTTTATAACTGATGTGGAAGCTTTCCATCATAAGCCTCAAGAGTGAACACATCTGCAATATGATACTTTATCGAGAATTAATGTGGCCATGGGCCGCATTCCCGCTTTTTAGAGATTTCTCAACGTTTCAAGCAATAATTTTGTAATCTGTAGACAGACTAAATGCTTTCCACTGTTTATGTCTTCTACCGTCCAACAATTCCAGATGGCAACAATAGTTACTTAAAATTATTTTCTCTCCACAATTAGTTTCTAACGATAATTAAAAAATCCATATTATTTTAGTTTTTTATTTTGCTTCGCTTTCATCGAGTGAATCGCGCATTTTAAAACTTAAAATGTTTAAAAAGCTCTGTTTTGAAATAAAACGATTAATCTGGCAAACTACTAAGGACTAAAATAGCATTTCATATTATTTCATAATTCTAATAAATTCATATAGTTATATAAAAGACAAGGTGTCCTAAGAAAAAACGAAGTTCTCTAATAATAAATAAAAAAGAAAACGAAAATCACGTGAGCTGGTCGTGACGACCCATTCTTGCTGTAGACAGTTTATACCTGCAGCGTTCCTTACCAAGGCATTGTAACTCTATTTGTGTGAAGCTTTGAGAATTATATTTAGTACGCACGAGTTTCATACAAGGGATAGGATAGTAATAAGTAACATTGCTCATCAAACAGAAATAAGTGTTATATATTTTAAGGTAATTGGCAGTAGCGTGTCAAAACTATGGAACTGTATGGACCACTTACAACCTCTCTACTTATTGTAATAAAAAAAACAATTAATTTTATTAAACAATGATCTCCAGAAACCAGTAACGTTCTGTGTATTGTTTACGTGGTAGCCAGGCCGCAGTTATCACCTAACTTTAGTACGAATAGGTCGATCGCACCATGGAGTCTCGGTGTCATAAATTATCATCAGCCTGTCCCACAAGGAGTTTACTTTTTTCTAGCATTACTAACATTCCAACAAGCACTGAAACTAAGATTACGCTAGGAGATGCTTCACGACAAAAGTCGAATGGCGGATTCGAATTTACGACGTCAAGTTTCACAGATCGTACGCTATCACATTAGGCTATTGACGTTTCAATGTGTATAGATAATTACAATTGTTTTAGACCGATCAATAACGAAGGAGCTCCACCACCAGCAGGCGTCATATAATTGATTCCGGCGCTCCGTAGACAATAAATCAACTGCTTATCTGTCCGTATCGCCATTCTATTGTCTATGCTCCTGTCATCTGTCATAGGCCATAGACAGCGCACGTTTATTTATTACCCACTAACGCCTCATATTTATTATTTTATTATTATTGTTATCTAAATGGATTTCCGTTTTTTTATTTAATGTATTATAAAAAGAGAACCGATGAGACTTGAGATGTCGATTTTCTCCTGGTCGATAAACACGACGAGTTTAGTGCCATGATATTATCTGCACAAGATATAGTGCCAATAGGATTTGTACACAAAGGCTCTCTACCTAGCCGTCCTCCTCCCTAGTCCGATTTAGTGCGCGTGCAATGTGATCGAAGGAAGATTCAGTTGCAGTATCGAAGACACGAAACATCACTCCCAGACCAGAAAACCAACAATTTATGATACGGCTGGTAGTAGTAGGTACTCTAACTAGTAAACCAAGCGACCGTCGGAGCCTGATGCGGCGCCGATTGATGGTGAGAAATTAAAAGCATTACTTTGTTGAGTGTTACGACATCTATGGAGTGGGATGATGTGATCAATTTTGACTCAAGCTTAAATATCTGCTTTTTAAAAACAGCCTAACAACATCCAAGCAAAACACAGGAGTCGTCAGAGAGATAACATTGGTAGAGCAACACTACAGTAGTTTCTTGCTCACCCTCTCAAAATACCATCGTGAAACAACAGCGTTACACTGCTGTGTTTCCTATGGTGAGTGTAAGGATCCGGGGATTAAATCCGGGGATAAATCAGGGATGGCGGTCTTGAGGATGGACGTAGATGTCATGTGCCGCAATCATCACGTGCCATCAGCCATGATATTATAGAAAAAATAGCTACATTAAATTGATAACGTATGTGATCATCTATTTGAACGTTTTAGTGTCCAGTGTAGTGCAGTTACTTTTAAAAAAACGAAAAATTGCACCACAAAAATTTGCTAAATAATACTAATAAAATATAAATAAATAATACTATTTATTTATCCTCCCAATTATTATATATACGTGATTACTTAAAAAAGTTGGCAACCCTAGTTACAAAATTAAAAAAGAACCTACGAACATAATGCTTCAAATTAAAAGCTTAAATTTCCGCCAAGTAGAGTGTTGCAAGTTACCGTAGTGATTGTTTGCCGAAAATGGTAAAGTCACGAACATACACTCCGAGTTTTTATCGCTGCACCCTTTTAATATTATTAAATTAATGGCCCTTGTATTAATCATACAATTTAATTGGAAGCAACTTATATAGAGCAATTTGTTTCTACAAAGAATTAAGTAGAAATGGTAATATGGTATATATATATATATATTATAAATAATAATGTTAGATCCGTATTGTAACTTCTAGAAACGACCGCGCGATTAGAGGCCCAATTAGAGGTAACGAGTCCACTGGGGTGACGCCGCATGTAGGTACATGTTGTATCTTTGTTAAGGATCGATGCAGTCGTCATCAACCCCAGTCATTATTTACCATTAGGTAAACTGATATTGAACTCAAATAGTATAACAAAAACTAACGTATAACAAGTAAACTCAAGTATACTATACTTAATTGGTAGATAGAAGTCATGATTTGAAAGCCAGCTATGCGAACCACTACGGCTCGCAACTACTCTTAATCGTATCTAATTTTCAATCAAAGTTCATTAAATGGCATTGACGTAATTTTGAGCAAAACATTTTGCTGATGATTTGTTAAACTCTTTAACAACCTCTCACAGTTTTAATAAACGATTACGTAATCAAGAAGTTTAGTCCGAGATTTGACCTAAAAAGCATAAATATTTTAGTGAAAACTGGAACATTTTAAAATTCAAACAGAACTCGAGTTTCATTTGAATTCTTTGTAAACATTTTTCTATCAAATTAATTTTGTTGGATAATCCAAGTTATAACTTGACGTCGATGTCGAACTATTCGTAGTAGATATACAGAGATGCTAATCTCAGATTTACAGCCTTAGTTTGTTGATGGAGCCATGCTGCAGTTTGTTTCTAGATGCAGCATGAATGAGTCGCCTTGGTCGGATGAAAAGACCACGCTCTCCCATAATACCAGCGTTTCGTCTGCTGAGTACCGAGACCCAGAAATCGTTATTACTGGCGACGAGGCATTCCATATTACTCAGGGGAGGTATTGCATGCATCTGCATTATGATTATTTATCGAAAATCAATGTGGGTGTTCGGCAGGAATCACATACCATCAGATCAACAGTGTGCTCGTTTGTCACCCTCGATACAATAAAAAAAACCCTCCATCGTCTCCTTGGCGTTCTGGCGAAAGCACCTGGCTTCTCAGTCTCGGTTCCTGAGCTGATTTATCTCATTATATCGATATATAACATAACAGGAAGAAACATCAAACATCGACAAACGAAATTTTCTAGATTATTTTTTTCCTTTTATTCATTTCTATATACTATGCCACTAGAAAATTTCACCGAGGTCATATACCCTACACACCTCTGACTAGGAGAAAGGTCGATGAGTGAATGCCTGTCTGTGTATTTGTGTGAAAGCTCTGCGTCACTGTAATATATCCTGTGCAGTTGATTTCATCTTGTAACAGCTACAAGATATCGCCCCAGTAGAAATCGACTACAAGAATATGCTCCTCGCAAGAGAGATTTTGGTCTGTGTAGTTTCCCGTCACAAGTCATACGTCAGAGGTTCCCCTTTTTTTCGGACTTATGGCCGCTGCTACCCCGAGGGCTTTTACAGTTTCACCAGGTTGTGAGGTGACCGGGCACTCATTCCAGACCTCTATTAGTGGGTAACCAGCACAAGGCCTCGGCTTGGACCGTTACCCTGTTCCGCGAGAGCGTCTGACTCGAAGGTACCGCAGAGGGGCGAATCGGTCAGTTGCTTCTGACGAAGAATTATCTACATTAATATCACTATTATTATTATATATCTGTACCACCACTTCGGAATGCGCGGGCGCTGGAGAAGAAGTGGCGCAAGAAACTCCAGCGACGCTTCTATCTGTATGGACAGGAGGTTCCCCTGTCCAGCTGAGTTAAGGGGGTTTCATCCTTATCTAAAAATTAAAATTACCTATAAACTATGCACCCTAAAACAATCTTCAAGATCAAGATATAATGCCAAATACTAGAACTATAAAAATATATATTATTAAGTGATGTACATAGGTAGTCTCATAGTAAGTATACTCACATAATAGTAGCAAAGCTTATATCACATTAATGAAACCTCATTTATAGTATGAATAAAGTAAAAAAGAAAGAAACTGAGAATAAAAACATTATTAAGAGCTTTTATAACATTCCTAAATCGTCCCTTTATTCTCTCGCGAAGGGAGGGCTAGAAAATGAATTTCATCCACTGATCGACCCCAAGATAACTGTCTGCAGGCCCTCCGCAAACTTTAATCGATTTTCGTTCTCGATTACGAGTCCAATCCGAAATTTAATGGAATTTTTACATTTGTCCAACACTCGGGAGCTCGTTTTAAAAATCGTTTTAGCCATCCTAATGTAATGCAATGTACACACTAATTTACGTCCTGTGTAAAGTAACACGATTTTCACAAATTGATTCCGTTTAGACGTAGCAAATTCAATAAAGACGTAGAGTAAACGCTCCACGGGGATAATTTGAAACGTTTACCTAATCTGAAAAGCAGCTGCCGTCGGTAAGTGTAATTATTCAGAAAATCCTTTAGGGCGTGTTCTATTCGATATAATGGCGTATGTAGTGTGTGAACAAACCAACCGCGTTTTATTAATATTGGAAATAACATATTTGTTTAGACTGCATGTTCAATGACAAACGCGGGTATCTAAAATGCCTTGTCGAACGAGTATTTTAAACGTAGCAAACAGAATTCAACTACTAGCGCCATCTAGTGAAGATACGCACGTGTCACGCCTCCCCCCGCGCGCACCTCACCTCGTGAGCGATCCGCGCTCTCCGTTCATTCACTTGTCTCAGTCGTTACAGGCAGTCCCCGCTCGCGCGTCGCAGCGTTTGAACGTGTTAAGTTGTTGTTTACGTGAACGTTAGCATTGTTGCAAACAATCGCTCAGCTGATCTAGTGATAAATCTTTATTTGTTTCACTGAAACATTGTTTAAAATTATCGGCCATAAAACGGAATCGTCAGTTTGTGTGAAGAATTAACGTGGAACATTAAAGAAATCGTCCCAGTCGAATGTAAAAATATACGCGTCGCAGAGAGAACCGTACCACCGCGTGTGACTCTAATCGATACCTTTAAATGATAACATGGATTCAATTAGGTGTTGTTTTAGAAGACGGTGAGATTGTTGTGTGAGTGGCTTGTGTTGTGCTGTGTACACCGGTCGCTCGACTGCTGGCTAAAGCGGTGAGTTATTTATCAACGTATTTACGTGATAACGCTTAGGATTTGTTCGCGGCGATAACTGTCGCTGGATCAGATAGTGAAGTTAAAATTCGCTGCACAATGCACTAATAACAATTTTGCAAAATATCACTACGCCGGTAGGTTGAAAATCGCACATCGCAATTTTGCATTCCTTCACCTGTTTCAGCGGCAGGAATTTGTTTGCAATATTCATTTTATAGCATGTACCTTTAACGCGCTCACCCGCAAAAACTTCTTGTACAACAATTTTATGCAAATTAATACTCGAGAAACGTTGAATTACAAATTAAATAAATTGCTATCTTTTTATCTACATCCTAAAATATTTCTTTGTAATAAATGTAAGTTGTGTAAATATATTCAAAGAAACGTATAAAATTCACTTTTATTTAAAAAAAATTACCATATACCACGTTTTCAATCAATACTATTTATCAATGATAACTTAATTTTATAGTAAATTACCATTTAAAATATCTGTTTATTTTTTAAATTTACTTTTAAATTAAATAATTTAATTTAAAAGTAAAGGTAGATTTGAGTACCCGTACACACAGTTTTTATATATTAAAAAATAAGCAAAAATCAGGTATATTTTAATTTTTATTAAAACCAATATTTTATTATAGTTGTATTGTAACCAAAGTGGAAAAATATTTTCTTTATTTTTTACCACTAAACGCTGATATGTACATAGTTGTCGTGTAATACGAATAAATAAATAAGTTAAGTGTATTGTAATATTTACTAGTATTGCTTAAGTCCGAAATTATTACCGCGATTAAAGGTATTTTTAAAATTATTCCATTTACGAAACTGTCGCCGCTGTTAGTTAAAATAAAATGGTCCATCCTTCATAAAGCCACTTCGTAATCGCAACTGCTAGGCGTGGTTATCGTCTCGTTAGCCATTTGAAAGAAACTCATAAATTTCTTCCCGGTAAAACTTGCCGGAAATGCAAAGCGCGCCAGGCGAGAAATAAACTCCCACTGGACTCAACTAGTGCTTTGCTCCCGTACAAAAATTACCGGTAAAAATTAAAATAACCTTTCAACTTCTTAAAAAAAAAAGTAAAATACTGGATTACGTTATTGTGGAAACTCAACTAGTGTTAATATTTTGTTACCGTATCGTATATAAATATAGCGTTATTAATTAACTTAAGCCACCCACTTTTCACTGCATTTAATTTCTTGCAGTTTTTATTAGATTTAACATTTAATTTTTTATTAGCTTTATCCATAGAGAATGGAACCCTATTAAATATCAGTCTAATGCTTGTGGTTTCTATAATTAACTTCCTTTTTTTAAGTTAGGTCGACCACATAATAAAAATATTAATAATTATTTTTAAACTAAAAATTACCATTTGTACCGAGACTCTTGGATTATTCAAACATTTTTACATCGTAATACATAACCTAAAATACTTTAGTGTAATGTCGATTTTATATCGACAGTAGATTATGTTATTGCAATTTAGTACAAGAATGTTTTTATTATCTTAACTTATAATATTTTAATTATCTTGTTGAGTTGTAAACTATGTATTTTCCACTTACAATCTTGTTAAAATTATACGAACATGTTAAAATAATGTTTTCCGGAATATCAATTCACGGTCGCATCCTAATAATATAACATTACAAGTTGTTGGTGATTATCTTAATTGTATTCGTTCGCAAGACGATACATGTCGTAGTACCTAAACATTTTGTAACTGATCTTGAAAACTTATTTAAAACTTTTAAATGTTTAAAACGTAAACCCAAAGGTGCATCGCACCCAGCACCCGCCACCTGATCCCAGGAACTAAAACTTATGCTTTAGGGCTTTGTTGAACAGTCGACTTTGATTAACACTATCAAAAATATCCTGTACTAGTTTAGTAGTAATTCTACCAAAATGGTAATTTAAATTAATTCCATTACATACAACTGTATAATAAAGCTACGTAATTACAGGATATTGTAATTTAAAAAATTATTTAATTTTAGATTATTTAATATAAATTTTAAATGTCAAGGAGTTCTTTTATAAGAACGTCACAATCGATAAACGTGGAATTAATAACGATTATGAAAATTGTATAATGGGAAAATAATTGATTTTGCGCAATTTCTCACAAGTGTTCTCTATGCAAACGACAGAATTAAAATAAAACGTCTACAGAGTTAATCATCCCGAATTCTCGTTCAACATTATTGTGATATTTACGGTCATATTGTAACATATGGATGGCGATGTGTTGCGTACATTCGATGTTGTGTAGGAGGCCTTATCTGCCCAGTTCCTCCGTCCACAACGATGCACTTTCTCGCAAGTCGAAAATAGCCCGAACGCGCGACCGACAGCCTGACTCACGGCTTATTTACGACCACCTCCATTTTCCCTGCAACATCTTCTTGCCGATGATGCGATTACCAACAACAAACTGCACTTAACACGCGTCTGCTGATCAACAATATGCTTTTTTTTATTTCTATGACGATAAATCATATTTATGAATCTTTTGCACAGAATAACTAAAACCGGTTTTTGTTCGGTTTTTCTTAGATTTAATTGAAATCAATACACGACTATTAAATAACTTATTAAAACGTTAAAGTTACATAAAAAATATTTTATGCAAATAGCGAAACCAAAAAAAAACCGCAACGTATATAAAATTTACGATCATAGACAACGTATATTAAATTTCTGTTTGTGTATTGTACATTTTATAACGCCGTTCAATAGTATTCCCCACCGGTGGACGTACCATACTAATCATAAAAACTAATAAAATACTTTCATCCGATCATATCGACTACTAAGTCAAGTCCAGACATTCACTAGTGAAGTTATGCAGAAGGAAGGAAGGTAGCTGGATGGGCCACATGTTTGTATTTAAAATTCATTGTTACTCAGTAAGCGGCCGAGTGTGCAGAGACCTGTTTTACACTCCATCAATAACGTCCAATTCTCATTTTTCAATATTTATTCACATGTTTTGTTTATATGTCGTGGCCACGGATAAACTTTTATAGGTGTATATGTTCGGACATTTGTACCGTTTTAGACCTTTATGGGTACATCTGGAAATAGACGTCGTAGCTGAATGTCCGAGCGCTCGCTTTTAATTGACGGTACGCGAGCAACCCGTGTTCGATCCCCGGCAACGGGTCCTCTGTACACTTGGTAATCGCACTGATTTACCCCCTCACGACTATGAAGGAAACTTGCATGTCTAAGTAATAATAAAAAAAATAATCATCTTTGCTCTAACACTGTCTGTAGAGAGGCCCCGTATGTCCAGCAGTGGGATTTATATATATGGGCTGTACTTTACAGGAACGGACTTAATGTTTTTGGGGTACGGTTTGCGAATCTTAGCGCTGTAGGGTCGCATCTGCCATTCGACTACAGAGCACATTTAAACTTAGTTTGAGTGGTTAACAAGTGGGTATGTTAGTAATATATATATATATATATATATATATATATATATATATATATATATATATAAACACGATTTGATTAGCGTAATCTGTATATATGTAATGGAATCTTTTAATCCAATTCACCTCCACGTCGATGTCTGAATAATCTGTTAATTTTTAAATTATATTAAGAATCGATTACAATAAAATTATGAGATGTTTGTTGTCGTTTAAAATTTGATAGACAAATATATTTACTGAGGGCTTAATCGTATCAAATATAAAAAATCTACTAATTATTTGTATATATACCAAAAGATCGCCGCGTGGAGTAAAGTTTAATACATAAACTGGCAGCTTCGATTCCCAGCCGTGAAACTAATATATGTATAATAAATTGTTGGCTTTCAGGCCTAGAGGCCGAGATGAGTGAGAAGATCTGGGAGTTGAGATCAGGTAACGGGCCATTGCTTCAAGTCCTCAGGGTGATAACGGATAAATGTAAATACCATGGGTACCTACCATCCGTAGTCAGCTCGTTTGTCTAATTATAAATGATTAAAGAGGTGCAACAGGGACACAATACTTTTTTATATAATAGGTGGTAAATTAGCAAACGTCTCACCGTAAGTGATCACCGCCGCCCATGCAACGCAACATCCGCAACACCAGAGGAGTCATGCCGACTTTAAATAATCATGTAGGTTCTTTTCTAGGAGGTCCCTTAGTCGTATCGGAAATACCGACATGCTATAGCTGATGCCACAGAGTAGTTGGGCGTGGCAGAACATTTAGTGTAAAGCGCACAGTGGTGGATTGCCGACCATCGAGATGATGTGGATGAAATTTCGCATAATGTCATGACGTTTAAACTGAGCGGAACAACTCCTCGGAACACTCCGCATTGTCGCATTGTTAATTCGGTGAAAAATGCATAGATGTAAGCAACATCTTTCGCAATGACAATGAATCGAGCCTACACAAAGTCCGTAAAACTCCACGACAATTTTAAGAACGTTGAGTATTGATGCGTTATTTCTCGTGAAACGTTAATATGCATTGTCGTCCGTCACGTGTGCGGTGCAGTACATTTGTTTTATTTTATTTTTATTTCATTGTTGTAAACATTTTAAACCTATTAAGATCTAGAATAAATTATTATAAAAATGCTGTCGAAAATAACTTAGTGGTCCGCGCCGTTATAGGAAAATATAACGTTGCTATATATTTTAATTATTTATTTACACACATCAGAGAATGAGCAAAAATAGACGGACTTAATGCGAAAAGGTCTGATTTTGGGTTGAGCAGAAAAACTGTGACTGACGGATGCAAAGTACTTTAATAAGACCATATTTATAAATTATTGATACGACTACTTTACTTATTAACCATTCCAATTAAGATGCTAGGAGACAATAGTGGAATGGGGACTCGCACCTACGATCTTAAATTTCGGAGATCGTACCCTAAGCCATTAGGTTATTGACGCTTTAAACACTTTTACGGTTTTGTATTAAAAAATCGACAATCCATTATACGAGGAAGCACGTCACTAATAAAACAAGAAAACCATAAATTGCAGCCACCCTAACGCTAATGTTTGCCACAATAATTGTTCAAACTGTTTGTCTGTTTGTACGTTGCGCCGTGCGCGCGTCGACTCAAACAAGTCGCTCCGTAAACAACAGTAAGCGTGGTAACTTTTAAGTAGTGTTTCATATTATCTAACACCTCCTAATTACAGGTAAAACGCATTAAACATAATTAGTGCTCATTTGAACGGATATAAAGGTTGGACGGGTCGATGGCCGCGGAGCATACACGGGCTTCCGCGATTTCGGGGTTGCCAGTATCAAACGATCTTACGGATAGTCCCGTGTTTGTCGGAATGCACGCACATTCAAACAAACAAATTCTAAATTTAAAAATTCAATAATAGAACTATGATGGAATACTTTTATACAACATCTTGTTATTTTAACACAACTTTTATATAATACATATAACATAATACTTAATAACTAGATAGGTACAAATGTCTCTCTTAAATATTATAAGCAATTTATCATTTTTAAAACAGAAGTGTCTATTATAAAGTAGTAAAGGAATAGTTATCGATTCAAACGCAGAAATATATAATCAAGTTAATAATAATAATAAACACTGTTATTGCCATATTACAAAAAAAAGAAAGTAACAAGTTCATATAGACAATAATTTTGACGATTACAATCCATTTAGCGCCAAACTATACATAAGTAATTAAAACCCCTTTAGTGACAATGTATACCCGAACCGTAATATTAAAAGCAGTTATGTTACGGCACTTTGTTTTAAAGTATTATCCGGATAAATTCAGAGGCATGGCGCCTCTATTAACGCAACACAGCGCTCTGTTAGCCCACCAGTTATTGAGGGTATTTACAAATTTGTGCGCGCATAAATTTGAGTTCGGAGCAACGCGCGACTCATTTGCACGACCGATACGCAAGATCACGTACGCTACAGTGCAGTCTTGGAAATTTGGAATAGTTTAAATAGACACTTCCAATATTAAATTAAATTTATCTCCCTTATTTTCGATCTTCAGTGAGTTTAATATATTTTCCTGCATAGAAATATTTAATTGTGGTCTTCCCTTTTCTTTCATACTGAAATGAGTGAGTCAGTAAAAAGAAGGAATGGTAGGTAATGGTAGGTGTAGGCATAGTCTAGTCAGTAATTGAGTCGAGTTTTCGGTATATCCTAGACTAGAAGGCCATCATCAGCCATCACGAGACCTAAGTTCTTTGTTTTTTATTGTACCTAATCAAAGGTCATCTAGAGAATTCGCAATAAAACCGCCCCTTAGTAGTACACTAACCACTGTATAATTTTAGTTTATTTGTTAGTTTACTGTTCTTTGATATTCGATCTATCTCCTTGATCTCTTGACCCTTAACATCGTCAACGTCTCCAGTATAACGAGCGCATATCGGAAAGGTCAATGTCAGAATATAATTATTTTTTTAATTTTAATAATATTTGGGTTGACAAAGGAACAAACAGTTCACCTGATAAGTGACTACAGCGCGTGATATTTAAATCCCACCCCAACACAAGTTCAATATGTACATTTATTATCACCTCTGAATACTTAATTGGAATACGTTACTTGTGATTGGGTTTCACGAACTCAGCGTATGTGGCTATTCCACTTTGGCATTATCTGAGGGCGTGGTCCTCCTACTGCCGAGCCGACCCATTCATACCGTAGCAAGAAGCTAGCAGAAGTGTCTATACTACTGGGAAATATTAACTATTAATACACATTCGACCTCGGTCCTTAGAGTGGACAACGCATGGTGAGCTTGGATTATTATTGAGGATGCATGCAGATGTCATGGGACACAGTCATTACTTTCAGGTGAACTGTGTACTCGTTTTTCACCGAAAGACCACGTGTTAAGATGTAATCGACAGTATTTACACTACACCAAGAACATGTCTAGACTACAGACAATTAAGGTGCTCGGTGCGAGCTCACCTCGAGGGGCACATTACGCGGTTAACACCTCGGATGCTGTGCGAACCGACCGACCTCTGCTCACAATTACGGCAGTTAGGAAGGTAATTAACTACGATGGGCTAGGAAACTTGCACACCTTCTGGTTTCCTTATATACAATACAACCGGGGGGAGAGGTCTCGTCAAATTATGACGTAATAACAGTAAATGACGTCGCGAAGCAGTTACTTACCAGTGCCGATTAGTGACAGTAAAGATAGGCGGCGGGGCGGAGCCTAGCGTGTACAGGATTTTATTCTCAGCCGATGAAAGTTTTAATTTCGTATGTACATGTTTTGTATGTATACACCGCATACTTTACACTGCATCTGACCATTCTTTTATATATACTATAATGAGAGTGACATATAGCATAAATATCTGATATATTTACGCTCATGTGAACTGTGTGAAATAAAATTGAGAAATAAATGTCAATTTTATTTAAATAAAAAAATTGTCGTGAATAAATTTTATATAGATTTTCACTGTGACATCGTATCTGTCTGAATTATGATTCCTCATTAGGTATCAATATATATATGTATATACCATGAGGTGAACTGTCACTGTCATTACAATAAAGAAAGGAACATGATGTCGTTTCATCAGCATCATCACAGACCAGTCCAACAAAGTCCAGTGCTGATCGTAAGCCTCTCTCATACATTACAAAACACGATCCTGAACCAGCTGCAACCATAGATTTCCAGGAAACTTGCATGGCTCGTCGCTCCATCTATTGAGGGTCGCATCCTGCGTCTTCCTGTCCCAAGTTACCACTCAAGAACATTTCTTCCCTTTAGTCGTTTAATCAAATTAAATTATTGTTACTAACATTACATTACTATTATAATTTTAAAAAAATAGTTTTTAAACAGACGTACCGTTATACAGAGGATCTGTATTATGTGGCTGGCTACTCTACAGAAGCCGTTCCAACTCGGAAAAGTTATCTCTATGACATGAAATGTTTTTAAACTGCGTTTTTAAAACGTCATCCCATCCACTAACGCATACTAATATATACACATATACAAATCCCCGCCTGTTGGTTGTAAAAAAAATATTTTTTTTACAACCAACAAGTTTTTCAAGTGCTTCCCATTTGTGGAGCTTTTTACGCAATTAATAATAAAAACATGTCAATTCATAATAAAAAAAAATAGTTGATATGTAAATTTGTAAAAAAAAGTTATTACCTTTTTTTTAAAAATGCATATGAATAACTTGAAGATAAATGTTCGCGAGTGTTAGGACTTTTTTAATTAAAGATTTTTATTTAAAAAAAAAGTAGCGTGGTTGTTAACCCTGGGACAATTAAACTTAACTACGATGAAACTGTTCATTATATACGGGCAGTTAAAACTATATGGTTTTAATGTACGCTTAACTAAATTTAAACCGAAAGAGTTCGTTGTCATTTTTTTTATAATATTAGTGGTGACGATGGGGCACACACTTCAAACGTTTTTCAAACAATTTTTAAAACGACTAAAGGGAAGAAATGTTCTTGAGCTATAACTTGGGACAGGAAGATGCAGGATGCGACCCTCAATAGATGGAGCGACGAACCATGCAAGTTTCCTGGAAATCGATGGTTGCAGCTGGTTCAGGATCGTGTTTTGTGATCTATGGGAGAGGCTTACGATCAGCACTGGACTTTGTGAACAGACTTTGATGATGCTGATGGTGCAAGGACATAATATTCCTTTCTTTATTGTATTGACAGTGACAGTTCACCTCATGGTATATACATATATATATATATATTAATTCTTAATCATATTCATCATAATTCAGACAGATACGATGTCACAGTGAAAATCTATATAAAATTTATTTACGACAATTTTTTTTATCTAAATAAAAATGACAAACAAACACACAGTTCACATGAGCGTAGTTCATATAGTATATATAAAGGAATGGTCAGATGCAGTGTAAAATTACGGTGTATACCTACAAAACATTAACATTCACCATTCTTCCAACTGAGCTTAAATTCTTGTTTTTATGAGATGATTTCTAGTAGACGTTCTCGAATTGTGGATTCGAACTGACGCCAATTATTAAACTATGGACGTTATTACAGTTGTTGTGTACATAGCGCCACTGGTGGTGAGTGGTGAGTGGGGGGGGGGGGGGCGTCACTCAGATTACCTAATCGCCTACGTAAACAAGAGCGTTCATACATCCCGGTTAGACGAGTTAATGCGGATATATTCATTATTTTGCCTTATTTATTTTTACCACACGTTCCTGTTTAAATTGGTCATAGGTTTAACTCCTATCAAAGGTATTATATAGAAGTATATATGAGCATACTAATTCCATCAAACAGTGATAGGTTTCTGTAGCATGCAGGACCGTATTAAATGGCATAAGAATGATAAGAGATTGCGGCCCGTCCGTACACACATTCGTTCTCGGTAAGGAGTCCTAATGAAGATACCTTAGCTGGAGGATTGTAAAGGTCAGTTTGAAAGAAACTGAATTTGAGTTTATTGCGGTTCCCTTGTATCACTATTTTTTTATATTATATCACTGCTGTATAGTTTAAAATGTTTGACGTGCGATAGGCACTCCAAAGCACGGTACAAATTTAGTTAACCCGTACACTAAACCATTACATAAACGATAGTTTTAACTGGCCGTATATATTGAACAGTTTGAACTGTGTTCTCGTTTGTCGCGTCCAAACTAAAAACTTAAAGAAACACATGAGATTCGTCGATCCCTACAATAACTTGAAGTTAGACCACACAGCTAACGTATTGGGAATAACCTCTAGAACTCAAAACGAGTTGCATTACTTATCCCCCCCCCCTCCATCAATCCCCTATCCTCTCGTACACCGCGGAGACCCTTAGTTAGACTATTAAGAAAACTAACGAGCCCCCGCGATCGCCCGCTGCGTAACTGCTGCGGTCCCGTCCCTATTATAATTCATCTCCTTATTAATATAATATATCTGTCTAAAACACACAAACATGTACGATTTTTCTACATCAATAATGCATTTCTTTTTATGTGTACCTCTGTTTTTTTACTAATAAAATATTTTTTATTTTTATTTAAAAAATAACTACATAAGCAATGCTACTAACATTCTGATTAACCACTGCAACTAAGCTTAATGTTTGTGCTAGAAGATGGTTCAAGAGAATAGTCGAATGGCGGATTTGAACGTACGACCTTAAGTTTTTCAGACCGTATCTTAAATCATTAGGCTATTGACGCTTCACCTGAAAACGGCGCCTAAGTCTAGTTACTTTCAAGTCAAGTCAATCTTTACTTTCTTTCTTTCTTGTGTGAACCACAATGTAATAGGTGTTTGGTACAACGTTTGAAGTGATATATATATATATATATATTACCGTATTAACGGTGACAAACGAAGCACACAGTTCACCTGATAGTAACCGTCCCGTGACAACCATTTAATGCTAGTAAAGGTATTGTAATACAGATGCCTTGTCACCGCTGAGGACTGATATCAAATGTCACGTCACCAGTCATTTGCACTTTAAAATTTTTACCCTAAGCTTACGTTCACACCCAGATCTGTTTCAAAACTTTCCCAATAAATTGGAGCGCCTTCTCAACACCTGTATTAGGTTTATGTTCCGCTTACGTTCCTCCCTTTAGATAGCGATCCGAGTCGAGGTTTCGTACCTCCTTATGAGGGGCCCTCGTATCGTATTATCGCCCCCCTCTTTTGTCGTCGACGTTCTTCGTCCACAGGGGTAGTGCAGCAGCAGTCTCCGCGCCAGCTTCGCAGCGTCGTCGTTGTTTCCCTGCTCAGCGGGCCTCCCGCTCGCGAACCTAATTAGATAAAGCTGTAGAGGTCTCTGGACCAAGAGCAACAATCACACACAAAAAAATAACTTCCGCGTCCGTAAGTATGACCGTATGTCATTTTATCGCTCTAAGCTTGTATGGCTTGTTATCCGTCGAAGCTCCAGAATTTCACAAGTTCTATACTCAATATGGAATAATTCTAATTCTCGTCTTAAGAATTCTCTTCATCTTTATTCTACTCATATCATAGTAGAATAAAGATCGTCGTTACAACCGTCTCGATTCATATGCGGCAGCACGGTGCTGGTTTCTTTAATTCTCCTACTGTTTAGGCTCCACAGCTCTGGAACGCCTGCCCGATCACATTTAACGAACTCCAAATAAAAATAATTAAACATTGATTCGTGTGTTTAAGAATTATTTATATCACTTTATATTTATTATATATTTAAGGTGGATGATACTTATTGTATAATGTATTTGTATTAATTATGTATATATATATATATATGTATTTCATTTACTATGTTTCATATGATTAGTGAATAGTTAGGATTATTTTGTTATTGGTACCTACAGTCAATGTTCCTCCATCTCAAGGGTTCACTGCTAGAGAATACCAAAAGACATTAAGTCCGCACATTGTACCCTCTTTTTAAAATAAGGTGTTTACGATTGAAGATGAAATAACCAAATAAATAATAATGGTCGGCGGCTCTTTCTCCGGCTATAACTAGAAACTAACTGCAGTGTGGCCCTGCCGCAGCTTTCTGATTATTAACCGATAACAATAGGCATTAGCCTCAGATGTTGAAATATCACAGCCAGCTCGCCACACGTGTGAAGGGGAAGCGGCTGTGTTTATAAAATAATGAGCTTCCAACCCATAACACTGATGGTTGATAATAACTTGATTTGCTAATGTTAACATGATTATCTAAACATGGCGGCAACGTGGCGCACTTGAAGTAATGCTGCAGTTCGTTTCTAGCTACAGCTTGCAGCAGTAGGACCACGCTCTCACAGAATACCAGCGTGAAATAGCCGCATGATGCTGCTGTGTTTCGTCTGGTGAGTGTAGGGATCCGGAGACCTTTACCTTACTTACTTTTTTACTTACTGGTGCCGAGGCGTTCCATCTCAGTCCTCAAGGGTGACAGTCCTGAATTATGATTCCTTGTCAAGGATTAATGTAGAATTTTCCTGGGCCGCAGGAATCACTTACCATCAGGTGAACTGTGTGTGAATTTGTTACTTACAATGTAATAAAAAAAAAGTAAAAAAGAAACCTGACTGGTGTGTCACGGGTGCTGTGCGATCCAAGCGAGAAGCAATCATCATATATATATCAAAATATCATCGTCCTGTTGTTCATTGCGTATACACTTGGGCAGAATGGAAGAACATAATAAAACGAAAATAGAGACGTAAACACAAAACATAATATACATGTATTTATGTGTAAATATATATATAGATATGTATAATTTGATATTTTTATCTAATTCAACCTTTTTTTATTTTTATGCCTACCAACATATTCTCTCGAACTCCCAGGTTTGACTGGTAGAGAATGCCACTAGGCATTAAGTCCACCCTTGTAAACCTGTTATATAGGGAACATAAAGAATAAATAAATAATTAATTTCAACGTGGCTCTACCACTGTAAAAGTTTCTATCAAACGGGAATCATTTCAAAAATCTTAAAAATATTCTTCTCGTAATATGAACAGTTTTAAACGCAAGTTTTGGAGTAATCCCTGCAAGGGTTATTATCAGCGGGGAACAAATCCCTGGAGCGTGCGTGGCGGCGGGGAGGGGTCGCGGGGGATTGCCGGGGATTAAGTTATCAGTAATTATAACTGATACGCACTACACGCCACACCGCTGAACGATTTCTTTTTTTATCTACAGTTAATGCACGTGATTTCGTACGATACAAATGTTTCATGTCGAACTTATTTAGAGATAATGTGACACATTACCCCTTGAACGTCGGATTTATGCATAGACTAACATATTCCCGCGACTTCGTCTTCTTTAAATTCAGAATTAAGTCCAGAGAGAAATGTAAGAGTAATAAAAAAGAACAAAAAAATTAACTCGGCCAATTAACATTGAGCTTACCGATGTGAAATTACAGCATAACGATGCCGTGTTTCATATTCCATCTCACTCCTCAGGGTTGATAAAGCATGTGCATCTTGAATGTATGTTGAGGAAGCATGTAGATATCATCTGGTAACATGGCTACACAACATACGAAACGAAAACGCTTATAGACTAGCTTAACGACAACGCTCGAATTATAGATTTTAAGTAACTACTTTCAAGTTTCGCAGACCGCACCCTAAACCATTAAGCTTTTATTACCATTAAACAAATTTAAATGGTTTTCTTATTTTTAATTAATATATAACACACGTGACCTGTCTGCTTGTTTGTCACCCTTAATGTTATAAAAGAAACAAAGCTCTCGAGTTGATACTGTCCGTGTACCAGGAAGACACCGCGCACGTCCGCCGGTGAAAGTTCGTAAGAGCCTTAGTTTATATCCATCCAGTGCAGTTACCACGCACTACTGTTTTAGAAAGGGTCTCTATTATTGTGCACAATGCTTTCTTTATATAATAATAGTTGTGACACAATGTGCACACAATGCACCGTCCATGTTAAGTGATCCTCAACAAAGATTTGAGACATATTGCTCGCAATTAGCTTCGTCATTTTTAATGCTAAGTGCTAAGGATATTAATAACTAGCGACAGTCTCACCGTCCGGATGTGTGTGCGTCTACAAGAGAGGAGTGAATAGACATTTACTGAAGTAGTTCCCTCTACCATCAATGTATACATGTACTTAACACCAGGTGGGATGTACCACCATTTAAAAAAAGAATGCCTCGTCACCTGGGATTAGATCTTTTTATCCATACACTCACCGTATGAAACACAGCGGCGTTGTGCTACTATTTTATCTTATAGTGCCGTAAGAAGCACAGAAGCACTCCTCGTTCCCTTACCTATTCCGACGCATGCTGAGATACACTATCTAGGACATATATTAAACACTCAGACCAGAACCGAAAACCACCAGTTTATGACGCGCAAATATTATTTTTCGCCTGGGGATAGAACGCAGAACCCGCGACGTAGCAGCCAGATACTTCATCCACTACACCTTGCGGCTGATACTCATGCATGGCATACTTGAACATCTGTGTCTTGGATACCGCAACAATGTCATATAATACAATAAGTACAAACCAGGAAGACATCACCATCAACAATAAAATCGAATATAACCAATTCCCAACCTGTCACATCACTTAATTTCGCCTGCATAACCGTCGCTTCGACGGATCCGGACTCGTGTTACGTTAGCGAGCCTAGCCTTCCGTATCGGCCGCTTCAATAAATCATTGCGCCGATATCGTGCCGATACCGCGTCTCCGTAATTAAACACTGCCCGTCATCGATCACTGATACCGGCGACAACGCGGCGCGGGCAATTTGTCGCACAGAGTAAGAATGCAGTAGGAGGAAGCACTTGGGGTTTTTTTGTCTTTTTTTTAGTGTATGTGTGATGCTGTTGGTCCAGAAACTTTACAGCTATAACTAAACAGACTCGTGAGCGGGAGGCTCGCTGAGTAGGGAGACAACGATGATGCTGGTATAGGTGGCATTGCTGGCACGAGGACTGCTTCTGCTTCCCCGTTGCACTCCGACCCCTGTGGGCCCCTCACTAGGAAGTTCGAACCTAAGCTTGGATCGCTATCTAGTTATTTTATATTTTTTAATCCATTTGTTTCTATAATATATATGGCTCGGTGCCTCTTCAAGGATGACGTCACTCTTCATCCTGTAATTACGTGTTTGGGTCGTCTTTTTCAATACACAAGGGTGACAACGAACTCTGTTTGCTCGGGGATTACACAATACCGCTATTGTACCACTGATATTAACTACTCTGTCTACGGGGCAGTTAATAAGTCCATACCTTGTGATTACAATAAGACAGAACTGCGACGTCCTTATGATAACATACCCTTTTTATTATGAAGGTTTTCTTTTTGTAATAGTATTTTTATTTTTTTATTACAGTGTAACAAACTTACACACAGTTCACCTAATGACACGTGATTCTTGCGGCCCATGACATCTACATTCATCCTTGACAAGGAGTCATAATGCAGATGCGTTGTCACCCTTGAGCACTGAGATGGAATGCCTCGTCACCTGGGATTAGATCTTTGTATCCATACACTCACCGTATGAAACACAGCGGCGTTATGCTACTATTTTATCTTATAGTGCCGTAAGAAGCACAGAAGCACTCCCTCGTCGTTCCCTTACCTATTCCGACGCAGGCTGAGATACACTATCTAGGACATATATTAAACACTCCACCAGACCACCACGACCAGAACCGAAAACCCCCAGTTTATGACGCGCAAATATTATTTTTCGGCTGGGGATAGAACGCAGAACCCGCGACGTAGCAGCCAGATACTTCATCCACTACACCTTGCGGCTGATACTCATGCATGGCATACTTGAACATCTGTGTCTTGGATACCGCAGCAATGTTATATATAAAATAAGTACAAACCAGGAAAACATCACCATGAACAATAAAACCGAATATAACCAATTCCCAACCTGTCACATCACTTAATTTCGCCTGCATAACCATCGCTTCGACGGATCCGGACTCGTGTTACGTTAGCGAGCCTAGCCTTCCGTATCGGCCGCTTCAATAAATCATTGCGCCGATATCGTGCCGATACCGCGTCTCCGTAATTAAACACTGCCCGTCATCGATCACTGATACCGGCGACAACGCGGCGCGGGCAATTTGTGGCACAGAGTAAGAATGCAGTAGGAGGAAGCACTTGGGGTTTTTTTGTCTTTTTTTTAGTGTATGTGTGATGCTGTTGGTCCAGAAACTTTACAGCTATAACTAAACAGACTCGTGAGCGGGAGGCTCGCTGAGTAGGGAGACAACGATGATGCTGGTATAGGTGGCATTGCTGGCACGAGGACTGCTTCTGCTTCCCCGTTGCACTCCGACCCCTGTGGGCCCCTCACTAGGAAGTTCGAACCTAAGCTTGGATCGCTATCTAGTTATTTTATATTTTTTAATCCATTTGTTTCTATAATATATATGGCTCGGTGCCTCTTCAAGGATGACGTCACTCTTCATCCTGTAATTACGTGTTTGGGTGGTCTTTTTCAATACACAAGGGTGACAACGAACTCTGTTTGCTCGGGGATTACACAATACCGCTATTGTACCACTGATATTAACTACTCTGTGTACGGGGCAGTTAATAAGTCCAAACCTTGTGATTACAATAAGACAGAACTGCGACGTCCTTATGATAACATACCCTTTTTATTATGAAGGTTTTCTTTTTGTAATAGTATTTTTATTTTTTTATTACACAGTGTAACAAACTTACACACAGTTCACCTAATGACACGTGATTCTTGCGGCCCATGACATCTACATTCATCCTTGACAAGGAGTCATAATGCAGATGCGTTGTCACCCTTCAGGACTGAGATGGAATGCCTCGTCACCAGTAAGTAATAAAGTTATCCTGATCCCTTCACTCACCAGACGAAACACAGCAGCATTATGATGCTATTTCACGCCATTATTCGGTGAGGACGTGGTCATTCCCCAGTCGAGCTGACCCATTAATTCTGCAGCTCTATCACTGTAAAAGTATTTTTTTATATTATAACTGTTTTAGTTTGTTTTTCTCCTATTTACATTTAACCATTCCTCATTCTTCCGTTTTACTCATATTTTTATCCATGTATAATTTATGAAATTATTATATAATAACAAACGTATAAATAATTTAAAAGTAATAGCCTATCCCACTACTGGGCCTAAACCCCTCTCCTCTCCTAGAGGCGGACTTGACGGAATGTCGTTGAAATACATTCTTAGTAATGCATGTTTCCTCACGATGTTTTTCTTCCTCTAGCACATAAAATTGCGATCAACAATTTAATTGGTGACTGCCCCGGGATTCGAACTCGGTTTGATCGCGTAAATGTTTTTAGTCTAGAGATCGAAAAACGATATTTTCATATCGTATCTGTAAATATTACAAATTAGGTTAGATGATTCAATTATGCAGCGTCAATGGTTAGGTTAAGGTTACGGTCTGCGGAAGTTAAAGACGTAGATTCGAATCCTTCATTAGAATATTGTCGTGAAAGAGCCAACATCTTTATTAAAGACCGGCAGCGTATCTAACTCCTCTGGTGTTGCGGATGTCCATGGGCGGCGGTGATCACTTACCAACAGCTGAGAACAAAGCAAAGTGAGGAAAAAGCATGTTTCGCATAATAAGGTAATCTTGTATAAATCAATTCGGGATATCCTACCGAAGACCTTATGAATAGTGACGAAACATTCCATCGTAGTACCCAAGTAATGACCAGGCATCTATTATGAAACTTATGTGTACCTTCTAGCACAAGCATTTTAAACTTGATTTCAGTGGTTACTACGTATGATATTTTTTTGACATACGATAATATTACCAATTTTTTTTATTACATTAAGAGTAACAAACTCACACACAGTTCACCTGATGGCAAGTGATTCCTGCGGCCCATGACATCTACATTCATCCTTGACAAGGAATCATAATGCAGATGCGTTGTCACCATTGAGGACTGAGATGGAATGCCTCGTCACCAGTAATAAAGGTCTCCGGATCTCTGCACTCACCAGACGAAACACAGCGCTATGTTGGTATTTCTCGTGTGGTATTTTATTATTATATCACAATAATTACATATAAATAGAAAAAAGATGAAATAACGTCGCAAATAACGACGTTTTTACAATCGATCACAACAATATCAAGCAATGATCTATCACATTCCAAGTTCGCTGTCAAATTTATAAACCACCACAGATAATTTAAACAGATAGAAGGTTAGATTTACTAGGTTATCTCTGGTTGAGGCATGCTGTAGCTAGTTTGTTAAATGGGTCGGCTCGACCGGAGAAGGTTCATGATACGTGTTTCGTAGTTGTATAGATCCATGGACCCATTTATAGGTCACTTCGAAGCATCATTAGCCTAATGGTTAAGTATACGGTTTACAAAACTTAAAGTCGTAGATTCGACTATTGTTGTGTGTCATCTCCTGGCGCGAGCATCAGAAGCTGAGTGAAGGTGAAGGGGAACTTGGTAACTAAATATACAAACCATTTTTTAGCTTGAACTTAACGAGGTATGGGTAACTTCCTCATGCCCACCAACCGCCCGAGCTGCCGGTCGTCGATAAATATTATTTGCGTCCATCTCTGATAGCTTATCAGCGCTAACCGCCAATCTGGGCAACACGTCGTAACGACGTCTCATTACAACTGTAGCCCGTGTATCTCTTTATCTGCGAATCGACTAACATCGGTCTTGTTTCCTAACTCCGACATGGACACAGGCGGAGTGATAAGCGTGGACAGTGGTGGAGCCACGATGCAACTGGAAACTAACTACAACCTGAACATCGTCGTCACAGAACGCTTCCCGTCAGGTGATCTGTGTGTTTATATGTCTGTTGTATTATAAAAAAAGTCAAAATAAAAATATTTTTACTTTCTGTTTTATTTTTATATTTTTTTTTATTTATAGACTTTAGTTTATTTTCACTGCTCCCCTAGACTACATTTGTCTTCCAAATATATGTATATATCATTACGCCATAGACATACAGCTATACGCCGAGCTCGTGGTAAATAAACTCTTAAAATTGCAATCAACAATATTTATTGGTTTTCTCGCGTACGTATTAAAAACAAACGCTTAGCCACTGAGCTGCCACGACTCGGAACCCTGAAGCTATTCATCACTGAACAGGTCCTCGCAACCGAGCCGAAGAGTCTCGAACCGCTCCGTCACTAATGTCACTGTTTTATATTCGGAAAAGGCCCTTTTTTCCTATCGACCGGCCGCAGGTAAACGGGAGAGGATGATTTATAGCCCGGCTTGTTTGCCCAAATAATCGATCCCTCGCGAATTTCACATCCTAATCTATTATCACCCTTATAAGATGAACTGAAAGGCTCTTTTTGCCCAGCAGCGCTAATGCATCGCCCGTTAATGGTGCAAACGAAAATACTTCGTGCATTGTTGGGCCTGCGACAAATATTTGGACAATGAGCGTTGATAAATTTGAATGGAAGTTAGTATGCTTGGTAAAAGATTACCCTACCTACCTAATGTAACAATCTTAATTTTAGAAGGCCGTTGATATTTCGCTGTAAGGAGAAGAGGTATACTACAATTGTACTGGCATTCATTTATTTATTAATAATACTATTAACATTATGTAACAAAGTTTAATGCTTGTGATGAGTTTCTCTCTATACCTCATACCATAGGCTATTGATGCTCAGACTTTAACAGTGGACTTCTATAATTTCTTCTTTATACCATGTCCCCACTTTAGTGATTACTAACTAATATATAATATTAAACAAACCAACTATGTACTAACTAACCCCCTCCAAATATATATATATATATATATATAAACACGATTTCATTGGCTTATCTGTATGTATGTAATGGAATCTTTTAATCCAATTTTCACCTCCACGTCGATGTCTGAATAATCTGTTAATTTTTTAATTATATTAAGAATGGATTACAATAAAATTATGAGATGTTTGTTGTCGTTTAAAATTTGATAGACAAATATATTTACGTATCAATAATAAAAAAAATCTACTAATTATTTGTATATATACACTGTGTTGGCCAAAAGTTCAAGACCATCTT
Organism: Teinopalpus imperialis; assembly: GCA_029286865.1. Lineage (NCBI taxonomy): Eukaryota > Metazoa > Arthropoda > Insecta > Lepidoptera > Papilionidae > Teinopalpus > Teinopalpus imperialis. The sequence continues at coordinate 12,631,081 of JAGSMU010000009.1, read as the reverse complement.
AATTACAGTAGGAAAATAAAGTAAAACTCCAATAAAATATTAAATGTTTAATTAACCTGTTTAATAATCTAATAGAACATTGATTGACAAACAATATACTTTAAAAGCGTAAAGAAATATTAACAGTCCATGCAAAAAAAGCCTATAGTTAGCTAAACTGATTTTTCATCAAAAAGGAGGATCCTTTACATTTTATGACTTTTTTCACAAGTGTCGGCATACGGGCAATCAATTTGTTAATAGTGTCTTGTGATATATTATTCCAAATTTCGCATAAAACATTCCACATTTGTTCTCGCGAATATGGGCCACGATTACGGATATTCCTATCAAGCTCTGCCCACAAAAATTCAATGGGATTGCGATCAGGGCTCTGAGGAGGCCAAATCATGTTTTTGCTTTTCTACATATCCTCTACATAATTTTGAGCTATGCTTTGGATCATTATCTTGTTGAAAAATGAATCCATCTCCACTTAATCGCAACCCAGAAGAAACGGCATTTTGTTCTAAAATGTATTTGTACTATTCTTTTTTCAAAATTCCTTAAATTTTACTCAAATCGCCAGTTCCTTGGCTAGAGAAGAAACCCCAGACCATAATTGAGCCACCACCATGCTTGATTGTTGGGGACTATACAATCTGACATCATCTTTTCTTGGGCACTGCATCGAACGTAAATTCTGCGTTTTGAACCGAATAGTTCAAACTTGGATTCATCGGTCCAAAGCACTTTTTTACAATCTTCTTCAGTCTAATCTCGATGGGCAAGAGCCCACTGCATCCGTTTTTCTTGTTTTGCAGCCTTAGCAGAGGTTTTCGAACGGCAACGCGACCATAAAACTTCGCATCTCTCAGTCGCCCTTTAACTGTAGTCAATGATAAAGATTTAAATCGGGTTTTGTTTACTTCAACGTGGATTTTGGTGCTGTTAAGCGTCTATTTCGCTTGCTGGTGACAACAATGAAATTATCTTCACTAGACGTGCTGGCTCTCGGGCTTCCCCAGCGTGGACGATCTTGAAACTGCTTGTCTCTCTGTATCGAGTTATTGTGCCATGAACACAAGTCGTCGATAATTTCGTGATTTTGAAGAGTGATTTCGTTGAGTTCGGATGCCTTCATTATGTTAAAAAACGATGGCAGAACGCACTTCACTGCTAATTTCTCGAGCTTTTCCCATTTTATGACGAATTCAATGTAGAAACCACAAATTAAGACTAATTAAGATTGTTTTTGAACAAACTCAAGTAAACTTGTATCGACAATAATACATCAGAAATACGTAATTTCAGGAGCTAAATAATCCTTATTATTGACCAATACGTAACAAAATCAAAGTAATTAGTAATGAGGACATTATTAAAATATTATTACGACTCTACCAGCTGGCTCTAGCGCAGCGTTTGTCGGTGCTCGAAAACAATAGATGTTTATTGTCCAATAACTTGAAAGTAAACAAAAGAATGACTTCTTTAAATATTCGATACTAACAAGCATTTCTTTTATTTATCCTCTGGGATTTTATTACAATTGGTGGATAATTATGTTGTTTATGTGCGGTCTTAAACTTTTGGCGACAGGGTATATATATATATATATATATAGATATATGCGGAGAATACACGATCAAAAACGGAATTCGCGCTTCCAGACCACAGAGTAAAAACTTCGTCTACAGTTAAACGTGCCAATTTTTGTTTTCTACCCCACTTTCACCCTTAAAGTACACGTACTCGTCGAGCGGTAACATTGCCATTTTAGATTGTAATATCTCATTGGGGGACGAGGTGTCCTCCATCACGTGACGCCGTGGATTTCCCCGGGCCTCCCCCTGGCGTTGGCGCTAGATGGGTGGGCGGGCGTAACGCGTCGGAAATTACAACCCTGAACGTTTCCAAAAGCGACTAACACGCCACTGATTGCCCTGCGTCTCGAATTCAAAGTCAAAGCTTTATGTCTACGCATTACTAATTAGTACCAAGCGATGCGCATTATTGACATGGAACCCTAACACACAGTGCGAAAGCTCCGACTTAACAAAAAACTACAGAGCTAGGTGTGCTAGACATTGCCGCGGTAGCTCAGTGGTTAAATGCTCGCTTTTGATTACACGACAATGGTAGAGCTACACTTTAGTTTGTTTCTAGCTGCAGAATGAATGGGTCAGCTCGACTGGGGTAGGATCACGCCCTCACAGAATACCGGCTTGAAATAGCATCATAACGCTGCTGTGTTTCGTCAGGTGAGTGCAGGGATCCGGAGACCTTTATTACTGGTGACGAGGCATTCCATCCCAGACCTGATAAGAGACAACGCATCTGCATTATAATTCCTTGGATGAATGTAGGTGTCATGGGCCGCAGGAATCTCTTGCCCTAGGGTGATCTGTATGCTCGTTTGTTACTCTCAATGTAATAAAAACCGGGTTCCGTATCGGGCAATAACGTAATCGAATTTTAATTGCTTAATTACCACGTGCTTGACGTGAAGGAAAACAAAAATCTATTTCAATATGCACGTCCGCCAATCCGCAATGGAACCGCGTTTTTAGTATCACATCCACCTTCGATATATCAGATGTATGTATGTATTTGTACGGATTCATTTGAACGTTTTACTCGACGTTCCTTGTAAATTAAGTTATCAACACCATATTACCAGTTCAGCTAACCTAACCTGACCCATACATAGTCTAACTAGCATAACATAACACTGATAAGTATGGTGACCGAAGACTTTAGTATAAGGAACTAATTCCATCCCAGTACTCAAGATGATGACACCGTATGTTCATCTCGAACCTGACGGGACCTGACGACTACAGTCATTATTTACCATCACATAAATAGTGTGCTCAATTGTCACAACTGATATTTAAAAAAAAATACGAATGTATTCCCGGCCAAGTCGTATCTTCATATGTGTATACAATAGTGCTGTATATTTTTATACAAAATGGTGTTGCTCACTGAGTATGTAAAAATTCCTCAGCCAATTTACCAATTTAAAACTACTGAGTGTTTACTGCTGTGATCCACCTCGCCAGCTCTCAACATGGTGAAGCTGTAACCAAGAGGTGTTTCATCTGTGGGAGGAATCCGCAGACCCTTATCATTGGTGATGACGCATTGGATTAGTCCTCAGGGGCGACAAAATATACATTTTATTCCATATCGAGATAAGAAGTGAATGTCATGGGCCGTAGGAATCACTTACCATCAGGTGAACTGTGTGCTCATTTGTCACCCTTAATACAATAAGCAAAAAATAATGATATCATAATCCCTTTTCAATTTTTATTTTGTTAAAACTTCCAAGAATAAATATAAATTTTACAATCACAATAAACATACGGACGACGAAATAAGTTATTTCGCGTTTAGCAAAAAGTCCTATATTGTGGAAGGGAAGCAATCGTTTTATTGACGTCCCTCGTAGCAGCTTTGCGAATTTCAAGTTTTAATTTTTATAGACCTTCACTTATGAATAGATATTTTGGTTTGAAAGTTTCTCTTTCTTTGTACGTCAACAATATTTTTATTTTTATTTTATTACGTTATAAGTTATATATTGTTTAGTGTTGCTCTATGTTTTTTTAAATGCTAGCAATGTTTTTGTTCGATGTTTCACAATAGTTGATTCGAACCTACGACTTTTATTAGATTTCGCGTTCCGTACCTATAATCATTAGACTATTGTCGTAAGTCTCTTTAGGAATTTTTTTTTGTGGTGTAGAGACGAAGAAACAATGAAGCAGTTCACCTCATGGTAAGTGCTGACATCTACATCCATGCTTGACAAAGATCCTGGAGGCTGATATGGAATGCTTCGTTAACTGTGACCGGATACCCGAATACCTACACTGACCGAAACATAACATGATGCTGTTATTTCACGTCCGTATTCTACAAGAAATTCGTCCTCTCCCGGTCGTGCCGACCCATTCATGTTGCGTAGCTGCAACGTAGCTCTACCACGTAGAGAATATTCTTTGTCTGTATTATAGACATCATTAAAATTATTACAAGAAATCATTTTCACTAAGGTTTCTTACAAAGTTGTTATTATCTTTTATGTCAATAATCAATAAAAGTAGAGTTAGGGCTATGTATATATTTTTGTGTAAACCCAAGGAAAACATAAACGTACGCGTTCACGAGATGTCAAGTATCCTGCCACTGTACTGTCTCACCGAACTCATTGGACGAAACAAAGGACCATTGTATGCGGACGAACACACGGACAGAGGGACATTTATAGTGGAGACGCCGGACATCCGAGGGTATATCGATGTCACAATAGCAGCATACAATAATCCTGGACTGACGGCTGGCGTAATGGTTAGAGCACCTGACCACTTCGTCGCGGGTCCTGGGATCGATACCCAAGACCCACGAGATATATATATATATATATAAAACAATGTTCGTTGGTGGAATTTACCAGGGATCGAACAGGGTTTCCTCGCCTACCGTGAATTAAAAGCGAGAACCTAGAGAACTGAGCTACCAGGGCTTGACAATCCACAATAACAACAGTATTCAAGCTGTGCTCTTTGTATGTAAGTGTAAGTGAAAACCTTCCTCCGATCTTAGTGCACGCACGTGCATCGGGATAGGGAAGGGACATATATCCTAGATCATAAACAAAAGCTTTTCGGTTAACGGGAATGTTGGTAATATTTCCAGCATTATCTTTTAAATAATATTAGTACGCGTTACACTATTTTTATAAAAAAATAATTTTAAACTATACTATTACAACAAACATAATCATGAAATTACTATCGTGGGTGCTTGATATATATGCGAAATTAGATACTAAGTCCGACACGGAATTGGTGAAAATTTAATTGATAGATTCCATTACATTCGGTCGTACATACATACGCACACGCATACACACATATGAAGGTTATAGTAATAACACCACGGAGAGTAACGAAATACAAACGCGAGACGGAAATAATATTTTTTGTCCTTCTTATTATGATGGTGTCCCTATTAAATGAGGCGATAGCCAACCAAATTTAGAGTGGCTTTATGTCAAAATGTCTCAATAAATTATTATTCAATATTATATATGTGAAAGTTTGTATGTTTGGACGTTTGTTACTCAATCAAACGCCCAGTAATAACTAAGGGATTTGACAGAAATTAGCACACCGATAGTTTATAACCTGGATTAATACATAGGATAATTTTTATTCCGGTGCATGAGATGTAAGACAGCAACTGTTTATTATTATTATTATGAATTAATATCAGAACTAGTATCTGCACTTGAAACTCTTCAGCAGCCCACGTACAGCTGACCGAAAGAAGCAAATCGTGTCCATAACTTACACGCACTGGCGGAACTTAATAAATCATACATTGTCGCCTCACTCATTTTCCATTTCCCTCTGGACCCGATTCTGGAGTACAGGCAGACAGAGCCGCGGGGAGATGTTAGCGATATTATAAATTCACCATTTCATACAGAGATTTTATTGAATTTGACTGGGTAATAAGTAGTTAGGTTCTTTGCCTATATGAAATTAGAATTTGTTTACAAACAAATACGTCGGTTATATTTTTTTTGGCGGGATTAAAGACATTTTTTACTTATAATTACACAAAACAACTCGTCTTTGCTTTCGGTTAAGAAATTTAATTCAAAAATAGACAAAAGTAAAGTAACAGTTTTTATATATAAATTGCACTGTAGGTCTCGAGAGAGAACATATTCCACCTTGTGGCAGCGCTACGTATTGGCGGACTTGACATGTGTTCGAATTTTTTTTTTTATTGTTAGACGCGCAGGTTTCCTCACGATGTTTTCGTTCACCGCCGTGCTCGTGGTAATTCGGCACTTAGAATTGCAAATAATAATTTCATCGGTGCTGGGAACAGAGATCGAACTCTGAGCCGTGAGTTGAAATTGAGCTTGTAAGTAAATTACGGCTTGTAATTAAGCAAATCACTTCAAACTGATCTGAAGATCTTGAGTAAAAGCCATTATAACATTCCGAGATGCATCTTATCAGGTCTACCTTCGCAACTCCAATCCGACAAACTCATTTGTGAAAAGTTCGCGAACAAGTACTCCCAGTTAACTTACAAATTACGACTAATTCCTCGCCCTGAGATAGAGACGAAAGGTAAAACATCTTAATCCGGGTCCGAGCCCGAGGGAGTCGGATTTAACCCGGTTATCCTGGACGGTCATCTCTGCCCGGATGAATAGTAAAACCGACGGGAGTCTTTGCCTTTGGCGCGTCTTAGAAAATAAAAATGTAATCATCAAAGAAATGTTTAAAGGCCGCTCTGAGGTACAATTCTTCGTTTGTGAGTTATTAAATTTCAAAAGAGACTTCTTTATAACATTTACTTCTTAATTAGGTTGGAAATATAATTTTAAAAAGAAACTTTTACAATAAAAACATATTTGTATTACTTATTATGCCTACTTTTTTTGGGGATATCTTCAAATTTCAAATATCTTCAATCATTAATGGACGATACCCGCCTCCACCGTGATTGCCCTTGAACTAACTCCCCTTATAGGACAGGCAGAGGATATATTAGTCTTATTTTATAAGCGTGGGACTATAGAATATTCCCACGACTCTGAAGATTGATGGAATCCATATTTACGAGATCTCGATGTTTAGTCTTCCCAGTATCCCAACATCATCATTACCTCAACCCAGCCATGTCCATCCCTGGACATGGCCACCTTCATCCATAAATGATAAAGCTTTATATTAATAAAGCTTTCTGTATAAAACTTTCTTATTAAACTATACGTATTATTTTGGCAAAAAAATATAAAATATATATTACTTAACGTATACGTAAATAAATAAGGTATATACTTTAAAAATATATATATAATATACAATTATGTCTTATTAAAGGCCGTGGTAGTCAGTGAAACAGCTAAGCGCTCGCTTTTAATGCCCGTAACGCGAATAAACCGAGTTTGGTTCCGGCGACAATCAAATTGTTAATCGTAATTTTAAGTGCTGAAGGATAGCATCGTGAGGAAACCTCTTAGTCTGAGAAATAAATAAACAATACTTATACACATGTGCGTCCGACAACCCACTATAACAATACTCTAACAACCCCTCTAGCCAGAGAGCCTATCCATAACAGTGGGATTTAAATATATCTATATATATATATATATATATATATGTCCTTGTCTTGTGAGTGTCATGAGTCGTGGAGTCACCATGAGATGTGCAGAGCGATCGTCCGTGAACTCCAATGACAAAAAATTCCGTCCGTTCGATGACCCACATGGTATATAATTTGTTTATCATCTGAGAAGCATTGTCACTGTTAATAAACAGATTACAGTTAATAAACCTTATTGCGTCTATTTTAATTAAACATGTATTTGAAAATAGCACTAAATAATACACGATTTCTGGACACTTTTCTTTAAAAATGGTACAGAAATCGTTCTTGGGCATACGCATACTTTATAAAATTTGTCAAATAATATTAATTCATTTGTCTCAAAATGCTTGGATTTAAGTTTTTAGCTCTGGATCCAATACTGATGAGTCCTGGTCTTTTTGTCACTTATTATTTAAAAAACAGCAACTAGTCAAGCTTCTTGGCGTTTCTTGTCGTTAACAGTTGCCTATCGAAGCGTGGTAGTGATCTGTTAGCGATCTTGACGATTCAAAAACGTTTTGTATAAAGTTACTTGAATAAAGCTTCCTTGATTTGATTTACATGGATGAATGAATTCTTCAATTTACAATAGCAATTAACAATTTCAATGGCGCCGTCACCGGGACTGGAACTCTGTTCCGTTCATGTCACGTTAATAGTGAGCGCCCGGACACATCGGAAACTCTTAGGATAATAACACAAGAAAGCACTACAAAGATCGTGATACGATATCCAAACCTATCACATATCACTATAGGCTATCACAGTTCTTATCAACTTAAAAAAAACTTAATAACTCAATAGCTTAATGATTTAGGGTACAATCTGCGAAGCATCGTTAAATCGTTAAGTTCGAATCGGCCACTCGTCGATCATCGCTAAATAAACCACATAACTAGCACAGAGGTTCCCAGACTTTTTCTCATAAACCTTTGGCTGGTTCCGGTGGGACCCCTTGGAACATTTCATAGCACAAGCATTTAAGATTAATTTGTGTAGCAGGGCTTTAATGTATATTAAAGCCCTGCTAGCATTGTTTTAAAAGTAAAAAAAATACTTTTTATATCTATTATTTAATTACTTACAACACCTGTTCAAAACCGGTATCACTTATAAATCACTATAAGTGATTCATAAATCATTCACTAATTTGTATGCGATAAAATTCACTAATGTGAGACCTCCCGTGGCGAGTGGCATCACAACTGTACACACCAGTGGCGTAGAGACGGAACTCATTGCAAGATTTCCTGATCTTCGACCATGCTCACGGGCTCTCTTTCCTCCAGCCCAGGAAGAAGTTCTCCCTTTATATGAATTATATATATTCTTATATTTACGCAAATACATTACAAGAATTAGAACTTAACGTATTTTATTTGGGATCGGTTGAAACGGGGAAGGCCCACGCTCTCACGGGAGATAAGCATAAAATAGCAGCATCACGTGAATGTAGGGATCACTAACTTCTGGTGACGCGGCGTACCATTAGTCCTCGGGGGTAAGACAACGCGTCAGCATTATGATTCCTCAAGTAGAATGGGCCGAAAGAATCACACAGAATACCTGCATGTGAGAGCAGCATAACCTGCTGTGTTACTAGTGACGAGGCATTCCATCTCAGCCCTCAAGGTGGACAACGCATCTGCAATATGATTCCTTGTCAAGGATGAATGTGGGACACAGGAATCACTTGCCATCAGGTGAACCGTGTGCTCGTTAAAAAAGATAAACACAGTCCCTTACCGTTAAAGGTCGGCAGCGCATCTGCGACAGCTCCGTGTTGCGGATGTCCACGGACGGCGGTGGTCACTTACCATCAGCTGAGGCTACTTGCACGTTTGTCAATAAAAATAAAATTATTGCGTTTAGGTAAAATACCTATTGGCCAACTCGCCGAGGGTGTTCTCTATAATCTCTCCATCATTTGATACAACACTTAGACAGTAAACAAAGTTTACAATTATCAAGAGGATATTGTAAATATAAATTCATCAAATTATTATAAAGAAAAATATTAAATGTTTTTTTTTTATAAATGCGAAATTATCAATCTCAAAAGACTCAAGAAATGGTTTTTTTTTATTACGTTGAGAATTAAAGTAGAATAGAAATGTAATTTTATTACTGTAACTATTACTGTTTGTATATTATTAATAAAAGAAGTTTTCGTTGTCAGAATTTTTTTTATTTATAGATATAAATAAAAACATTAGGCGAAGATTAGAATGATTTTTTTGTGTCTTACACGTAATGGTGAAGAAAGTTTAAAAAAATTAAATAACGCCTATTTTCCCGCAACAATATAAGATACATTTAATACGGATCTCATTTCCTTTATTAGAAATCGAGAAAAAAGCTTTTGACAGTCGAATTATGTAATCCGACGCAAATCTTGGGGGAGAGATTTAAGTCTTTATTAAGATGGGAGATTCTTGACTCTTCATGGCTGGAGAGGCTTCGTATACAAAACAGTTTTTAATATTAATTTTTATCCGACGTATACTTTTATTTATTTTTTGGTAAGTTCTAATTGATATTGAATTTTTTGGAATTAAAACCTCTTTGGAGAAAAGAAGACTAAATACATCTAACTGAGCAATATATGCCTGGATTTTATATAGCAGTGTTTAGTCACATTCTGGCATGAATGGGTGAATTAGAGTCTCCATGGATAGCAATAGATAAATGTGTACTTTTGTGTCATCCCTAATTTTATAAAAAAAATACTGTCAACATTACCTAATATGCACAAAAGATAATTGTCAAATACAAAGCCACTAAAGCACGGCGACACATACCTACGTCGCGTAACTAGGCGTCGGGACGCGCGCCCGTTTGTACGGACTGTCATTAGCGCGGTATCGTGACGGGCAGGCGGCGCAAGCGACGAGCGGTCCGCGACCGAGTTCACGTCTAGTGTGTTTAATCCATATATGGTTACAATTTTGTTTTATATAAAACATTAAAAAAATATATAAAAACCGCTATCAAAAAATTATCCCAATAAAAAACTAAATTTGGTCAATCGTAATGACAAGACAGGACGCTTAAAAAAATCATTACTATTTAATTTATAAATTGGCCTCTCCAACAACTGCTACAATTGTCGCTTGCCAAGAAGTGTGCTTGTTCGGCACACTTCATATTATAAAACTGTAAAAACTCATGTAAGCTACGTCTAAAATACCATGGAAGTAATTCAAGTATAAGTTTTAAAATAACTTATAGATGTCTCGTTTGTTTTAAATCTTTATTTATATTTTCGTAAACATCTACCGTCAACTTTAACAGTCCACTTTACATACGAGACATTAACTTTATACCGCCGGTAAATAAGTAAAGTCTATATATAAAAAGCTGAGCATAAGCCTCCTGGAGAGCGTTGTAAGAGTGTAGTCCATCACGTGGCTACATTCCGAATTTTATTACGAGTATTTCTTTGACAAGCAAGTTTCCTTACGATGCCTTGCCTTCACCGCCGAGCACTTGCTGTGTGAGCATTTGAAATTGCGATTATTGATGTTGTTCGTGTCGGTGTGCTAGTATTAACCTCGGCGTACTCGGTGTGAAGGCAAACTGGCTGAAGCGGCATCGGCTTGGTAACGGGACAGAGCTGTGTATTTTTCCAACTCAGCACGTCCATTGAATATTCATGGACCGTGGACACTGCTCGTGTCAACTTCGACTCTTCGGTGAAAACCTTCTTTGACCTAGAACGAGTTGAATTGAAAAATTAATTTCGATCTCTCCCCACCCCATTCGCCCGCCTAACATCTACCCCAGCCTAGGTTCAGATGATGATGATATTGGGTACATAAATAACTAACAACTTTCTGCTGTTGGACAGGTAAGTGGCAATAGGCTGGCCATATAGCACATAAACCCGGAGACCAAGGGGGAAGAAAGATTCTGGAGTTGGACCGCAACGTGCTGTAGTGTGACTCCCCAATAAATTAATCAAAGACTTATGATAGATTGGGGGAAGTTGATTGATGCAAGTGGCTCACAGGCACGATGTTTTGTGGCCATCTGTGGTGGAGGTGGAGGGTCATGTACTATTGATAAGCTGTGATAATGATATGACATCGTATCAACCCGCTCCCATTTACCCCTTGCACCAGCGCGAAGTCTATAAGCTTTTAATCAGTTGGCCGGGAGCCAAGCGATCGGGGCGTCAACCTCGCAAAACACAAATACCCGCCGTGGGTGACACTGTACAGCGCAATCTTCAATAGTTCCTCCCGCCGATGTTTACCCTCTGTTCACTTCAATCCTAAGTCAGGACTTGAGTTAACGAACATAAACTCAACCCGTAGTTAGGATGTGGCTGAATAACTAAATGGTCTACTTGAATTGAGGGGAACTCGCACTTACTAGCGAATAAGATAGAAGATGCTTGACAATAAAGGCATAAAATATCATTACTGTGCGTGACACAGTCAGTGCAATCTTCAACTCCTCGCGGATATTTATCCCGTGTTCAGTCCTAAGTTAGGACTTCAATGCAATAAATAGAGCCAGGTTTATGTTAGGATGTCTATATATAGAACCCACTGTTTCTTCTTCAATTGAAACGCTCTCCAACTTAATGACAGATACCATTACCGGAGAAGATTCATTTCATCTTAATTTTCACGCGACACATTGATCATGATGTGTAATCGAGAATATCTTTGGGCTCTCGGCAATCTGAAGCCCTGATTTGTCACTTTTAAATCCATTTTTATCCAGCATTTAATTAGCACACACATTTAAACACTTATTCTAGGCATTTGATCCAACGCAATCTACATTATAATTTATTATTGAAGATGAATGTGGTGTCAATGTATCAAGTGAACTGTGTGCTCGTGTGTCACACTAAATACAATAAAAAGCAATGCTATTATCATTACTAACATTTCCGTTAACCACACTAACTATATATACTATTTAGTATATATAACTATATATACTAAACTAACACATTGTACACTTCGAAGGACGAATCTAATTAATCACGCCGACTGCAATATGTTTCTCGACAATTTGTTGTGTTGCTCTTCCTTCGCCACGAAAATACTTGGAAGCGGTGCAAGGGTTGAGGGATGGAGGGTTGTGGGTGATGTAATAGTATACTTAAACGTTTGGTCTGTTTATTTAACATCAGGGATGACAAACGAGCTCGCAGTTCACCTGATAGATTGACCTAGTCATGGTGGAGACAGTTAAAATGTTATGTTTGACTTTATCACGAAATGTTTTTAATTGAAAATTATTATCATAATTTTGATTGTTTTCGTTATTAAGTTAACAAAAGCATTCAAAACGTGGGCTGAACAATTTAAAAATAAACGCGCTAAAGTCCGTAAAAATTAGTATTATTTTAGTGAACATTTGATTTATTATATATTGTTTTTTATTACATTCAAAGTTGCAAACGAGCGCACAGTTCATGATGATAAGTGATGGTAAGTGATTCCTGCGGCCCATGACATCTACATTCCTTGACAAGGAATCATAATGCAGAGGCGTTGCCACCCTTAAGGACTGAGATGGAATGCCTCGTCACCAGTAATAAAGGTCTCCGGATCCCTACATTATTATATATTTATATTTCACTCTGGTAATCTGTCAGGGCGTGCATGAGTCGGGGAGGTCCCGCAGTCACTGGTCGCCCAGCAAAGCAATTGCTATTTAGAATGCTTTCTTTGCACTCGTCGCATTTTTAATTGCTAAGATGCAAATTGATTGACTGAGCACACGATACTAACAAGGTCCCTCCGTACTGCAATTTATTTTTATTCCACAGAGGCATGTTATCGACACTATAGAGGTATGCATCTATTACAAATATAAATATTATTTATTTTATTTTTATTTTATAAAATAAATAAAAATAAAATTTCTAATTACTGTTGAAATTCTTACTTATACTTAATCTTATTAATACTGTTCAAAAGAACCTAAATACTTATTTATTATATTTAAGATAACAATTCAGGAGACCTTCATTTATTCTCGATATCAAATCATGCAGATCATCTCCGTGCACGTAAGAAATAATGCGCAAGGTCTAACGGCATGCGAATCATTTTATGTTGGTATTCTGTGAAGGCGCAATCTGTTCCTAATCGAGCCGACCCATTCACGCTGCAGTAATACAAAACTACAGCGTGACCACCACTGTTAAAGGCCTGCTACAAAAGCTTTTGCACCACGAGATTAGACTTGTTAGTTGCATAAGTTTCCTCTTGCTTTAAACCAAGGTAGTAATGTGTAAGTGCTCGCTTGTAATAACGTTAGGTCAGCAACTTGTATCTCAGACGCCGGCACTAAATTAATAGCGAGAAAACCGGCACGACTAAGGAAAACAATATTCCCAAGACACTTGAAGTCCTCGGAATATCATCGCATTTCTTAGTTATATTTTTTTATAAAACTAATTTTGACATCGAGCTCACAGTTCACGTGACGGTAAGACGTCCGAAATCATATAATTCATGTTCATTATTAAGATCACTCTAACCGTCCGTCTTGCCTGTGGATTGCAGGCATAAACAATACTAACTGACAACTATTTACTTTGTGCTTAGGAGTGCTTTAAACTATAACAGAACTACTGTGTTTATAATAACAAAGTTCGAGAGTCATTTAAGCTGACGGACTGATAGACTTCGATAAAGTTTTTTTTTCAACCAATCGTATCACACATATTTCATCAAAGTGAGTAATGCCGTCAACAAACATCTGCAAGTTCTTATTGTATTCAATTAATCAAATAATTCTGGGGTCCTTCACGTCCACATGTATACCGATAAGAAATAATAATACACTTACGTTCTTACCCCTAAGGACTAAAGACTCCTTATCCTCAGACCTCGACATCATTAACAAGGGCCTCCTACATCCATCCTCAACAAAGATTAAAGATTTGTCACCCCGAGGCCTGAGATAGTCTTGAGGCTGGCAATCCAGTCTGAAATAGTATCGCATAATTCCCAATTTACGTAAAATCAACACCATCGACTTGTAACGACTCCAGTCGAAGTATGAATGATGTGAAAAGAATTCCTTGGCACTTGTCCCGTATCTAGGACTAAATGCAGCATCACGCACGCACGCAAGCAAGCAAGCACGACGACAGCAAGACATAGCGGCGGGCGGACACGTTCCGGCAATAAGCTGACGAACACAACGCCAAACTATTATAATTTTCAGTGAACCGGAATAAACGTGCTGCGGCCACACTGCGAGCGATTGTCGATCCCGCTTCTTCTTCGGTCCATGGTAGTCCGACGTGACCACGCCATCACAGAACAGCAGTTGAGAATAGCAAACACAACGCTGCTGTGCTTCGTGTGGCGAGTGTTTGAGTTTGACAGTTACTGGTGATAAGGCATATCGTATCAATACTCAGGTGTGACATAAGTCGTAGGATTTCATTTAATTTAACGCGAGTTGAACTGTAAACGTTTGTCACCTCGAATGAAATAAAAAACAAAGATTTTTCAGAAACTAAAGAAGTTAAAAGTTATAAGAATATTTAAAAAAAAAGGTTAATCACTCCAACTGAGCTGAAAATGATTGTGCTAGGAGAGCGGATACGAACCTCCGACCCCAAGTTTCGCAGACGGCACCCTTTATACCTAACTAGCACAGCTAAACATTTCATAACATATAAATCAATGAAACCATTAAAACGGTAAAATGAAGAACACGAGTTATATAATTTCGTGAATGACGTCATATTCAAATACACGAGATAACCGTGTTTCGTTAAATCCCTGTGTCTTATTATCTACTTTGTTTGATTATTTTAAACACTTCGCACAAAGTTTGTGCACTGTAATCGGCCGAAAAAAATGCGTCAGCTACAAAAGGAACTAAGTTCGACGATACATTAAATGACCGGAAACTAACGAAAAGGACGGTGAATGTGACGCAGTCCGAAGTGGTGGCACAGATAGTCAATCATAATAGTGATATTAATTTAGATAATCCATAGCCCGCTACTTTACTAGATGATGATGAAATAAGTGCTGGACCCTCGCCAACACTCGCGACACATCCTACCCTCGCCATTACTTCTGCAAGCGTTCTGTGCTGCTACCATTAAACGCTTATTTATTGTCCGAACCTATTGCGTGGAAATCAATGAACTAACTGATGATGTAGAGCGCGGTGCCAACTAGCTTCCACCGCTCTAGAGGATTCTGCTAGCTGTACCTTGAATGGATCCCCTCGACCGGGCGAAGGATTCGACGTCACCTGGTATAACGTTGCTGTATATCATTTGGTAAGAGGGGCGATACTTGCTTTCCATCTCTCCTCCACGGGTGACAACGAAACAACGATAATCTTAAATCTATACTTATCACGTACCAACAGGTAAATATAGTACTCATTTGTCATCCTTATATTATAAAAGAAAAGTTTCTGAATCTAACATGTATGGACACGTGCTGCATTCAAGCGGGATTCGAATTCAGCCATCTTCATAGACAAAGTATTTGCATGATCGAATTGAATGCACTTGAGTCAAATTGTCCATTTTTATTTAATAGTGTAATGTGAGCCAATAATTTTATTAGCACGTTTGTAGGTATAACTAGATCATTCACTTACCTAACACGAATTAGCCTACATATTCTATTTATTTAATCTAGACACAATCAAAATGTAATTAATATTTTTTAACTTAATGAAATTAAAGTTACATTTTAATTCTACGTCTATACACGGACGTCTAGCACTCGATCTGTACTAGGCCGAAGGACTACCACCAAAATTACAAAGGCGGCATTAAAAACTATTAATGTACTGATATATTAATATGTACATTAGATATTTTAATTCCTGGCTGGCTAATATTACCATTGGCTTGTTTCAAGATGTATTTGACAACTACGTTTCACATTCAGACTTCCAAAACTTTTTAAAACATAACACAAACAAAGGTGTTGTTTGGCAAGCAACAAAAAAGCGACAACTGCTATTTCGTTAAAATATGCTCTATGACGTTAAGGTCCTATTGTGATGCTACGAGCACTTGTCTAGAACTTGTCGGGAATTTTGAACCTTTCTTTTTGAGACTAACATGAAGATTTATACGCGTTAAATTGTACAGTGTTGACGCCGGACCTGCTCGTGTGGGGATGGACCACGCCCTGCTAATACCAGCAAAAATTAGCAGCATAACGTTGTTGTGCATCTTATGGTGAGGGTAAGAAAAGGAGAAGTGGAGATGGATAGGTAACATAAAAGTTAAATAAATAAACGAATTACCACTTTAACAAACGAGTCAATGGTTCTTTTTTACATTGACATTATCGATCCGTCACTGATTTACATACCTTCTCAAAGATCGACAGCGTACCTGCGACTCTTCTGGCATTGCGACTAAACTTATCACCTGGTGAGTTGACTCCTCGTTTACCACATCTAAAAGAAAGGATATTGCATAAATCAAACGGTTAAATAAAGACAATGTGATATTAATTCCTAGTAATAACCACGCTGCGTCGCTACAACGATAAAGGGTCGCGGAGCTCTTCCAAGAATAAGGCTCGTGTCTGCGAGCCAGGCGGTGAGGAGCCGGTCTTCCGCCACGTGTCGATAACTTGTGTCGTTAAAAGCGCATTAACTGGCGATCGGACATGTCGCGGCGCCGGAACGTCACAGAACAAGTGGCAAAACAGACGCGACTTCACTTTATTGAACAAAACTAGCGCTGAGACTTTGCTTTGGATCTTCTATTTATATCACATATTAAAATAAAACATTTTTTTTACAACATGACATCCACATATTACATATTCGTTAAGGAATCATATTACGGAAGCGTTGTCACCCCTGAGAACTGTAATGTCACAACTCATTACCTATAATCAGATACATCCAATAGACGAAACAAAGCAGCATTATGATACTATCTTACGCTGGTATTCTGTGAGGGCGAGCTCCTTCTCCGATCTAGGTGACCCATTCATGCTGCTTCTATAGTTTTTCTTCCACTGTTCATACAAATATCATATAAGAGTGAACTTACTGTTTGTCTTGAAACTATGATGCCGTATAAATAATATATATGTAGATGTCGCAGGGAAATTATGTAAACGCAGATTTGATCAAATTCCTACGATCTCCAGGTCACTAATCAATTGACGGAAGATGTTTAAATAACAACCCTGTAGTGTAATTGCCCTAAAGAAAGTAAGTGATTAGAACAAATCCCTTAACTGTTTTGGTTAAGATAGGTTAGGTTTAGGTCACTAAAGCAGTTGAGAGATTTAATCAAATCACTCCCTTTCTTTAGAGAAAAAACCCCACAGAGATTTTATTTTAATATTTTGCGTGAATTGATCGTCTCCCCTAAGGAACTACATTTTGATCATCTCGTTGCGATATAGGAATTTTGTTGTTGTTTTTACAATAAGATATGAAAATATTGGTATGATTATCGAGTCGCTCAGACGCATCGTCTTATTAGGCAGTACATGATAGTATGTAAGTACCTCACGCACGGCAAGCTAATCACCGGTCTATATTTACCAGTGGCTTGCTCGACCCAAAATAAATAGTATGTACTATTTAACTTAAACTAAACTAATTCGATCCACCGTTCGATGAACCCCCACAGGGGCGAAACGAATGTTTTTTTCTCGCTTTTAACAGAGTTTAGCTATTTGATAGATACGTTTTATATTTACTCAACACTATTACGAACAAACGTTTTTTTTAAATTAATAATTAATAATATCTAAAATAAATCGTAACAATATCGTAATCTAAATATAATATAAAATTATAAATGCCTGTAAAAGAAAACAGAATTTCCTAACATTCCGGTTAAGCATTCCAACTAAGCTAAACACACAATGCAAACTAAGTAAATCGTTCCCGACAATAGGCGAGTAGCGGGTTCCAACATACGACCTTAATTGAATTCCTGCTTGGATATTCCGAACACTGATTGATATATGTAATCCAAGTTGTTGAAATGTACTTTTTTTTATTTTGATTTGGTTGGCAAAGAAATAAAGGCGGAAACTTAGTCCAATCCTCTAGCTGCCGCCAACCGAATAACGATTGCTTTACTAAGTACGAACTGTTTCTTAAAGTTGTCATGTAAAAATCTTTTTTATCGGTACTTTTAACGGTGACGAACGAGCACAAAGTTTAGCTTCGGCCAGCGACATTAACATCTATCCTTTACCAATATTTATATTTCACACGGATTGTCACCTGTGAGCAGTGTGATGGAACGTCTCGTCACCTATTATTACAAGCTAGCGTTATGTTGCTGAGGCAGTCCAGCCGACCCATCCGTGCCAGGCCCTGGTCCAACTACCAATAATGGCTTTATTCCTTTCACCCAACACTTCAAAAGTGATTTCTAATCGAATCGAGCTTCCGTAATGTACTACGGCTGGCATCGCTTCCGAACGACGGGGAATAGACACGCCATTCTCGCTTCTATTCCAAAGCACTTGGATATAAATTAATTACTTATCTTGGTAGCAATAAAGGTATGAACGGTATCAGCGATGATAAGATATCGGAACAAAAGATTGGGGAAATACGGCGGAAGGATTACTTCGATGGGAAGCGCTATATTTTATTAATGATTGTGATTTTTATGATCTTTATAACTGTGGGGGGATTCTTGCTTTTGTGTTTTAGAAACTTCCTGTCGGTCGTGCTTCGAAACTATATCTTGATTATCTTTCATGAATTACTTAAAAGATATAATAATACTTATGCTAAGTTAAGGATAACTCTTCATGGTTGTCGTTTAACAGGGAGAGGCACATGAATGGGTCGACCACGGATCACACCTTCACATACTACCGAAGTGAAGTATCACCATAACACTGCTCTGTAAGAACCGAGAACTTCAGTCCTCAAGGGCGACACAGCGGGTGCATCTTGAAACTAAGTCGAGGATGGATTTAGATGGCATGAGAAATCACAAGTTTTTTTATGGGTTTCCAGCTTACGGGTTCCCGAGAGAGAGCCTCGGCTGCGCCTGAAAGCGACTGACTCGACTCGGTCAGTTGCATCTAATGGATTAACTGGATTAATATAATTATAAAAAAAAGTATAACGGGAATGGTGGACGTCTAACATAGCTGCTGAAGATTCAGCAGAACGTCATTGAAATTCGAGCGCTGCTTTCTTATTAGTGGTTATAGGTGTGTGGCGTCCGTTGTGATCTTTCTGTGTTACGTCGTCACTCTTCATTAAATAGTTCTAGTTCATTGAAAGTGTTATGTTCAACTTATACGTTATAATTATAATTAAAGAGACTTGTATATATGAAGAGTGAACTTCATTTAAAGGTGTCATCTCTTTCTTCCTCAGATGCGGTTTTAGAGTGGTAGAATGTGGCGCGTGGCGATCGCCCTGGTGGCAGCGGCCTGCTGCGCCGCGCTGCAGCAGCCGCGCTGCGAAGAGATCACCATCCCCATGTGCCGTGGCATCGGCTACAACCTCACCTCCTTCCCAAACGCCCTCGACCATGACACGCAGGAGGAAGCCGGCCTCGAAGTGAGTTCCTATTCCATTACTATATTCTTGTCGTCGTCAAGCTCAACCACCTCTCAGAATACCAGAGTGAAATGGAAGCATGACGTTTCGTACACTGAGTGTAGGGATACAGAGACCTTCATTACTGGTGACGAGGCATTCCACCCTCAAGGGTGACAACACATCTGTATTACGATTCCTTGTCAAAGATGAATGTGATGGGTCGCAGGAATCACTTGCCATCAGGTGAACTGTGTGTGAGTTCGTTACTCTCAACTTAATAAAAAAAACTAACCTGATATACGTGCATATATAAAACATGATTATTAGAGCTAGGAATAATATATCTTATGTAGCTGTTTAAATTATCTAATTAAATAAAGAACTAACTAAGAAAGTATTATGTCCATAATTAAATGAATATATTTTGTAATAACTTCGTCATTATTAAGTAACTAACAGAATAATTCTGTCATGTTTATAATCTCTTACCAATTCTGCAATGCCCGTTTTCTTTTTTCTTGTAATAAAAATTGATGTATATAGAATGATTAATACAGAAATGTACATATGTGTCCTACATATAAACTTATTTTACATTACACGAAAATTTATTTTACATACAGTTTTAAAGAACATTCGTGTTTATCTTATGACAAAGATCTATTGACCAAAAGAAGAAAAGCAATCGTTTGCAGTAGTGGAATTATTTTTAATCATTCCTACGTTGATAAATATTTTTGTTACCTTGATCCCTTTATCTCTAACAAAAATAATAAAATTCTGGAAATTTATTCAATAAACAAAAATAACTGTGAAATGAAGTTGTTTGAACATCTACACAAATGAATCTATGAAGAGTCTGAAAGTATAAATTAATAATACACACATTCATTTAACATAAGACACACACATTAGTACTTTTTAATGCACACTCACTATTGATTTTTATATTAAATATTTCAAAACGAACATATTTTTTTTCACGTATGACAATTTAAATTATCTTGTTACATATACTAAGGAGAACACGTACAAATATACCTTTTATCTAATTCAGACCCGGATGTTGTCTCAACATACATACTTAAGGAATAAACATAGATCAGATATTTTTATATTAGGATCGTTTATGTAATAGTTGTCAAATTAATATTATCTCTGGAATTCGTTGCCATCAGCGGTCTTCTCCAACAACTGCGACATTGGGCTATTCAAGAAAAGAGCATATTCTTACCTGAAGGGTAGGCAACGCACTGGCGTCACTGGTGACCGTGGGCGGCGGTGAATCACTTACCATCAGGTGACCCGTCTTGCTCGTTTGCCTCTTAGCTGTTATAAAAAAAAAAAAAATAATATAATAAATTATTATTATTAAAAAAACTATACGGATATACGAGCAGCTATCCGCACTGATGTTTCAATCTGTTTAATAAATGCACAGAAAATAATTTATCGTTGCATAACGAATAATATTGTATTCGCAAAACAGAAAATAAATGAAGAATTTTAATAATTTAATTGGTGCGTCATTAAAAGTGATCAGTTTAATGCGCGGTAGACTGGGGCGGTATCTTATCTTTATATTATTATTTAACTTGATTTACCCTTGAACCGTCCCCGCATAATGAAATATATAAGTGTACGAACGAAGAAAACTCTAGAGTTTTGTTTGCTTTTTTAGGTTTTACAATTTAAATTTACAAAACTGAGAGTGACCAACCAGTTGACGCGATCGTGACGATCACAGCTCAGAGACAGAGAACAACATCAAAAAAAATTAAAGAAACACATGCGTTGTCCTAAGATACACTCCTGGTATCCTGATACAGATACTATCAGTCACCAAACTAAACACTGCATTGTGCTTCTGCTTCACGCTGGGCTATTTTGAGGATTTGGAGGTGAAACTGACTCATTGTTGCCGCTACCGACTGTTTCTTTATATACTTACTGCTGACAGTCGATCACACAGTTTGAGTGATAGGGGAACACTGCCAACCAAGGACACCCACAGACATCCAACTGCCCCTTGGCTCCACGACGCATATTTTTGATCCATCATAAGGATGATTCACGTTCAGTAAAACCTCTGGACAAGCTGCTCTGCTCAACAGCAGCGATTTATTTCTCGTACTTTACGCAAAATTATAATTCCAGGTGCACCAGTACTGGCCGCTCGTCGAAATCAAATGTTCCCCGGATCTCAAGTTCTTCCTTTGCTCTGTGTACACACCGATCTGCATAGAGGACTACACGAAGCCTTTGCCGGCGTGCCGCAGCGTTTGCGAGCGGGCGAGGGCCGGCTGTGCGCCGCTCATGCAGAAGTACGGCTTCCAATGGCCGGAGAGGATGGCCTGCGAGAAGTTGCCCAAGATGGGAGAGCCGGACCAGTTGTGCATGGACGAAAACGACCGCGCACAGGAGGCGGAGCCCCCGCGGCCGCCCCCGCGACGTCCGCACAAAGGTTGCAAGGATCCAAAAAACTGCGAAAGCGCTGCCGGCGGCGAGGGCGGCGGCGAGGAGTGCGTTTGCGCGTGCCGCCCGCCCCTGGTCAGCGTGCGCGCCCACAACGCCAGCGCGGCCGGCCTCGCCAACTGCGCCACGCCCTGTCGCGGGCCCTTCTTCTCCCGCGAGGAGAAGGAATTCGCGGCGGTCTGGATCGCGCTGTGGAGCGGCCTATGCGCCATCTCCACTTTAATGACTCTCACCACCTTCCTGATAGACTCGCAGCGCTTTAAGTATCCTGAGCGCCCCATCGTGTACCTATCGGCGTGCTATTTCATGGTGGCGTTAGGATATCTTGCGAGGCTGGTGGTGGGCCACGATGAGATTGCTTGTGATGGCGCAATTATCAAGACGTCTGCAAATGGACCTAGTGCCTGCACTTTAGTGTTTATCCTGGTGTACTTCTTTGGAATGGCCTCATCGATCTGGTGGGTAGTGTTATCTTTCGCGTGGTTCCTAGCGGCAGGCTTGAAATGGGGTAATGAGGCGATAGCTGGACATGCACAGTACTACCATTTGGCCGCGTGGTTAGTGCCAGCAGCTAAGACGGTGGCGGTGCTGCTGGCGGGTGCGGTGGATGGAGACCCGGTCGCGGGCATCTGCTACGTCGGGAACTCCTCCCCCGAGAACTTGAAAAAGTACGTCCTCGCGCCTTTAATAGTCTACTTTGCTCTTGGCGCCACGTTTCTCCTGGCCGGTTTCGTATCCCTCTTCCGGATCCGGTCTGTCATCAAACGGCAGGGGGGCATCGGGGCGGGCTCGAAGGCGGACAAACTAGAGAAGCTGATGATTCGGATTGGTGTGTTTAGTGTGTTATATGCGGTACCAGCGGGTGTCGTGATCGGCTGCCTAGCGTACGAGGCGGGGGGTCGCGGAGGGTGGTTACGTCGGGTCGCCTGCGGGCCCGCTTGTGGACCCCGACCCTTGTACTCGGCGCTCATGCTGAAATACTTTATGGCGCTCGCTGTTGGGATTACATCAGGGGTTTGGATCTGGTCAGGCAAGACACTGGAGTCCTGGCGCCGTGTGTGGCGTGGAGGCCGCGGCCCGCACCGAGCGCTACCCAAGGGGGGCGTGTGACGCTCGCCCCCCGCGGCCCCCCAGCCACCCGTGCCGGTGCCCCCGCCGCCGCACGGACCGCCGCACCCCCTGCCGGCGCCCCCGGTGCCACCGCCTGCACCTGCAGCACCCTCGCAGCGCTCCGGGCAGCCCCTTTCCGATTACGGACCCGTCTAGTAACCGACTGCTCTCAATACCACAAGGGCCGTACAAACGACGCCAACAAGGTTCCCTTTGAAGCTTTACCGCATCTATATTTCATGAAATCAGAGTTGAGGAACCACGTAAACATAAAATTTAGTCTTAGAGAGTCACTTTGAACCCAGCTCTGAGTTCATGTAATTTAGGTGGTATGGTTCATTACTTTGATGCCCAAGGATCCCTTGCCACGCCCAGGGGGGCCTCCGCCGGCTGACGCCTGCCATTGGCGACCTTACCGGTCTACAACTTTGATGCGTGAATCCGGGACATTGATATCACCGTCTAGCAAAATACGACCGAAGTGCCATCGAACGATTTGAGAATAGACTGACCTCATATATACTTTGTGATAACACTCGTGGAAGTGGAGTGAAGTGAACGAAGTGGAGCGGAGTGGAGTGGACAAAGTGAAGTGGAGTGGAGTGAGTGTCGCGGCTCGTCTAGTCCCTGTCGGAGCCGCGGCGCGCGGATATACGTAACTAGGTGTAAGTAACATGTACGGCTGCGGCGTCCAGCCCGCATCGCTTCTCGATAGCTCTAAATTAATCTAACTAATTCCCTCTATATATATACGCGAAGTCGTAAATGACATAATATTGTAGTCTTATATTTCGCACGTCTATAAAAACCCTCTAACATATAACAGACAGTCGGAACCGCGCAAAAATGGCGGCTTCACTAAGAGATATCTTCGGAATAGTTAATATAAAGATCTATTTAATTTAGAGAGAATTTTTAATTGACTCTTAACTCTGTTCGCCATTTTTGCGTATTTAACGTCTTCGATTCGAAGTTCGACTGATTAACAATTGTATATTCCATTTGTAAATATGTTTACAGACAATATTACTATAAAAATCATTCCCCAACTAAAATCTCTTGTTAATAATTGAATGTCTACGTCAAATATTTTAGGTGTAGGGTTTAGGAATGGAACCGCGCGGATGACACTTTAGTGTGTTGTCACTTAGTCCCTAAGATACGACTTGTTCCTTTGTCTTTTTTTATTCCTCTCAAAGTCTAGATAGAATTGATGTATGAAAAATAAATGAGAAATTTAATCTTGCCAAAATTTGTACTAAATATTTAGAAAACATGTATCAGTAAGATGTTTTATTTTGACGCCTATTACCGCTATCTTCAATTAAATTGATTTGCCCTGTTACTCTTGTATAGATGTTTTTTTACAAAAACTATGTAGTTTCCACCTGCCCACATTTCTTTGATGTTAGCGCGCAATAGGCAATTTCGTGTCAATAATGTCGATTAAATTCACTGGCATTTTTAAATGTATACTAGACAATAGAATAAATTACTGATGTATGTTGTGACACGCGTTTTTCATCTTTGTAATAGCCTCTTTACTTTTGAATAGTTATTTTTACTTATAATATAAAATTGACGTAATGAATCTATACTATTTGGAAATATATATTCCAATGTGTAAACAGAGCCATCTAGTGAGTAACTTACTTATGTTATAAATTGTTGATAGATGGCGCTGCGCTAAAATTTGTATACGGCTGACTGTTGACGAGTAGTTGAAATTATGTATTTTATAGATAAGTATGACATTTCATGCCTATTGTTTTTTTAAAAAATGGCAGCTCAAACACTTTGCAAATATGTAAATGCGTTTAATTTATATATCTGTATGATATTAGTCGCTTACCAAGTACGGCGTGCAATAATGATTTTATATTTACGTTTCCTTATGCGAGAAGTAGGGATGTATACAGAAGGACTCCGCTGCCGAAATACAGAAATTATGTAATTTATTTTATATCTTAACTGTAGATAATGAATAAAGCATTTTTTATGTACAAATAAATTCATTTAATTCTTTTATTTAATTACCTCGCCCTGCAGCCTTCTCCTGGCTCCCCGGATACACATGTAATGAAGTATTATTTCAATTAAACAGTTCTAAATTGAAAGAACCTAAGGTAAAAAACTTGAATCTATAGTTTGGAGTTTTCTTGTAAATTTTAAGATTACACATATTGCGAGCTTTTCAACCACATAGTGAATACTAACATGGAAAACCAGAAATGAGCACTCACTATGGGTCTGTGCCGATATACTTTGCAAGCTGTGTCCTTACCCTGCATCACTCGGAACTATGCTACACATAAAAGAGCAATTCCGTGTGGAATTCTGATGAGGAAGTTGCCTGTCCCCGGTCGGGCCGATCTATTCATGTTGCAGCAAGAACGAATTATGCGACTTAACTTATTATTAATAACCTTATATTTAGCAGAACTTTTAATATTTTTTAATTTAAAATCATAATAACCTAAATAAGAGGTCCGGTTCACTAATTTATACGGACATACTTTAAATAGGACTTCTCATGACAAAGATATTTTTATCTTTCTCGGGTGAAAAATAAACTGATTTTATTATTTGATTAAAGGAGTTGGAACATTTCTTACTTTACTTTACTTTACTTTGAAACTAGCTATTAGGAGCTCTATGTTCAATTATTCTTGCTCGGAGCCGTAATGGCGTCTACAGCTTCACCGAAACACGTATCGAGTGCAGAGGCGCCCGCGAGTGAGGTGTGCGAGGACGATGCTGCCTCGGAGACAGCTACTCCTCTCTACACAGATAAACTCTCCTCGCACATCACAACAGCGGTCAAAGACTCCTCCAATCGGGTTCAGGCGGCGAGCGATCGGCGCTTTGAGCTGCCTGGGGATCTCATGCAACTGTTGCGAGAGACAAACCTATGGCAGGTACAGAACCGAAGCTAATAGGTCCGCTTAGCGCCACCTCGAGAGAGAGGCCAAGCAGCGCATGGCCGAGCTCCGTGGTAAGAGATGGGATGGTCTGCTGGAAGACATCACGCCGTCACACACTGCCTCCTGGCAGTTGACACGTGCACTGTAGGCAAATACCGTCTCAGAAATGCCACCCTTAGACCTCCCGCGTTCGAAGACTTGGAAAAGGGCGTTTGCATGGCTGACAGTTTGCATCTCCAATGTACTCCCAGTTCACAGCTCCAATGTACTCCCAGTTCGCAACCAATCAACCTAGCTCACCTGAATAAGGTGAACAAGTTGGTTGCGCGCACCGACGGATGCTCCGCTCCCTGCGGTTACATATGATGAAGTGATAGACCAAAATAATCTGAAATCTCGTAAAGCGCCAGGCACTGATGGGATATCTAATAAGGTGATTAAATCCCTCCCCAATCACCTGATCTGCCTCCTTGTGACCATTTTTAATGTCCTCCTCCAGCTTCTCCTTTCCGGACATCTGGAAGGAGGCTAAGGTTTTAGGGATTCGCAAACCAGGTTAACCTAGTAACCTACCATCTAGCTACATACCTATCAGTCTCCTCAGTTCGCTGGGGAAGATCTATGAAAGGCTGATCCTAGCCACATTACGCAAATATATAGAGGATAGGTATCTACTGCCCAATGAGCAGTTTAGGTTCAGAGGTAATCACTCGGCTCCCTCTCAAGTTCTTCGGATAGTCTGATCTTTGATATAGCGAAGGCGTTTGACAAGTTCTGCCATGGGGGCGTAGTTTATAAGCTCTACACAATCGTAGTGCCGGATAGACTCGTGACCATCGTACGAAAATACTTGTCGTACCGCAGCTTTCGTTATAGCATAGAGGGTACCCTCTCGTCCCCCAGGGCTATTACGGCTGGAGTCCATGAAGGCTCGGTTCTTTCCCCGCTCTTTTCGCACTTTATGTAAGTGACTACCTCTGGACAAAAGGTAAGGCCGAACTGGCACAGTATGCTGACAATACCCCACTCTATTGCGCCCATGGTAAGGTCAGAACGCCCTGTTCACGTCTTCAAACCTCAGCCAACGCACTAGGCGATTGGTTCTGGAAATGGAGAATTGAAACGAACCCGGAAAAGGGCAAATAATATATAACATTGATAATTTTCTCACGCAACTGGGCTTGTGTACAAAGGAAATTGATCAAGGTCAATTATCTTAATTTTACCCTGTTCCAGACAGTAATTCCATGGTCTAGCCACATAAAGTATTTAGGAGTTACTCTAGACCGTTACTTATTATTTTTAACACACTTAAAAAATGTAAGAGCAAGGGCGGTTATAATCACAGGTCGTATTTTAGCATCCTACACAAACAACAAAATGCCCTTAAGGTATAAGTTGCAAATCTATAAAACTTGCATACGACCTTTAATGTCGTATGCGAGCATTGCATTCGCACACATCCCGGGGGCTCGATTAAAGCGCCTTCAAACGTTGCAAAACAAAATTCTCAGACATGCGCTCCATGGTTTGTAAGAAGCTCGGAATTACACCGAGAGCTTAAAATACCCTCCATAAGGTACTTTAGGGAAATATCTCTACGATATTTTTATTCAACTGTTAATCACCCTAACCTGTTAGTGGTAGCAGCAGGTTACTACACACCCCTCGTACCAAAAGACATCCTACGCAATAATAACGCCTGATGATATGTTGACGGCAAACATTAACTGTGACACAGTGCCGTCCGCGCCGAGCGGCAGGGGCTTAACCGCGGACCCACCAACGTCACCGACGCGCACACACACCAACATTACACAATCCATACACGTAAATACAGACTCGCCACACCGCACTCGCCGGCGAGCGCGAAGTCGTCTTCCTCGCACAGCGGCTTACATGCTATTTACTCGTGTTTTAGGCCGCTTCTAAATATCGACCTATCCTCCCTTTAGATAGCGATCCGAGTCCAGGTTTCGTACCTCCTATTAAAGGGCCCTCGGATCGTATTATCGCCCCCCTCAGTTGTCGTCGACGTTCTTCGTCCACAGGGGTCGGATTGCAGCGGTGGTGCAGCAGTATCGTCGTTGTCTCCCTACTCAGCGGGCCTCCCGCTCGCGAATCTTGTTAGATAAAGCAAAAAAAAAACTAAATACCAGAGTAAAATAGCAGCAACACTGTTGTGTTTCGACTGGTGAACATCGTGATGAGCAAAAAAGGGAGCATTTTATCTTATTCCTCAGGGTTGACAACGAATCTGCATCGAGAGTGCTTATCGGTGATAGGTGTCATGGTCACAAAATAATCACTTACAGTTAAGTGAACTGCATCACGCTCAATACAGTCAAAACTAAACGCCACTTGGGAAACAGTGTCACGAGGAGTCTGGTGTTACGATAGTATTTTCCTTTTTTGTAATAAAATTAGAGAAATGGAAAACGAAAACAGTACGACCGATGGTAGAGATGCTTTCATTCAGCTTGGATGAGGTGTCGTCATTCTGTATTATGATTACCTGATAGGCAGTTATTTATATTATTTAATAGAACTGGCGGGTTTCCATTCCTCGCATTCGCATGTCGCGATATGCTTCGTCATTTCTAATGTAAACATCGAAGGATTATAATAATTCGCTTGCAAGTCTTTCCGTCCCAGTATATTGTGTGTGTTTTCAAGAGACGAGTGAAGAGGCACTGGCTCGTATCTAATTAAAAAATATACTAAGAAGTTAATAATAATGTTTGTTATGATAAGTAATAAAAAAGAACTTGGTCGAGAAGAGAGAGTCGTTAGCAGAAGTCAGCCCGCGCGTCTGTGCCTGTTTGTCATTTTATAAATCTACTCGAAGGCACAAAGTAGTCTTCCTAGAGAATGCAAAACAAACCTGAAATTTAAAAAATCTGCGTATCACACTGTGGAAGCGTGATGGTGGCATGAAATATATTAAAGGTTGCTTGGTGTTAACGGCATTAATACATTACAATCGAAACTAAACCAGCTTGGGCCGCTGTAAAATATGTATTTAAACTTTTTGTAAAAGTTTACTATTACTATAAAGTCTCTATATTATATCTGTCTCCATCTGTCAAGTTAGAAACCAACATCAGTGATGTCCTTATCTAGCCGACAGGGATGTGCGCCATCTAGCGTCTTGAACATGCCTCTCTTCAACGACATTTAACGCAATGTCGTTACATATCGTTATAAAATTGACCTCAAAATTTAACCATATACATATATATATTTAACCATATATTTACAGTATATAAATATAAATTCCACTGCGGGGTTTAGGCCACAGGCTACACTGCGAATGAGCGAACTTCACATAAGGAAATAAGTTTTTGACTATATAATGTTTATGAATGGCGGCACCGGGCGTCCAACTCGGTTTGCTCGCGTACGTTAACTAAATGCGAGCACCGATATATTATAGATGATAGAAACATAATACATAAATATACATACGAATGTACTGTTTAATAGTTAACCATAACATGTACAATTTAAATAATGCCATTGTGTTTTAGTAACGTCATCGGTTAAAAAAAATCCAAGGGCAGTGTAGCCAGGATATTATAAAAAAACCACGTACTTTATTCGGTCTCGGGTAAACAAATAAAAGATTACAAGTCTATAGCTTATGTTACGTATTCCATATATTACTAATTAAATACGGTTACAAAATTATTATTGCTATCTTGAACATTATTTTATGACATCACAAACGGCAGCGGGACGTAACGGTACAACATATAACGCGCTTGTATAACATAACAATATCACAATATATTTACATCCAACATAACGTTACCAAGATTCCGGACGCAGTTTCAGTTGCATGTTCACAAATAGAAAACTATATAACAATATGCAGTACCAACAGTACCTATGTTTAGCTGTAGTTTAGAATGAAACATACATCATTAACAAAACAAAAAGTCATATCGCCGTGGCAGGGAAAACACTGATCGAGTTTTGTTAAGAGGCGTACTAGTCTTTTATAATAATACGTTAACAATGAAACTTGTCCTACTGTTTCGCAGTATTTATTATGAAAGAAAGGGAATGATAATTGTATTATTCAAAAGGTATTGTACCATAATTTAGAACAAACCAAATCATATTGCGGCACAGGTCGCCCTTGGAATGAAACTTACATCTTACAAAACAGATCATGTGTATGTCGACAACAAGTGGGTTGATTGATGACCGCGTATTAAGAGCGAACAGCCTCTTTACATGTAATATGCTAAGATGAAAAGAGACAATTAGAATGAAGTCCAATGTCCGAATTCATATTAAATATAAAAGTATATTTGAGACGTATTCAAGATGAACAGCTGGCATGCTTTTCCCTTAAAATCATAAATCACTTAGTTTGAAATGTACAAAACTATGAATATTCAAAACTAAATATAGGTACTTTATTAAAACTAAATAAAATGAACAAATAGGTACGCTATGCATATTAACGCTGTGTGTAAAATTTATTTAAACAAAATATATTGTCGTTTAAACCAAAAGCTGTAAACAGTTAATGTATATGATGTTATTGACATGAAGCCTAAAACTAACAAGGTAAGTGTTTGTATTGTACTGAAGGTGACAAACGAGCACACAGTTAACCTGGCTAAATATCTCGTCACCAAAAAAAAAGTTAAAATAAGCTTTCATACAATGATCACACGACGCATGTTCAGTATAATTCTCATAAAAGTATACAACTAGATAATTCTAATACTATTACCGACAAATTTCAAACATTCACAATCACATAATTACGTATTTCGTTCATTATAAACGTACATGTTGCATTATTTGCACTATTAGTAGAATTAATTACTGTGTATTGAGTTATGTATAACACCACACAACTGACAAAACATATATTCGTTAATCGACACTTAATTTAAATTGAAACAATAATTAATAAACAACTAGTGACAAGAGATGGACGGTCAAAGTAATTGCAATGAAGGATTGTAATGAAATCAAAGAAAGAGATAAAACATTAATTCGAACACATCGATAACAGTAATTATGACAAAAAAAGTATTATAAAGTTTATTTTGCAATGCGATGCCAAATAGGTTTAGATTGAAAATAAAATTCGAAATGATTTATTTGCAAACGAAAATATTGCAAATGGCAATACTGTCGTATTAAAGAGTTCATCTGGTAAAATATAATTGGATGGACTCGGTGAAGCTTATTGACTCCCGGAAGCTTTTGCTACATGGCTCACTCATATATACGAGTCAACATATCAAACAAATCAAGGGAGTGTTGTAGTCATTTGGAAGAGCCAAGTGAATGGATAATCGAATGAGTCCCTTTGAGTGAATTAAATCTAATGAACGTCGTGTGGCAATTACGCATTGTTACGAAAATATGTTTTAATATTTCATTCACCAATGTGGGAATGTAAACAATGTTAAAGGCATTGCTAGCATTTGTTTTAAATCCAGTTTTACGACTAAATATGGCGCGGAGTTATTCTACGAATGTATTCGTCCTCTACCTTAAAACTAATTACTCGTACGAACTGCAGTGACAGTATTTTAAAATCTAGCAGTCTACCAAGTTCTAGATTAAATACAATAATAGTATAAAACAGAGGATGACTCACTAACCCTTTGACCAGTATGTTCTTCAATATCTCGTATCATTTCCTATTTACGGATGATTATTATGTTTATATTAATAAACAAATTTAAATCTTAATTCTTAAGATAAAAATATTTTATATCTAATTTTTTTTTAAGTTATTTCATGCACTTGCAACATTGTTACACGGTTAACAAAACAGATTATTAACAGAAATACGCGGGAAAATAAAGTAACAGATATAAAATAGTATAATGGGAAATCTTACTCAGCAAGCTAGAGACGGTTATACACAGTTCTGTCATAGCCAGCTACGGTGACAGCTCAAAGGATCAGTAACCTGAAGAAGCAATGAGCCGTCCACATAGCTGAAAATCGATTAGGATGAAAGACTTTCGAATGGCAGCCCCAAACTGGCAATCGCTGAACCCTCAACTAGTTGGTGTGACGACTCGGGATCGTGTTTCATGACAATGGGAGAAGCCTATGTTCAGGTATTACAGGTTCTGGTAAAAAATAATAGTAGTTTATTTTATTTTTTAACAGCAGAGAAAAGTAACATGTTTATGAATCCAAATGATGGACATAAGCCTCTTCCCGAGAGAGGGTGTTGGAGTGTAGTCCAAAACGCCGCTCCACTGCGGATTGGCGGAATTCACTTGTCATCGCCGTGCACGTCACTACGTCAGCATTTAAAACAGCTAGTAAGTTCAAATAGTAATTAAAACTAAAATCTCGGTCTAAAAATCCAATGAACATTTAAATCTATGTAAGTATTCACAAGTTTATTGCATCTAACGGCGACTTGCGCGTCACGTATAACGAACGACTCGGATTTTAATCAGTCAATTGGCCACTCGGCCACGAAACGAGGTTACCTCGCACTCAACAACGTGCCCAACATTGAAAGGGCGCGTCTTTAACTATTCAGTTAAGTCCTTTAAACTGAATTTAGTTCAAGTGGCCATATGGAAAGAAGTGCGTAATGTTTAGCTTTTTTTATGGCAACATCCGCAACACCAGATATGTCGGAACGCGTTGGCTTTGTAAACACCGCTGGCGATAGCAGGTTAGAGTAGGATTACCAACCATCGAGATAGTGAGAATGAAATTGAATTCTCATTCCTTAGAACGACTTTGCAATGGTCGTGATGAAAATGAAGAAATCATAAAAAATCATCATATATGGACTAGTAACGCTACTTAAAAATTATGACACTCAACACAAAGCGTTTAAAAAAATGTACTATCGAGTTTATAATTGGGATCCGAACGGAAATATAGACTCGTATATATTACTCATTTTTTTTTTATATATTAGAAGTGTCACAGGAGCACACAGTTCACCTGATGGTGAGCGATGACCGGGGCTCCATGCTATCTACGAGTACGTCCGTCGTTAACAAGAGAAGATATGGAATACACATGCGTTGTCATTCCTGAGGACTGCAACAGCATATACCGTTGAAGATAATTTTATCCCACAACTCCTTGAATTAACACATCATTTGTTACAACCGTGATCTAGGTTTGCCGTCAACATCATATGTATATAATAGATTACAAAATATACAAATCACTTAAAATATTGTGACAATTTTACGAAATTTACTAAAAGAAAGTACATTACTAGTACAACCCGAAATTGAGCCTATTGACCATGTAAATTTGGACTTGGTAAAAACCTTGAATCAATTATAAATTTAAAAACAAAACATGAATAAAAAAGCTTTGATAGGTAACGCAGAAGGATAGTGCCATGCATTCTGCATCGACAGCCATTCACCCCTCCCAGTCTTGGTCATGGCGTGTTCTCGTTCGAGCTGAAATGTTCTCAACTGGTTGCCACTCCACTGTAGCAACCTTGCGTATAATAAAGTCCCTGACCGCCATATTGCTCCTGCAGGATGTGACCATGCATCGTGTCGTGCACCTCACCCAGAAGTTGGCTGTACGGTATTTGTATATTTGTTTGGTCTTCAGAGATGTTATGAAATGTATGAGAAGGTAAGGTGTGATAATATGCCAGTGAGTCTTGATTCTGATGTTGGTTTTGTTGTTCCATGTCGAGGCTTTTCTGCACATCCGGTTGTTGGACTGGTTGTAGACTCTGGGGAGGTTATCAACAGCTTTTGTAACGGTTATGTAGTGGATAGATATTGTTATATTAGTGGGGACACGAGCATCCGCGGCGGCACTAAACTATATCCTTCGCAGTGCATTTGATCTGGTCGAACCTGGTTGAATGGACCAGGAGGATATCGTCTCTTTGGTAACAAGTAAAAGAAGAAGAGTTGTACAGTGTACATATTTTTTTGAATATTTTTATAATATTAGCGGTGACAAACGAGCACACAGCTCACTGACAGCAAGTGAACGCTGCGGTTCGTGACATCTATATCCATCCTCAACAAAGATTTAAGTTGTCATGCAAGTGGACAGCCCTGAGGACTGAGATGGAATGTCTGGTTGCTTGTTGTTGGGTCCCGAGATACTCCGCATACGAAAAACAGCAGTGTTATGCTTTTTTCATGCTGTTGGTATCATTTTGGTGTGTGGTGCTTCTTCTCGGGTAAAATCAACTTATTTCATTTACTGGTTGTCTCATTTTTATCATTTTTAAATTATAAATGATATTTGCGACTGAATTAGAAATGTAGATATTATGAACCGCTGTCATCGCTTACCGTAGTGTGAACGGCGAGCTAATATAACAATAAAAAAATATATTATCCAAACATACCTGAGTTTGATATTTACATCTCTTGAACCTTCCGTAAAGCGAGGAGTAGGGCAAGTTGAAGTGTATGGCTGCCTGGTTGATGGACATCTGGCCAACCCTGAAATTAAAAAAATGAAATTAGAGCCAACTCTAAAACGTTTTTTGTTTCATTTAAAAATAGCAACATGTTATAAGGTATTGTTAGATCACCTCAAAGGAATATGCTAGGCTATTGCGTAGGTCTTACATAATTTTTATGCCAACCAAGTTTCTAGCTTAAATATGACTGGCTCGACTGTGAAAGGAAAACGCCTCAAAAACCAGGGAGAAACAACAGCATTACGCTGTGTTCGGTATGGTATGGTGTGGTGTGTGCTAAAAGTGTGGATATCTAATAACCCGTAGCTAATGAGGCATAACAGTTCACAGGACCGACAATTTGTATCATGAAAAGTCATCACTTAATAACATAATCTGAGTGCTAGTTTTCCACCACTTGTATTATAAAAAAATTATTAACTACTCTGATTATAAAAGTTGACAGATAAAATGTGAATATGAAAATGTCATATGTTACGATACATCCTAACTAAACCTAAGTATTAAAATCACTGCTTCTATGGACAGCAGGCGGAAATGTATCAGTGCCTTCTTAGACCTGTAGAAAGCCTTTGATATAGTATCAGTGTCAATTTTAATAAACCGTCTACAAAACCTTGGAATAAAAGAGGCTCCCCTCTGCTTCTCTAAAGATTTTTAATCGACAAACATAATGAGTATGCGTTGACAATCGTTTGAGTGATGAAGCTAGCTATATTTACGGTGTTGTGCAGGAACAACTTTAGGCCCTATGTCGTTCATTAACATATTTCATATAAATGTATTCTGCAATACAAGTGCCGAAAACATGATACTTAAATGCTCGCAGGCGACACAATCTTCTAGTTTTATGAGAACTCGTGGAGTAAAGTGAAACACTACACTGAAGAAGGAGTATCCTCATGATTAGAAAATACCTAAGTATCACAGCACTTAGCACTAATAGAGAAAAATAATAGTCTTTTACGAAAACGATTATAGGAATACAAATATCTTTTACGAATACAAATAACCATAGCAGAATCAGTAAAATCGGCTGTAGATTTATATTTTGCTTAAGAATTCAAAGATATTAAAAGTTAATTATGTACATTAGGTGAGCCTAAAACAGGCAAAGACTTCCTTGGTGCTTGAGTGGATGAACTTACAACAAGGTTGAATTTACTAGAACAACATTCCCGCGAGACTAATATTGAGATTAACGGTGTCCCAAATACCAAATCGGAAAACTTATTATCATTAACAAAGGAACTAAGTTCAGCCCTCTCTGTTTCGATACGGGATTCAGACGTGCTCTCTTGAACAAGAGTGAAGAAAATCAACGAAGCCAATAATCGTCTTCTTGCAATAATTATTAAATTACCAACGAAAAAACTACGACATGATGTCTTTGCACCTGTATCCAATTATAAGAAGAAGAACCAAAAATAAATTTAACACATCACACTTGGGATATCGCGGAAACAAGTCATCCGTATTTGTATCAGAACATTTACCTCCATAGTTTAAAGCGTTACATGCCAACACAAGGAAAATTGCAAAGGAAAAAGGATATAGATATGTCTGGATTAGAAATGGACGCATTTTGGTACAGAACCCAAATATCGAAAAACCCTGTTAACCAAAGAATCTATAATCTTGCTAAGACCAACAACATATGGCCGTAAATTTTGCTATAAAATTCCAAATATGTTATCAAAATTTTAGGGGACTGACAACTAAATAAAAGACAGAACAAATACCATTATTTAAGGCGATTTTAATTTAAGTTTTATTAACTGGGAAGCTTATGTAAATAAAGGTAACAGTTTAGTTGTAACTATGAATGTAATCTTAGATACCAATTTATTGATTTTATGTCTCTTAAATAACCTGTCACAATTTAACTAAACAAAAATTATAACAACAAGATTTGATATTATGTAATTTACATCTTGGTATTATAGTGGATGAATACAAAAATCATTTATTTAATTAAATTAGATTTACATCATCCAGCCTTAGACATTTATGTAAGTATTATTAGTATTCCGTCTTCATTAAAAATGAAGCCATTCAGAACTTCATGAAAGTATATTATACTGTTGCAATCTCAAATCGATTGTCTTTCAGAACTATCTGGTATCGAAGATATCAATATTGCTTTAGCTAAATTCTACAAATTACTTTATTCTATAAACAAATTAACCTAAAACTAAGCCACGCAAACTGAAGTACCCGATTTGGATTACACCAACTTTAATATTAACTACAGAAAAAGAAAAAAATTACAAAAAATATAAAATATATTAAAATCCAAGAGATCTCTGAGAGTTAAAACTTTGTAACAAACGTGTAAAATCAATGGTTTCAGCCTGTTATTCCATTGGCTGTCAAGGAGTTGAACAAGCGGATCCATCAAAATCCTAAAACGTTAAATGTCCTTTGTCAAACAGTATCAAGGTGCATCTACTAATATACCCAGCGAACGTGTGTCCTATCCTAACCTTTATAAATGATATTCCTAATCATATCAAATATAATAATTGTTCGATCTTCGCTGATGACTTAAAATTATATAAATGTATAAAAAGTAAAGAGGATATTTCATTACTTCAAGAAGATATAAATGCAATTTATGAATAAAATAAACAAGATGGTCCTTAATCCTCAAAAACATACCTATATTAAATATACTGGAAACAAAAACATCACTCGTTATAAAATTAAAGCAAATCAATACCGTACGCGATCTTGGCATTCTCTTAGATAACAAACTGAAATTTACACGACATATTGATAGCATAGTAAAACGTAGTTGGAAGGCAGTTGGATTTGTAAAGCGTAATTGTAAGGACTTTAGAAATGTAAAAACGTGAGTTACAGTATGCGGCTCCTTCGTTGGGAATAATCTAGAACACGCATCGGCAGCGTGGAATCCTACTCGCAACGTCCCTTTACAAGGGATAGAACGAATAAATTTTACTCGTTTTCTAGCTTATACAACTGGTGTTTGTCCATATCGTACTAATTATCACACTAGATTCTCTGTTTTCGAAATGTGCTCTTTGGAGAACGTCGAAAAGCTTCAGATTTAATTACATTACACAAGATTGTTTATGGAAATATTGCAGCTCCGAATCTACTAAAGCCGACCAACTGAACTGTACCGTCTAATCCGCCGCGGTACCCTATTCGTAATACGTTCTATATTCCATTCTGCAGGACTAATGTAGCTTCTGCACGCTCTCTTAATCGTAGTTAGTGCGCGTACATATGATGACAAAAAAAGCAATGTTGATATTTTTAATGACGAAGAGAGTAAGTTTACGAATATTATTATAGCACGATGTAATGTCTAGTTTAAGTTTCTATTATTATAGTACGATGTAATGTCTAGTTTAAGTTTTTATTATTATAGTACGATGTAATGTCTAGTTTAAGTTTCTATTATTATAGCACGATGTAATGTCTAGTTTAAGTTTCTATTATTATAGTAAGATGTAATGTCTAGTTTAAGTTTTTATTATTATAGTACGATGTAATGTCTAGTTTAAGTTTCTATTATTATATCACGATGTAATGTCTAGTTTAAGTTTCTATTATTATAGCACGATGTAATGTCTAGTTTAAGTTTCTATTATTATAACACGATGTAATGTCTAGTTTAAGTTTCTATTATTATAGCACGATGTAATGTCTAGTTTAAGTTTCTATTATTATAGCAC
Organism: Teinopalpus imperialis; assembly: GCA_029286865.1. NCBI lineage: Eukaryota > Metazoa > Arthropoda > Insecta > Lepidoptera > Papilionidae > Teinopalpus > Teinopalpus imperialis. The sequence continues at coordinate 12,592,745 of JAGSMU010000009.1, read as the reverse complement.
GATGTAATGTCTAGTTTAAGTTTCTATTATTATAGCACTATGTAATGTCTAGTTTAAGTTTCTATTATTATAGCACGATGTAATGTCTAGTTTAAGTTTCTATTGTTATAGCACGATGTAATGTCTAGTTTAAGTTTCTATTATTCATTTTTTCTAACTTGTTGCAATGTTTTTTATTTAAATCTTTCATTTACAATTTTATTTAAAGTATTAATTTAATGGATATAGTGTTCCTTAGATACGTAGGTTTTAAGATAATAATTTTGTATACACCTGTAAAGGATAACCATTACGATTTAGTAAATATAAACTATAAGTGTAATATGTAAAATGATATTGTTGATGGTGTCTTTCCCAATAAATAAATAGGATAGTGTTTATTTAGTTAGTCACATATGTCCATGTAATAGAGAACCAAATATAAAAAGAACAAACTAACTTTCCTAAGCTATTTGAATCTGAGAACACACTTTTGTTTATTATCTTTTTACTTACGGTAGGAACTAGCCTATGACACTCAGTTTTTCAGATTCAATTTTTATTATATTCAGGGCCCAGGGAGTCAACTAATTGGGAAAATAATTATGTGCAAATACGGTGATTTATTATTTTTTATTCTATAGAGTGTATATTTTCCACAAGAAACTATTTAAAACTACAAGGACCTGGATGCAATGATAACGATGAAAGAAACCTAAAAACAAAACAAGCAAAAGATTGTGATAATAGAATACCAACCTAACCGCTTCAAGCGCCTCCCCCATCGCATCTTCAGACCAAGGTGTGGGGTTAGAGCGAGACAGCTCGATACCTTCCCTCTTGCATCTTCCGTATAAGGTACCTGGAATTTGAGATCAAAACTTAAACAAATAGGTGGCATGGAAATTGGTGACATCTGGGTCCAAAAATTTGTAGCAACAATAGTACTATGCAAAAATATTAACTAATCGGAAACGTTTCTTCGACGTTTACGTCACAGGTCCTGGGTTTAATTTCCACTTAAGGAACAATATTTGTACATCACAAATTGTCAGTATTATAGTCTGGGCGTGTTTTATGTATGCATCCTATCCTTGGCTTAGATCTAAGCCTTCCTCTGATCTAATCTCATTACAACGGACTTGCCTCTGTGTTTGCGCGAATGCTGCCGGCACTTTAACGTGATAGCCAGATGATAGCGCCGCGGTGTGTATCGTACCAGGATGATATGTTATTGGGGATGACAAGCTAGTGCACTCGATAATAAATGATTATGATAAGGAATCTTGATACAGATCTACCTGAACTATGAGTGGGTCCGCTCGACCAGGGAAGGTCCATGCCCTCACATAAGCCAGGATAAAAAACAGCCGCTGTGTTTCGCATAGTGAGTGGAATCCGAAGACCGACAGGTAATTAAGCATTCATCTTAGGGTTGACAAAGAATGTGCATCTAATTTGTTGTGCGCATTATAATTGCATGCTCTGTGTAGAGACGGCTGTCTGAGAATATTTATTGCATAGTTTGAAATTGCACTGTTTGCTTTACACGGGACACACAATTACTCTATGGAATCAACTGTCACCAGTGGTATTTCCACACCGATACGACTTAGAGACCTTCAAGAATAGAGCCTACACTTTTCTTAAAGGCCTGCAGAGCATTTGCGACTCCTCTGGTGTGGCGGCCGTGATCACTTACCCTGAGATGATCTGCTTGCTTGTTCGCAACGTACCTAGTTGTAACGCGGGTCCTGGGCTCGTTTCCCAGTTGTATGTATGTACCCGTATCGCTGAGACTGCATCTGAACCTTCCTTCAATCTTATTGCAGCACATGTATTACATCAGAATAGGGAAGGGAACGACGAGTGAATGTCCCTGTGCTTGCGCAAATATTTGCGGCACTATACAGTATTCTATACAGATAACATCATCGGATAATATCAGAAGATATAGTAATGGTCGATATGGACCAGGAGGTCATAACCATCATAAAAAAATGATACGATGATATTATTATTATTCCAAGCCATGTATGAAACAGTGAAAAGCACATACCAGTAGGGATGCCGAACTGTGCGGCAGCACGCTGCACCGACGCGGCGCCGCAGCGGATGGCGGCCAGGGCTCTCTGCAGGTCGCTGCGCCGCCAGGAGGTGGGCGCGGCGTTGAACGGCGCCGCCAGGCGGATGCCCTCCCGGCGGGCAATCTTGTACAGCGTACTGCTGGGGATACCTAACGGCCCACGACACTTTGTACTAATTAAGCTTTCATCAACTATTTTACCGCCACTTGTGGTCGCCGACCATTCAACCTGACGAAGTTGACGAAGGTAGAGCCACGCTGCAACTTATGTCTAAATTAGCATGAATGGGTCTGCTCGACCGGGCAGGATCACGCCTTCACAGAATACCAGCATAAGACTTTTTTTTATAGAAAGAAGGGAACAAACGAGCGGTGGGAACACCGAGGTGCTCATCGACGCCCATGGACAACCGCAACACCAGAGGAACTGCAGATGCGTTGCCGGCCTTTAAGAATGCAATAGGCTCGCTTCTTGAAGGACCCTAAGTCGTACTGATTTGGAAAAACCGCCGAGGACAGAGCTTTCCACAAAGCAGCTCTGCGGGGGAAAAAAAATCAGCGAGAAGCCCAGGATGGAATCTGGTGGCCTGTCGTGTCATACGATGACGGAACTCGGCGGCAGGAATCGTTCCAAACAGCTCTTTGTAGCACTCCCCGTGGTAAATACGATAAGGAATGCAGAGGGAACTGATGTCCCTCCGCAGGGCCAGAGAATTTTCCCCCTTTTTTTCCCCCCACCCCCTAAGGAGACAAACGAGCCTACGACTAAACTTGACTACGGCCAATAACATTTACATCCATCCTCAAAAACCATTCAAGATTCAAATGCCATGCCTCTGGACTTAGATGGAATGTCTCGTCAAATGATATTAGGTCCTCGGATCCCTACACTCATGCGAAACGTGAGCAAACATAATAAATATACAATACGATTATCGTTATAACTACGGTTATCGATAATCGTTACAACAGATTGCGTTAAACTCGTGTCCACGCCTAAATAATATCGATATCTATATTGTCTATAGATATTTTTTTCACCTCCCATGTATCGTGCATGAACAGTACTAGCCAATTAGGGCGATATCTTCTGGTCGTTGAGATGATAAATTTATATGATTTATATTGTTTTAAATTGTATATTTATTATGTTTGTTTATGACGTGCAGATACTTTAGATGTATACGTATACCATAGCAGCGTCATGCTTCTATTTTCAAGCCAATGTATAAAAGTATAAGCTAAGCTAATTCTCGTAGTTAATGAATCGATGTATGTGTATACAATGAATTGACTAAAGATAATATAGGGACACTGTAGAGATGGGCCGCATGGTGGCTACAAACCATAAATACGGGACACGTCATTGCATTATGTTCTAATGGCCGTGCTTACAACGTTCCCGTACCCTATGTTTTAATTAAGATCTAACATAATGCTCGAAACCACATTAACGATAACTTGTCTGAATACATTTCGTTCCTTTGCCAATCGATCTGTATTTATCTTATTTGTCATATAGTTTTTAATAAATACCAATTAGTGTCAACTTCATTAATTCTTCATTCACAAGTATCCGCCATTATCTTACTACTAACTACGCCTTATAATTGGGGATGATATTATATAATTATTGATGAAAATATAACAAAAACATTTGATATTGATATTTTTAATGATTGAAGAGAGTTAGTTTAAGGAAAAAAGTAAACACCTTGTTATTGTGTCATTCTGCGGGATATTATTATTTTGAGGGATGTGATTTTTATTAATAGAATTTCTATTGTTTGTGGTGATCAAGGTATTCACAGTGACTTGTAAGATTATACAGAATGAGTAACACAACTCTACAGATATCTCGGTCTTGACGTTTATCGAATATTTTAATGATTGACGCAGAAATAGCTATTTTTCCAAAAAATTATATATATATCCCAACCCAATACAATTTTTTTTTTTCTTTTCTGTTATTATTGCATAATAATAAATGGAAATCTAAACAAAATAATATTTTAAAGTAACTCTCCTGTAGACCTCAATCTTTTTTTTTTGTGGGTGTCGAACGAGCACACAACATTAATCCACGAATGACAATGCAAATGCATTGATTACTAAAGACTAAGATGGACCAATAAGAGGTTCCCAATAATAAGGGTCTCCCGATCTCTACACTCACCAGACTAAACACAGTAGCGCCATGCTTCTTACGCTGGTATTCTATGAGGACTTAGACCTCTTTCCGTCGAGCCGACCTTAATGTTGCAACTAGAAATTATCTAATTGCGACATTAAGATCTTTACGATATTTTTTTTTCAATCTCCTCCTGATCTGTCATTTGATATTATCTATGATTAGTTAATTCAACATTGATCGTGCTGGAAATAGTAAGTGTTTATTTTTGTTTTGGATTTCAAATTAATAATCACAGGTTCCCAAGCCTTACGAATAATCCTTGACAAGAATTTCGACTGTTTTTTATAGAATATTATATAATTATAAGAATATTAAATAAAGTTTACAAGGGACTACTAAGTCCGCACTGGCATTAGCCTATTGCTGGATTATCGCAAAGTACAACGATAATCCAGCACTAGGACGGAGTTAATGAACAAAACTAAACTATTTCTGTCCTTTCGTAGAACCGTTACCGTAGGCCTTGCTGGCTTTGTTGGCGGAGAGTGTGCCGGCGCGTAGTGCGAGTAGTGCTGCGCGAAGATCGGCATCGCCCCAGCTCTTGGCTCCGCCGTCCTTCTTCGGGGTGTCGATGCCAAGCCGGTGAGCGCGTTGCCAGAGGGTCGTGGACGGGATGCCGTACGTCGCAGATGCCTGGGGATATGCTTTTATTGGAGATCACAGGTTTATCAAGTTTTCATTTTTAACTTTATTGATAGTATTATCAATAGTAAAGATAAGTATTAATTCTACTTTCATTGCAATTCATCATTACACTAATTATTACAATAATTAATATTAAGACAATAAATGCTGCTGGCCACCTAATTAAAGACGTATAATGTACTTTATTTAAAATTAAAAAAAAACAGCCCACATTTTCCATTTTCTCCCGCCTATTCAAGAAACTCGCCTAAAGCAAAGACTAGCTTATCGGTATCTCAATATGGTAGGACAATAAAACTTTCATTATACTCTTCCAACATTTATATGACTAACAGGCTAGTTAGAATAGGTATCTCCACATGGTAGGACGATAAAACTTTGCTCATTATACTTTTCCAACATTTATATGACTAACAGGCTAGTTAGAATAGGTATCTCCACATGGTAGGACGATAAAACTTTGCTCATTATACTCTTCCAACATTTATATGACTAACAGGCTAGTCAGAATAGGTATCTCAATATGGTGGGACGATAAAACTTTGCTCATTATACTCTTCAACATTTATATGACTAACAGACTAGTCAGAATAGGTATCTCAATATTAAAATAATTTTGATCGTATTTTTAAAGAGGTACTATGGGAAAAACTTGCGATGTTTATTTATTTTTTCGGGCTGATGGCCGCTGTTAGTCCGAGGACTTTTACAGTTTCACCGGGTTGTGAGGTAACCGAGCGCTTATGGCGCTCAGTCGAGACCTCTATTAGTGGGTAACCAGCACAAGGCCTCGGCTTGGACCGTTACCCTGTTCCGCGAGAGCGTCTGATTCGAAGGTGCCGCAGAGGGCCGAATCGGTCAGTTGCTTCTGACGAAGAATTATCTACATTTACATCACTATTATTATTATTGGCTATCTGTACCTTCTTCGGAATGCGTAGGTGCTGGAGAAGAAGTGGCGAAAGAAACTTCGGCGACGCTTCTATCTGTCTTGACTGGAGAGAACCGACCTGTGACATGGCGGTATCACGAATAACCATTTTTGTGGCGCCCACGTCGTCGGCGGGGGCGGTATGAGGGTGCAATGTACGTGTGTATGTTTTATGATGGGCTTGCCCCGGTCTCTTCGGGTCTGCGGGCGAATCTATGATCGCGATGGGATTGTAAGTGACGGCACTTATAATCAGCAGGTTTAAATCTGTGACGGAAGAGACGAAATATCGGCGGGAAGCCTGCTTCTGTACTCAGCCACAGGTCGGGAGCTCAAGATCTATGTGTAGATTTTCGTGACGCAAGAACCACGGCGCACCAGTAGCTTTACGCATGAAACGATATTGTATTACCTAAAGTCGGTGAATTTGACGCAGGGAGGCATGCGCAAAGACGGGGCTTGCGTATTTCAACTTCCAACATTTATATGACTAACAGACTAGTCAGAATAAGTATCTCCAATATGGTAGGACGATAAAACTTTGCTCATTATACTCTTCCAACATTTATATGACTAACAGGCTAGTCAGAATAGGTATCTCCAATATGGTAGGACAATAAAACTTTGCTCATTATACTCTTCCAACATTTATATGACTAACAGACTAGTCAGAATAAGTATCTCCAATATGGTAGGACGATAAAACTTTGCTCATTATACTCTTCCAACATTTATATGACTAACAGACTAGTCAGAATAGGTATCTCCAATATGGTAGGACAATAAAACTTTGCACATTATACTCTTCCAACATTTATATGACTAACAGGCTAGTCAGAATAGGTATCTCAATATGGTAGGACAATAAAACTTTCATTATACTCTTCAACATTTATATGACTAACAGGCTAGTCAGAATAGGTATCTCCACATGGTAGGACAATAAAACTTTCATTATACTCTTCCAACATTTATATGACTAACAGGCTAGTCAGAATAGGTATCTCAATATGGTAGGACAATAAAACTTTACACATTATACTCTTCCAACATTTATATGACTAACAGGCTAGTTAGAATAGGTATCTCAATATGGTAGGACAATAAAACTTTGCTCATTATACTCTTCCAACATTTATATATGACTAACAGACTAGTCAGAATAAGTATCTCAATATGGTAGGACGATAAAACTTTGCTCATTATACTCTTCCAACATTTATATGACTAACAGACTAGTCAGAATAAGTATCTCAATATGGTGGGACAATAAAACTTTGCTCATTATACTCTTCCAACATTTATATGACTAACAGACTAGTCAGAATAAGTATCTCAATATGGTAGGACGATAAAACTTTGCTCATTATACTCTTCAACATTTATATGACTAACAGACTAGTCAGAATAGGTATCTCAATATGGTGGGACAATAAAACTTTGCACATTATACTCTTCAACATTTATATGACTAACAGGCTAGTTAGAATAGGTATCTCAATATGGTGGGACAATAAAACTTTGCTCATTATACTCTTCAACATTTATATGACTAACAGACTAGTCAGAATAAGTATCTCAATATGGTAGGACGATAAAACTTTGCTCATTATACTCTTCCAACATTTATATGACTAACAGGTTAGTCAGAATAGGTATCTCCAATATGGTGGGACAATAAAACTTTCATTATACTCTTCAACATTTATATGACTAACAGGCTAGTCAGAATAGGTATCTCAATATGGTAGGACAATAAAACTTTGCTCATTATACTCTTCCAACATTTATATATGACTAACAGACTAGTCAGAATAAGTATCTCAATATGGTAGGACAATAAAACTTTCATTATACTCTTCAACATTTATATGACTAACAGGCTAGTCAGAATAGGTATCTCAATATTAAAATAATTTTGATCGTATTTTTATAGAGGTACTATGGGAAAAACTTGCGATGTTTATTTATTTTTTCGGGCTGATGGCCGCTGTTAGTCCGAGGACTTTTACAGTTTCACCGGGTTGTGAGGTAACCGAGCGCTTATGGCGCTCAGTCGAGACCTCTATTAGTGGGTAACCAGCACAAGGCCTCGGCTTGGACCGTTACCCTGTTCCGCGAGAGCGTCTGATTCGAAGGTGCCGCAGAGGGCCGAATCGGTCAGTTGCTTCTGACGAAGAATTATCTACATTAACATCACTATTATTATTATTGGCTATCTGTACCTTCTTCGGAATGCGTAGGTGCTGGAGAAGAAGTGGCGAAAGAAACTTCGGCGACGCTTCTATCTGTCTTGACTGGAGAGAACCGACCTGTGACATGGCGGTATCACGAATAACCATTTTTGTGGCGCCCACGTCGTCGGCGGGGGCGGTATGAGGGTGCAATGTACGTGTGTATGTTTTATGATGGGCTTGCCTCGGTCTCTTCGGGTCTGCGGGCGAATCTGTGATCGCGATGGGATTGTAAGTGACGGCACTTATAATCAGCAGGTTTAAATCTGTGACGGAAGAGACGAAATATCGGCGGGAAGCCTGCTTCTGTACTCAGCCACAGGTCGGGAGCTCAAGATCTATGTGTAGATTTTCGTGACGCAAGAACCACGGCGCACCAGTAGCTTTACGCATGAAACGATATTGTATTACCTAAAGTCGGTGAATTTGACGCAGGGAGGCATGCGCAAAGACGGGCTTGCGTATTTCAACTTCCAACATTTATATGACTAACAGACTAGTCAGAATAAGTATCTCCAATATGGTAGGACAATAAAACTTTGCACATTATACTCTTCAACATTTATATGACTAACAGGCTAGTTAGAATAGGTATCTCCACATGGTAGGACAATAAAACTTTCATTATACTCTTCAACATTTATATGACTAACAGGTTAGTCAGAATAGGTATCTCCAATATGGTGGGACAATAAAACTTTGCTCATTATAATTCTTCCAACATTTATATGACTAACAGACTAGTCAGAATAAGTATCTCCACATGGTAGGACGATAAAACTTTGCTCATTATACTCTTCCAACATTTATATGACTAACAGACTAGTCAGAATAGGTATCTCCACATGGTAGGACAATAAAACTTTGCACATTATACTCTTCCAACATTTATATGACTAACAGGCTAGTTAGAATAGGTATCTCAATATGGTAGGACAATAAAACTTTCATTATACTCTTCAACATTTATATGACTAACAGACTAGTCAGAATAGGTATCTCCACATGGTAGGACAATAAAACTTTCATTATACTCTTCCAACATTTATATGACTAACAGACTAGTCAGAATAAGTATCTCCAATATGGTAGGACAATAAAACTTTACACATTATACTCTTCCAACATTTATATGACTAACAGGCTAGTTAGAATAGGTATCTCCAATATGGTAGGACAATAAAACTTTGCTCATTATACTCTTCCAACATTTATATGACTAACAGACTAGTCAGAATAAGTATCTCCAATATGGTAGGACGATAAAACTTTGCTCATTATACTTTTCCAACATTTATATGACTAACAGACTAGTCAGAATAGGTATCTCCAATATGGTAGGACAATAAAACTTTGCTCATTATACTCTTCCAACATTTATATGACTAACAGACTAGTCAGAATAAGTATCTCCAATATGGTAGGACGATAAAACTTTGCTCATTATACTTTTCCAACATTTATATGACTAACAGACTAGTCAGAATAGGTATCTCCAATATGAGAGGACAATAAAACTTTACACATTATACTCTTCCAACATTTATATGACTAACAGGCTAGTTAGAATAGGTATCTCCAATATGGTAGGACAATAAAACTTTGCTCATTATACTCTTCCAACATTTATATGACTAACAGACTAGTCAGAATAAGTATCTCCAATATGGTAGGACGATAAAACTTTGCTCATTATACTTTTCCAACATTTATATGACTAACAGGTTAGTCAGAATAGGTATCTCCAATATGGTAGGACAATAAAACTTTCATTATACTCTTCCAACATTTATATGACTAACAGGCTAGTCAGAATAGGTATCTCCAATATGGTAGGACAATAAAACTTTGCACATTATACTCTTCCAACATTTATATGACTAACAGGCTAGTCAGAATAGGTATCTCCAATATGGTAGGACAATAAAACTTTCATTATACTCTTCCAACATTTATATGACTAACAGGCTAGTGAGAACAGGTATCTCCAATATGGTAGGACAATAAAACTTTCATTATACTCTTCCAACATTTATATGACTAACATTATGGGTCGGATGCACGCTTTGTATAGTGTTATTTTATTACGCAGGGACATTTTACTATTTTTATTGAGTAACGGGTGCAAACGACCTAGGACGAACGCTGCTCGAATCCTTACGCGGTTGATATGCGAACCGAAGGTGGGTCTTTCATCTAATGTGACACCTAAGTATTTGACTGACTATTCCCAGAGGATTTGACGATCAAATCACTCTATGGTTGGGAGATGCGGCGTTTTGTTTCGCCGAAAGAAGTACATTGCTGCACTTTTGGTGGGGTTAACCTCGATCTCCATTTCCGAAACCATTTCCCCTAGGCGTTGGCTGCAGATTAGAAACGTTTACAAATAGTCTGGTTTGAATCCAGACACGTAGAGGCCGGTGTCATTGGCAAAAACTAAGTTTGTATAAAATGGGACCTAGGACGGAGCCTTGTGGTACTCCGGTACAAATGGGGTGAACCACGGAACGCGTTCCTTCGACGCGGTAAGGAAAGGTTCGATTTCGGAGAAAGTCTCGTATGATAAGTACGACTCAATCTGGCACACCGAACTCATATAGTTTGTATATGAGCCCGTTATGCCAGACCTTGTCGAAAGCTTTCGCCACGTCGACGAAAAGTGCCTCAGTTTGATAGCCTTGAACGAATTGACTAACACATATTGCCACTAAAAATACATACAAATAATAATTCAAAAGAGATGGTATTAAATTCAACGTAAACTGTTTGACGACCATTTGAGAGAATAATAATAAACATGACTTTTGACCATCTGAAAGATGAGACGTAACTATAGGCCATGTGAGAGAAGAGACGTAACTATAAGCCATCTGAGAGAAGAGACGTAGCTATAGGCCATCTGAGAGAAGACACGTAGCTATAGGCCATCTGAGAGAAGACACGTAACTATAGGCCATCTGAGAGAAGAGACGTAACTATAGGCAATCTGAGAGAAGCGACGTAACTATAGGACATGCGAGAGAGGAGACCTAATTATAGGCCATCTGAGAGAAGAGACGTAATTATAGGCCGTCTGAGAGAAGAGACGTAACTATAGGCCATCTGAGAGAAGAGACGCAATTATAGGCTATCTAATAGAGAGGAGAAGGATTTATAGGCCGTCTGAGAGAAGAGACGTAACAATAGGCCATCTGAGAAAAGGGACGTAACTGTAGGCCACCATGTAACCATGATGCTGCTGTGTTTTAGTGATTGTATGGATCCGCAAACACATAAGGACGAATTCCACCCCAGTCCTCAAGGGCGCATGACTTACCTACCTACCATAAGGTGAACTGTGTGCTCGTTTGTCACCCTTAACACTTAATTAATATTGCCTTAATACTGCTATTGTGCAAGCCAGTGCTTGTCTACAATCTTACCAAGTATGAAATGGTGATATAGACGTTGATTGTGGAGCACGCTTGTTCAGCAAATACCTATTCACTCTTCTCTTCCTTCTTACATCGAAGTATTCATATCACAACAAGGTACTAGCTCTATTTGGAGTTTTTATCAAAGACTAGGGAGGTATTTATAAACCTTGGTTAGGCTCATGCGCCGGTCTCGTAGGGCCTGCAGTGCGCGCTCCATGTCCCGCGGGGACCAGCTCTTGGGGCTCCCGCGGGCCTCCGCTGCCTCGTACGCGGCCCCGCTCTCGCTGGCGTCATCACTCAGCTGTTGTTGTTCTAAGGTTAAATAAAGGACGAGATTATCTATGAGATATTTACTTGAGAGTTGCAGACAAATATCTAACGGTGCTGCATAACCTTGTCGAGATTTATGATCTAAAGTTAAAAATTTGTTTATTTTCTTGTTGTGGTTATATTTTACTTGTCCCTGTCTCCTCTGAACTTAGCCAACCTATTAACTTTTAACTTAATACGACTGAATTAACCCTGACAGTATGCCATCGTCGCAATTTTTAATTTTATAGAATGGGTACCGGACGAGCGTGTAGCTCACCTGATGGTAAGATTGCCAGCGCTCATGTAGATTAGCAACACCAAAGGAGTCGCAGATGTGCTTTTAGAAAGGTGTAGGCTCTTTTCTTGAAGGTCCCTCAGCTGTATCGGTTTGAAAATACCACTGGCGAAAACTGATTCCACATAGTACTTGTGCGTGGCAGAAATTTCGCGTAAAGTGCACAGTGATGGATTGCCAACCACGAGGATGTCATTTTTTAATTCTGTCTTGATGTACGATGTTTAAACTCCTCAGAACATATCTCAACGTGAAGGAAAATGAGATACAACATCTCTTTGTAATGTGCCAGTAAATCAAGCAATCAGAAATTCGTGGTCGTCAACGATTCAAGCCACTCTTCGTTGAATGCGATTAATTGGAAGGAGCTGGTTAGTCGGAGTTTCTTAGGCAAGGACGCCATCGCTGAGTCAGGGTACCTTTTGCTCCCGTGGGAGTTGCCAAAGTTTCTATCGTGCGAATCGAAATTGCTCCCCGAAAGCCCGATAGGGTCCGTAGGCTTTATGAACGTATGCGTCATGGAGCCGCGAAGAAGAAAGCTTCTTTAAAAAGAACCCCAATACTAAGAAATCCGATGCCGATGACATGAATGACTAGTGAGGAGTCCCGTCGTTAACTAAAGACAGGAACCTCACGCTTTTAAAGGAACACAATGAGAGCAGTCGGAAACAAAAAAATTATCACAGGATGGTACCAGCGATGACGGAAAGTCCACCCCCGGGTCCTGGCAACCCCATCCTCTCTGGTAGTGGTGGGGACATCCAACTCCTACGCAAGAAGTAGAACCTTCCCGGCGTGGAGGAGTTGACAATCGAAAATGCAATTCGATTTAAGTATACGATGTGTTGGTTTTAGATAGTTTCAGGAAAACTGTTTACGAACATAACGTTATATATTTAACATGAGTAGAGACAGTAAAGTAGATTAAATTTAATAAATCTAATGAATTAATATTAATCAGTTCACATTAATAAAGTGGTTAATATTTATAATTAAACTCTACTGTACTGGTATAAAAAAGATAAGGAGAATAAAAAATTGTCTAGCCGTTCTAACTTACCTCCCTCCGACAAGGGCTCATCCTTAACCGGCATCAGCGGGACGAAGTCAGGGTCCACATTACTGGCATTCAGTAACTGCATATGCCTGTCCAGGAGTGTGGTACCCTGCCAATTCGTAAAGTTACATACACTGTGATGTACTCGTGGTCGATTTCGACTTTCGATCTTCTGATTATGACCAAGTGACATCGCCAACATATATTATAGCGCTGTAAGCATTCTGCATTCTGCAATTAACAATTTGATTGGTGCCGACACCAGAGACCGAACTGCATTCTGCAGAGTCTTAGAGCATTTAATTTCACTGCATGCGAGCAAACCGAGTTCGATCCCTAGTGTCGGCACCAATTGTTAATTGCAATTTTAAATGCTTTTTAACACGTGCTCGACGGTGAAAAAACCTGTATTTCTAAGAAATTTCCCAGATATCACAGACCAGACATGAAGGTAATTTTGTTAAAGGTGATGCTAGCAAACATAACCGTTTACAAGCTAACCCTTGCGCAAGATGTTTCTTAACAATACTCCAATGGTAGAACCTACTTCATCAGGCCGTCTTTCTCAACGGCCGCGTCTCTGGGGGGGCCACGTTTGATGTTATTAAAGCGGGTCGCAATCTGATCAATAAATAAAACCTGTATACTAAAGATTTTTAACGGATTTATTAAAGGAATGAATTGCTATATTGCATTATATAAAATTAAATATTGCCATGTAATAACAACATGAAATAATAAACTGATGGTTGGCTTTGCGTAAATAAACAATTAATTAAAATGTTTTTACAGTTAACTTACCTTTTTGGCTTTTTCGTGGATCACGACATACAACTAGTTGAGAAACAATGCATGAGGCTGTGGACGCTTAAATAGCACCACATATTGAAGATCATTATCACAAACTAAGAAACCCATCACTCTTACCTTCATCTCCTATAGACCAGGATCGACAGCAGTAAATAAATTAAAAACAATGTACGGTGAGGTCCTATGAGGTGTGAGTTTCATGAAGAACTGTAAGTATCTTGCGAGTCGCACAGAATTTCTTAATAAAGCTGGCTTAGTAAAGCAGTCAACCAAGAGACCTTCGGCTGCTTGCATGCGAATAAAGTAAGGAGATCTATGTATTACCGTGGCGGAGCGGGCGGGCTCGAGGGTCTCGAAGCTGTCGGGCGAGGCCTGAGGAGGTGGGCACCGCCGCGCGTGTACCGGCGTGGCAGCTGGGGCAGCCGGCGCCGGCGGGGTCAGCTCCAGCTCGCCCCCAACCTGCCGACAAAGTCTTGCTGATGCCAGGATCAAATGATATCGTCGTGGTCACAAATGATCATCTAATAATAGATAAATAATAGGTCTTTACCTATGAAATTGGCATTTTGTATGAAATAATTTAAAGTATTATTTTTTTCAAACTTTTTTATTTCTGTTATTCTAAGTAATCACCCATGTAATCAATGCATCTTTGCCAACGCAGTGGTAGTTTATTGATTCCCTTCTTGTAAAAATCAGCTGGACGGTAGGCAACAAACTCTTCAAAGGCATTTTGTACTGCCTGTCGGGAATTGAATTTTTTTCCTGCTAAAAAGTTGTCCAAATTTTGTAAAAAGTAATAGTCAGTGGGTGCAAGGTCTGGTGAGTACGGTAGATGAGGGAGAGCTTCCAACCCCAACTCTTGCAGCTTGGAGACTGTCTGTTGTGTAGTATGGGGTCGCGCGTTGTCGTGTAAGAGCAGAGGGGGCGACCGATTGACCAAAGCTGGTTGCAGATGTGCGAGCTTCTCCATCATTGTCTTCCGTTCTTCACAGCCGTTTTTATACTCATTTTATTCTCATGCCGTTTGGTAAAAGACTGTGATGAATCACACCTGCACTATACCACCAAACAGTGATCATCAACTTTCTGGAGGTCATTTTTCGTATAGAGCAATGCTTTGGTGCTGAACCAGGATCTAACCAACTTGCTGAGCGCTTTCGATTGACGAACAGAATCCACTTTTCGTCGCACGTAACAATTCGGTTCAAAATTCTTTAATTTCTGTGCCTGTTGAGCAGCGCAAGGCAGGCCTCAATGCGTTCGTTACGCTGGCGATTGTTAAGTTCGTGGGGCACCCATCTATCAAGGTTTTTTTACCTTGCCAATTTGTCGCAAATCGACCAATATTGTTTTGACGTTAACATCAAAAGCTGCTGCTAGCTCAGCTGTGGATTGAGCTTCCACAATCGCCTTTAATTCATCATTGTTGACCAAAGTGTCCGGACGAAGAATCAAAATTTCCAGAACGGAACCAGGCAAACCAATAACGGATTGTGCGTTCGTTAGTAAAGTTCTCTCCGTAAACGTTGTTGATGTTACGTGCCGTTTGTGCCGCGTTGATGCCACGACGAAACTCATATTCCATAATTACACGAATATTAAAGTATCCATTATGACGAAAAATGTTCAAACGTAATGAAAATACAAATCAATAAACAAAAGAAATAAGTCAATAAACAAAAGACTGACTTTGTAAAAAGAATATCATGTTTTTATAACAAAATTAATTTTAATTTAGAATTCACAGTCAATCAAAACTTTTTATTGGTTTGAAATGGCCAATATTGAAGAACCGCAATTTCATAGGCTACCATGGCTATATATGTATATATATATATATATATATATATATATATATATATATATATATATACATATATATATAAATACATATAAATATATATATAATAATTAAAAACAAGTAAAAGCGAAAAGCAGTGATGAATGACCTTGTGGCTGGAACATCCCCCTGTAAAAGAGGAACTCACACAAGGACACAGCGCGGGGCCAGAGCGGGGTGGCTACTTCATCTCGCCTCCCTCCTTACTTTCTGCGGCTTAGGCGGTCGCGCCGTAGATGGGTGCCTCCACTTTTGAAGAGGGGCACGGGGGCAGACCGACGTTATTAAGATATGCTGCATTCCCTAGCATTCATTTGTTTGTTTTGTGGGTGACAAATAAGCACACAGTTATTGATAGCAAGGCCAGTGATGCGGCACATGACATCCACATTTACCTTCGGGAATCATAATCCAGATGTGAACCCCTGAGGACTTAGACGCCTCGTCAGCGGTTACAAGGGTCACCAGGTTTCTACACTCACCAGACGAAACTCAGAAGTGTCATGCTGCTAATATATAATAAATAAATAAACAGATTATAAGCTGGTACTCTATGAGGGCGGGGCCCTTCCTCTGTCGAGCCTACCCATTAATAAATGTCGCAACTAGAAACACACAGCAGCATGGCTCTAACTGCTGGCGTAGCGTGTCCTTTGCCTGTTCTATCTATAAAAAAAACTTACAGTCAATGCGTTGTCTCCGCTGAGGTAGCCCTAAACCAGTCAATAAAATAATCATTACTACTCATATCATGGCCCCTGGTCTTTGACCACGGTGATATTATTCCATATTCGTACGGTGAGTGTACGAACCAAATGTCCATGACAGTCCTCGGGGTTGACAACGCATGAGCATCTTAAATGTTTGTTTAGGATGGACGTAGAGGTCAAAGGACGCGGTCAGCACTTACCATCAGGTGAACTGTGTTTGTCTCATTTGAGGGAGGTTCAGATGCCACGACACGGGATACACCTTCAACACACCCAGACCTGAAAACCAATAATTTACAATGGACAAATAATACTCCTCGATATCCATCTGTCCTTGGACAACATACTCTCTACGTGCCCGCCAACTTTACGGTTATACATTATTTAGAGCACCTGCAAGTGATGCAAAATGTTGGACGCGGAATCCTCATCAGCCTGGTCCACAGCTTCCACTTTAACCGTGACCAGCTCCGAGGTGGTAAGCTGAAAAATAAACTTCTCATCTTAGAAATAACAATGCCTTCAAACGCGTCTCCTACAAATCCTTGTAGGGGACGCGTCAGATCCCTCCTTAATTTCGCATTACAATACCAATTCTACCCATATTCGTGTACTGTGGCCAGGTCCTGGAACACAACATGCCGTAAAATAAAAAGATTGAAAATCCACAAAAAACGCATAATCAGTTTCTTAATAAGATCTTAGAAATCCTTGAATATTCTACGAGAGTTTGAAGCCTTATCGTTAGTACATTTTAAAACAGGGAACACGTTTAAATTCTATGAAAAAAATGCCTTACCTAATAAATACAATAATAAATTACTATTCTTACAATGCGGTCAGGATTTTTGTGTGCTACGTGTAAAAGAAAAAAAAACCAACAGCGAATTAGTGTACAACGACAAATTTATATATAAATACAGAAATATATATTTATTTAGTGATTAGTTGTGATATGTTCTCTTCAACTTTAACCTTCACACTTTTCTCTTTTCTCTAATTTCCGCAGAAAAGTCAGTTTCTATGTTCTGTGATCTCTTTAACAGCTGTCAGCTTTTATTGTCTGTGTGTGTGTGTACATGACTTCATTAATAAATAAATGTCCACTTTTTTGCTCACGAGTGTAGATATATATTTTTTTATTATATAACCATGACTATTGTTATCATCCAAACTTTACTAAACCGATGTAGACCGGAACAACACTTTATTTTGTACTCTATTTCGGTCTAACGTGCTTCATACATTATAAGAGCGAAAAGAAGTTTTAGAAACTAGACAGTATACATACACATACTAGACTGTATTTTAATTTATGGACAGCAAGTAGCGAAATTATAAAAATAGGGCGTCTACCTTAATAATCAACAAACTCTCAATTGATTTATTCATTTTCTATTATTTAGGAGCTGTAATTAAGCCCAGGGTGGGTAACACTAAATATTGAACTGTATTTTATTATTTAGTTTATGAATCTTTTGTCTTTTTGTATATATTTTCTTTAGCCACTCTAAATAAAATACATGTTCATGTTTCCTTATTTTGGAGTTTAAGACGAATTTTGTATAAACATTTTTTTAATATAAACAGTTTGTTAATATGAATGTCATCTCATTTTAAAGCTAACACCTTCTCCTTTAATCTACTATAGTTAAAATCTAAATCTGAACAACAGATTCTTTACGAGAATAATCTTACCGCAAGTGTACGGCTTGAGTTGATTTTATTGCTTACGAGTGTACGATACGTGTAACGTACGCAATTGTGTGGATATAACCGTTGAAAAGCGCGGTAAAAAGACCTCAATTATCTGTTTACTCACTTGATAACTCAATGTAGCTCAATATATAAATATGCTGTGTAAATTAATTAATTAAATAAATAAATATTTAATTATTGCACATGGTGTCGAACATTAAGCCATCTGGGTTATTAGAGGCGAAATTATCCATGGAGCATTCTAACAAAGAGGCGTGTGCGTAGTACGGTTTGGCTCTGATCCAAGTAGTAATGAAAACATATAAATGATAAATGTATTTATTTTTACAAATGTGTAGGAAACTGAATATCAATTCTGTATATTCAAATACGTAACGGTGTTTTAAAAGGGAGCGGTACCAATAATCTGATCTTTTCTATAAAACAAAAGATACTTCCTTATTTTTTAAGATATTAACGGTGACAAATGAGCACACAGTTAACGTCTTATCAAGTGACTACTGACAAATGGCCGATAACACATCCCATCCTCACTTAGCAATCATAATGGAGATCAAAACTAAGATGGAATACCTCGTGACCAGTAACAAGGTCTCCGTCCTCTCTCTTTCACCAGACGAAATAGTAGCACTTATCTAATATTTTACTCTGATATTCCGGAAAACGTGGTTCTGCCTTCGTGCTACACCTAGTTCATTCTATAATCTTTATTCTCGTATGCTAGTGAACACGATATCTATAATTATGCCACGTTTGGCTGACAGCAGTACCAGATGTTGATCACCCTAGCTATTGCCTGAAATCCCAATATTTTATATATCTGACATGTTAGAGATGAATTTGCCGTCTGTCTGCGATCGTGATCCTCATACGGTAGTAACCAGCGCGATACGGCAGTTCTTTTCTTCTTCTATAGCATAAGTGGCAAACGAGCAGACAGCTCACCCGATGGTAAGTGATCACTGCTGCCCGTGGACATCCGCCACACCATGTTTTTTTTTAAACTTTCAAAGCAAGTGCTTGACGACGATCCCACCTGATGTCAAGCGGAAATGCAGTCCTGGATGTTGAGGCGCACTAGCTCAGTAAATGCCTATTCACTCTACTCTTGAAAATACCCACATTGTCAGAGGGAAAGACAGACTCGGGCAAACTATTCCAGTTCTTGCGCTGCCGACCCCTAAGAGTAAGGTGTAGGCTCTTTTCTAGTCCCTAAGTCGTATCGGTACGGAAATACTGCAAGCGACTTCTGATTCTACAGATTAGGTGTGCGTAGAAGAAAATTTCGCGTAAAGCGCACAGTGCTGGATTGCCAACCACCGAGGATGAAAGTTTGAAATCACGATGTACTATGTTTAATCTTAGCGACTGGAATTTATCCAACAACTCCTCAGAACACTCCCCAAGGTAAATTCGGTAAAAGATGCATAGAGATGCAACATCTCTTCTATTATCTAAAAGTAATTGTGTATAAGTTCTATATGCGATACATTTCTCACATGGTATTTTATTAATTATCTACTGACTAAAGCAGCATTATTAACTAAATGCCTGCATAATTAACAAAACTCAAACAATAATTTTAAATATAATTACAAAATTAAAAAAAATATTTTATAAAGTTCGTTAATATTGTTAAACACTATAAACTATTTTCAAAATGTTTGTGTTGCCACTTTTTACTTCTCCATTGAGATTATCCTAATAAATTAATCGTGTTACCTGATTCGGCAGAAAGTTGTGTGCGAATTGTGAGTTGCTGTCTTCCTCGTCTGATGGCGGTTCGCATTTTACTTGAAACAGTCCGTAGCTGGGCATTTCCTTAAGCGAAACAAATAAAAAAAAAGTGTTACACAAATTAAAAAAACAACAAATCACTTCGCGGTATACGTACGCTATTTTTAAGTAACTATATCGTTAGTTTTATATCATTATGTATTAATGTGATAATAATTTAAAGAAAATTACTTGAACAACCGTCTCTAAGCGGCCAAACAACAACGCAATGCTCCATTTTTTCCTGGAACTGTCGCAGGGAGCTAACAGTCAGCGTATTATAAGTAGGTTTACATAGGCAATTAGACAAAAGGAAGCGGGCTTTATTGAATTTTTTCTCGATTGGTGCACAAACGAAGAGTGCAAACTTAATTCCCTCTCTTTCTACCCTCCGTCGCAAAGCGTCGCGAGCTTTTTTCTTTTAATTCCGCTTATTTATCCGCACACTTATACGTATATCATCGGATTTAGTTGGAAAAGAAACTTTGTAATGCGCGAGATATTCCCGCGAATTCTAAAGTTTATCGCTGTCCCCATACTTTAAAATGTAATAAGGGACTTTAATGTGGCGGTATTAGCGTCGACATTCGCGCGGCGACACCTGGCGGAGGTGGAGACGAGTAGTTGATGTGAAGTTGCGCGGTTAACCCGTGTAACGTAACGTGTTGCGTGGCTCACTCGCGTGCTCGGCGCTCGGACGGTACGTCTGCGCGGGCCTTGGCGCGAACACGTCTTAGACGGAAGACGATGTAAAACGGAGACGATAAACGTGAGCAAAGCGAAATCGACGTAGACGACGTCAACTCACCTAGTCGGTCAGCGGAGGCCGCCGTAAGCGCCCGCACGGTCACATGCGAACCGTACTCACTGCACGGTGACCTTCGAGAGGCGGGATGTCGCAAATGAAAGTGAGTTGGGCACAGGCGGCGGAGTCTGCGTCGCTGCGTGGCGCATGTTTAGGAGGTGCAGGGCGGGCGAGAGCTCATTTTTTTTCCCGCGCCAAGGAAATAAAAACAAACGCCTTTTTGTCGGGAACCGAGCGGGCGCTGTCTGTCCCGACACGAGATCTCGCTATTATTATTACATTACATTTCTTGTACAAAATGTTTTTAAACTATTCATAACTTAGCTTACAAACTCAATAAGTTTGTGACTTTTGTTACGTTTAGTAAGCGTATGGGATAAGAATAACATTATTAAGTTCATAGAGGGTAGTCGTATACACCACGTGTAGGTCTGAGGAAGCGGAGGGAGGAGGCCGGGCCCCGGCCAGTCGGCGCCCCGCCCGGCGCCTTCTCTCCGCTCCGATTGATTTTTATTACAAGAATTTCACTCGCGCTTTTTTTTTTGTTTCCCGCACACGAGAAGGGACGACGCACACAGTCGTACGGATTCGTATAATTCGTTTGTACTAACTTACTAATGCTATCGATTTTTATAACGAAGCGGCAGACGCCACATCCGGACTCCGCCGAAACTCACGCCACCCTACTAATATACAATTGTTTTAGAGAACTGTTTTGTAGCTATTGGAATATTATATTATTAGTAATAAAATAAAATAGAGACGCTTTTATTACCGTATTTTTTTATTTGTATGCATTAATGTAATGGAATGTTTTAATTCAGTTTTCATTCACTTCCGGACGTCAGAATAATTTGAAACTTTGCAGACGTCTTTCGTTCGTCCGTTTCTTGTTGATGTTTCACAGTGGTAAAGCGACGCTGCAATTTATTTCTAGCTACGGTATGAATGGATCGGCCCTACCGGGGAAGGATCACGCCCTCGGACAATAGCAGCATAACGTTGTTGTTTCGTTTAGTTAGTGTCGGGATCTGGGGAACTCTTATTACTGATGCACATCTTAGCCATTGAGGTGAAAACGCATCTGCATTACAAACCCTAATCGAGGATGAATGTGGTGTCATGGGCCTAAGAATCACATACCATCAGGTAACTGTGCGCGTAATTAAAAAAAAATCTCAACATAATTAAAAAAATATATTAAAAATCAATGACAATTCTATAGTTTTTTATACTTTAATTTTTTTTAGAACATAATTCGACACGTCCTCCGGTGTGTCATACTTTAATGAGGTCTATTAAATAAAGTTATCGTTGTACAAATTTTTACGGTATAACTAGAATTAAAATAATCACCGAACACATTACCCGTAATTTTTTATTTCATTATCATATCGAATAATGTATATTAATTGTTGTATTAATGTTATATTTAATTGTTACTAAATTAAAAAAACATCTCTGGTTTTTTTATTTTATTAGCAAGGATAGTGCATCGCTACGTTACTTTTAATTTAGTAACAATTAATGAACAAAACATGAAAATAAATTTCTGGTTTTTATTATTAGTATTTATTAAATCATCTCTTTTATAAGCGAGAATAACGCATAGCTATGTTATTTTCTTTAAACTAGGGTGTGAATACGTTTTTTTATTGTTACGAAAACTCTCTTATCCGTTGACATCTCGACAGTGATCAGTCATCAGTCATCATATGCAGTGACCATATGGAAGACATTGAAGAAATAAGTAAGCACTTGAATCGGTCGAAATATAATTCTTACGTTGTATTAATTTTGAAGCCGTGAGCCATATTAGGTCAGTGCATAAGGGCTAGCTTTTAATTCGCCGTACGCGAGCAAACAAAAAAGCCTATCGACCCATAAGCCTACTCAAAGTCTTGGGTAAGGTATATGAAAGGCTCATCCTCACCCGCCTCAAGGACTTCATGCTGTCCCGAGGGCTGCCAATCAATGAGCAGTTCGGGTTTCGCACCCAACACTCATGCACACATCAAGTGCACCGCAGCACGGAGCACATCCTCAGTAAATTTCTTCAGGGCTACCAAACTGGGGCACTTTTTCTCGACGTGGCGAAAGCTTTCGACAAGGTCTGGCACAACGGGCTTATATACAAACTATATGAGCTCGGTGCTTATCATACGAGACTTTCTCCGAAATCGAACCTTTCGTTACCGCGTCGAGGGAACGCGTTCCGAGGTTCACCCCATTTGTGCCGGAGTACCACAAGGCTCTGTCCTAGGTCCTACTTTATACACACTCTACACCAACGACATACCGCGCACTCGCGGTGTAGAGCTGGCCCTTTTCGCCGATGACACCGGCCTCTACGTGTCTGGATTTAAACCAGACGCTATTTGTAAACGCCTCCAATCTGCAGCCAACACCTTAGGGAAATGGTTTCGGAAATGGAGGATTGAGGTTAACCCCACCAAAAGTGCAGCCATTTACTTCTCTCGGCGCAACAAAACGCCGCATCTCCAAACTATAGAGTTATTTGATCGTCCAACTCTGGGAAAAGACAGTCAAATACTTAGGCGTCACATTAGATGAAAGACTCACCTTCGGTTCGCATATCAACCGCGTACGGAATCGAGCAGCGTTCGTCCTAGGTCGTTTGCACCCGTTACTTAATAAAAATAGCAAAATGTCCCTGCGTAATAAAATTACACTTTACAAAGCGTGCATCCGACCCATAATGACATACGCAAGCCCCGTCTTTGCGCATGCCTCCCCGCGTCACATTCACCGACTTCAGGTAATACAAAATCGTTTCATGCGCAAGGCCACCGGTGCGCCGTGGTTCTTGCGTAACGAAAATCTACACATAGATCTTGAGCTGCCGACCATAGCTCAGTACCTGAAGCAGGCTTCTCGCCGATATTTCGACTCTGCCGTCACACACCGAAACCCTTTGATTGTAAGTGCCGCCACTTACAATCCCATCGCGAATCACAGATTTACCCGCGTCCGTAGGAGACCGAGGCACGCCCTCGACGACCCTGACGACGCAACCACCAGGGCCCAAGCCCTTCATAAAACACAACACACATACATTGCACCCTCATATCGCCCCCGCCGACGGCGAGGGCGTCGCAAACAAAGTTATTCGCGATACCGCCATGTCACTGGCCGGTTCTCTCCAGTCCATACAGATAGAAGCGTTGCTGGAGTTTCTTGCGCCACTTCTTCTCCAGCGCCCACGCATTCTGAAGTGGTGGTACAGGTAGTTAATAATAATTGTGATATTAATTAAGATAATCCTCTGTCAGAAGCAACTGACCGAGCCGCGGTTCGGCCCTCTCAGGCACCCTCGAGTCAGACGCTCTCGCGAAACAGGGTAACGGTCAGGGCCGAGGCTCGCCCTCGGGAGCCCTTGCGCTGGTTACCCATATATAGAGGTCTCGACTGAGAGCCATAAGCGCTCGGTCACCTCTCAACCCGGTGAAACTGTAAAAGCCCTGGGGCTAACAGCGGCCATCAGCCCGAAAAAAAAAAAAACGCGAGCAAACTGACTTCGATTACCGATACCAGCACCAATGAAACTATTAATCGCAGTTCTCGGCGGTGAAGCACCATCGAAGAAACATCGTGAGGAAACCTGAATGTCTAAGAAATTATAGTAACATGTGAAGTCCGCCAATCCGCAGAGGAGCCCCGCGGTGAACTGTGCTGTAACCCTCTAGAGAGGAGGAGGCTTATGCCCAGCAGTGGGATGTATGTATATAGGCTTTTAGAAGCGTCAATAGCCTAATGGCTTAGGGTACGGTCTGCGAAACGTAAGGTCGTAGGTTCGAATCCCCCATTCGATTGTCCTTTCCTTTTTTTCTTTTCCGATTCCTTCCTCGATTTCTCCATATTGTCGTGAACCATGTCCTAGCACAATTATATTCAGCTTATTTGTAGTGGTTAACCGGTATGTTAGTAATGTTATAATAGCATTGCAAATATTCTTTTAAAAAAATAAAATAAAATTATGAACTTACTTTTACTTTTATTCATTTTAAATATCACCACTTCAGGTAGTATTTCAAAAGCATCATTTGCCTATTGGTTCAGAGCGGGGTTTGCTAAACGTCGTCGCTTCCTTCATTTGTAAAGAAGGTATACCATCGGAGAAAGGGAATGTAGTGTCGAGGCCACGAAACAACACACACAAACAGATCCCGTCAAGAAAACGAACAAATTGTGTACAACTTTAATTTTTTGCACAAATTCTCTACAAAGGACTCTAAACACAATAGCTTTATACAATGAGGATCTGGCTGCAGATCCGTAAGACTACAGGAAATAAAAAATTATGAATATTAAATTGAAAGATATAACTTCGAAGCGTCAATAGCCTTAAGATTGCGGTCTACGAAACAATTTCGTAGATTCGAATCAGCCATTAGACTATAGTCGGAATAGTTAATGTGAATGTTTAGTAACGTTAAACGTTTTTTAAAAAAGGTTCCTGCACCAGTACTGCTTATAAGAAGGTACTTGAAAAAAAAATTATTAGGATTGAGCCCATCACTAGTCCTCTACTGAACATGGCTCTCCCCACAAACTGCCACATGATACGACCCTGAACCATCTGCACCCATCAACTTCCCGCAGACCTGCATTGCACTTCATCTAGAAGGAGGCCGTCATGAACTGCGATGGCCAATACGAGGTTTCCGCTAGAGAACCTTTCTTACCCATCGGATGTCAGTTGTAGGAGCGGACGGTCCATTGCCACGTCAGCAACTGATACTTTGACCTGTGTCAGTTATCTGGGTTTTTCTGCAGTTACCCACCTTTAGTATTCGATCACGCATAGTAACCCTCTCTATAACTATGACTACTACTGAGTGACTTTGAGTTTCTTCATAGTGGAATGGCGGCCTTAAATTTCGTAGACCATAACATAAAAGGTATTTTTTTCTTTTTGTTCTTTTTTACCCGAATAGATTCGTAAAACATAAACATTGTACACTTTATAAAACACATCTGAAATTAGAGGTGGCAAACATGGTAACCGTAATCCATAGAAGTCTGCAATATTTATCCTATTCGCACTGAAATCGTGATATTGTACAAAGCGCAAGTTCGACTTCACGTGGACTGTTCTCATTTCTGGACAGGGGTATCCCAGTACCAGCTGCTTCCGTTTAACCGCATTCAACGGAGAGCGGCTCGAATCGTTGATGACCAGGTACTTTCCGATCGGCTTGATTACATTTTTTACCGAATTTACCAAGGGAAGTTTTCTGAGGAGTTGTTTGGATCAATTCCAGCCGCTGAGTTTAAACATCACGACAGAATTCTAAATTTCATCCTCATCATCTCGATGGTTGGCAATCCACTACTGTCACGAGAAAATTCCTGGCACTCACAACTACTCTGTGGAATACTCTGTCGCCAGCGGTGTTTCCGAACCGACACTACTTAGGGACCTTCAAGAAAAGAATATACAAGTTCCATAAAGGCCGGCAACGCATTTGTGACTCCTCTGGTGTTGCGTGGGCAGCGGTGATCACTTGCCATCGGATGAGCTGCATGCTCGTTTGCCGCCTATACTATAAAAAAATCCAGCTCCTTTTTCTGACAATAGCACGTTCACTTGTGATACTGCCATATCACTTCTCAATCGATATCCTCGTCTTTTATTTGGTCTCCCTCTCGCGTTACATCTTTCTACACTCATCTCTCTCCTAGTAATACAGCTTTAATTGCGCATCAGTAAACGACCAACCCATGCAATCCGGAGAGTTCTCACTTGTCCATCAAAGGCGCTACTTTCAAACTTCCTCTTGTCTATATATTCTTCGGCTTTTCCATCCTTGTAATTCGACATATTTATCTCAAACTTGTGGGTTACAAACGAGTAGTAAAGTTAGTAGTAAATTTTTACACAATTAAATTAATACCCAACAAAAAATGAAG
Organism: Teinopalpus imperialis; assembly: GCA_029286865.1. NCBI lineage: Eukaryota > Metazoa > Arthropoda > Insecta > Lepidoptera > Papilionidae > Teinopalpus > Teinopalpus imperialis. The sequence goes on along the minus strand of JAGSMU010000009.1, from coordinate 12,565,996 downwards.
ATGCACATGCGTATCAGCCTTCCAGGCTTAAATGGAAAGTCTCGTTACCTGCAATTGCTTCTTAACGCAATCACTCTCTCTCACTTAATTGCTCAAACTTTTAATACCGATCCGTACAGCATTCTAATAACGTTTCTGTATAATCATTTTGCCCTTGAGTTTCAACGGCGTGCTCGACTCGCAAGTAGTGCTGATGACCTGTCTCCATTTCAGCCAATTCAAGCTTCTTTTTATTTCAAGTTCCTATTACAAGAGAATACCCCTAGCGAAATAGCAGCATTATGATGGCAAATTAGGCAGGTATTCTGAGAAATATTGGTCTCTAACAATTCCCAAACAAGTCCCAATCCTACCTACTCAAAATTGTCTTCGTTAATAAAGTTTCATTTAAAGTTCTTAAAAGCTGTTGAAAAAATTAAACGCTAATAAAATAAGGTTGCTGAGTACTAATAAAAACTAATAAATTGTATAAACAAAAACAGTAGGAGTCATTATAGAAATGAATAGAAGCTATCTTAATCCATAACTTTAATTAACAAGGGCTTACAAACGGTTTTTATAGTAAGTTCTAGATCTGTATAAAAACTTATTTAATTTTAAATTACACATAAATTTAAAGATAAGCATATGTAGATTATTAATAGTTTTAATCGTACCATAAATACCTACATCGATTGTATAAAGAGCCTACAAAGTACAACAAACTTCGTAACTAATCTTTCTAATGTAGTATTTTGCATCAGGTACAGATGGCGCTGACTGTCGAGATAAATATTAAGATACCTAAAAGCGTATTTGTCGTGCTTTATTTGCATACTGAAGAATCATTACATTACTTAATTCAAAATTAAAATGGTCATCTTCATTCAAATGTGTAAGAAAATGTAAATGAGAAATAAACATCACGAGTCTTCTGTCAATATAAAGTAGGTCAAGGATAAATCATTTGTTTTGGTGTAGACTGAAAATTGAATTAGAAATCTTCCAATATACATTGTAAACTTTATATTTTAAAACGGCAATAATTTATACTTAAAATTTTATGCTATAAATAGCTACAAATACAATTTAATTAGCTGTAGTTTTGATGTTTTCAAGCTTTTTAATATTTTTTAAATGGCAACATTGTGGGAGCTTATTTTGGGTCACTCTGTTGCTCGCTTCCAACTTGTACTTCGTTTGGATTTTTGTAGAGGTGCCTTTCGCTTCGCTAAACTTGCAACATAGCATAGTTTAGTATTTTCATTCTATCGAGAAAGCTGGCGGGTGTGCAAATGTGCTAAAATACAATACGAAAGTGTTGCAAATTCATGTTAAACGAGTCATAGTGTTTAAATTGTAGGAAATAGTTGATGATATAGTGAAGGTAAGTGTTTTAGATGGTACGGTGTGACATCGTAAATGTGATAAGTGCTTACTTACTACTACGACTTTTCATCTTGAAAATTTCCATTCGTGAACTTTTAAAAGTAAAGTCTCTATGAAGTTTCTTTGTTGACTTTTAACTTTATCGAAGTTTGTTCTGTTGCATGGAGACGGTGAACTTGAATTTGTTGTGTGTGTCGAGAAAACTTTGCACAGAAAATAGTAAAACTTAGAATTTTCGTCGCCATTTTATTTTTTGTCGCGCTGGAAAAGCGGCCATTTTCTTTGTGCCGCGTCGCTTACGACAAGTCGTATATGGTCCATGAAGTTAATTTAGTTAAGTTAAGGCGTGATCTCATCGTATGAAGTGAATCGGTGAGAAAATTTACTTTGTAGAAATTGATAATCATATTCAACGGTTTGTTTGTGTACTCGGGACTGTTCTTACCGCGATGGCCTAATTATTGCGTGGTCTTTGGAATAAGTGTTGATCGAGTGGTTTGATATCGTAGGGCTGAGGGCGCGGCGAGTGGCGAGGCGGCATCATGGATGACGATCAGCAGTTCTGTCTGCGGTGGAACAACCACCAGTCGACTCTGGTCTCCGTGTTCGACACGTTATTAGAGAAAGGCATTCACGTGGATTGTACCCTGGCTGCGGAGGGGCAGACGCTCAAAGCACATAAAGTGGTCCTGTCCGCATGCAGTCCCTATTTCGAGGTTGGTATCATTAAATGTATTTAGTAGTATGTGGGTCAATTACTCTCGTGTTTAACTTAGTCGCGAGGCACAGTTTCGCTCTAATAAACATTGCGCGTTAGCTTTCGTGTTTTGCAATTAGTTTTAGATTGAGCATAGATGAGTTGGCAACAGAAAGTTGCCTCTACTACTTTTCCAAATGCTCAATTACTATATCCAGTGCCAAATTGATTGTGATTAGCTAAGTAGACTGGGCTTAAAGTGGTATGTTAATGAAGTGTTAATTATCAATGCATTTTCTTTTACATTTGCAATAAAATAATTATGTCGGAACAGTAAATATAGTGTGTATAATTATCATAAATGTCTTTTTACAGAGCGTACTATCACAACAGTATGACAAACATCCGATTATTATTCTTAAAGACGTCAAATATGCCGAGTTGAGGGCCATGATGGATTATATGTATCGTGGTGAAGTGAACATATCACAGGACCAGTTGGCAGCACTGCTTAAAGCTGCAGAGTCACTCCAAATAAAGGGTCTCTCGGACAATAAGCCCTCGAGGCCACCGTCGCGCCCAGCTCAGGCTGCCCCTGCACACCCGCCTCGAGCACCCTCTCCACCACCACAGGTTAGTTATCTTCTATATCATGTATACTATTTTAGGAATTAATAAATACAATTCACTAAAAGACCCCAAGTGTAGACTATGTCTAGATCAGTACTTTTCTTTGTTTATTTTATAAAGACCTGTAAACAATAGATTACAAAATAAAGCCTTTTTTAACTCCCTTAACCCCTATAACATTATTTAGCCATATTTTCCGAACAATTAATCGCATGGCTTTCGTGGCACACTGCTAGATTTATCACAACAATAGTTAAAACAAAAAAATTGCCATAATTCATATACCTTACATAAATACAAATTTTTGATAAAGTCTTAAGGACTACTTATAGATATGTTTAAGTTATTATATTCATCCTACTTTAATATATGCTGTACATACACACAAAGGAGTATTTTAATCTTAAAATTCAATAAAAACAGTTACTCAAAAGGTTTCACATAATTGGAATTACTTCAAACTTTTAATACCTTAATGGATGATATTCTTGCTATTAAAGACAACAGTAGAAAATCAATGACAAAAATTGTATATGAATACCAGTAAATTCACTGATTTTATTAAAACTAAAAAATATATCTGTGATAGCCCCTAAATGAGTAAATACAGTATTATTCCTGGTGGCAAGGAATTATTATTAGTTGGAATTTAAAGTGTTGATGCACCACATGCCTGTTGAGATACAAAACATTGTGATGAAACCATCATGTCTAAGAAATAATAAAAAAATATTGTAAAGATTTATGAAGTCTGCCAATCACACAAATTACCAAAAAATAAACTTTATTTTTTACTAAACTTAATTTAGTGAACTGAATTCACATTTTAATCAAGAATTGTGTATTATCAGAAGCCTCTCAGATCCTAATTGAGGAGAGAGAGATAATTGAGAGAGTTTATATTAAACCAACAACAAAATTAAAGTTGTATGTAAATTTGTGATAACATTGAAGGTAGATTTGAATTTGTTTGCTTGATCAGGCATGTAATTTTTGAGTACAAAGATGCAGCAGCACAAGATTTACTTTTTCCTTATAAAACTAGTTTATTTCTATGTACTATGTTCCTATGTTAGGTATGATAGTAAAAACAAATGTTCATCTTAACTTTTAACATTAATACATATATGCTAAACAACCCTCCACTAGATGATGACCTACGCAAGTCTGTGGGAAATCGTTGGATACAGGTGGCTCCGGAGCATTCTCTGTGGATTAGTGATGTCATAGTGGGCCGAAATTATGATGACATGTATGCTATGTTCACTGCTGGACACATTAGAGACCTTAAAGTAGGAAAATTAAATAAAACTCAAAAAGTATAAAGCATATTAATAATTATCATATATAAAACAAATTCACATGTTAAGTACATTAAAATATTTATTAACTACCACCAATCACTAATATCAATAATAATAACATTTATTATTCTTTGTGTGCACAAGTAATATATTGTACAAAAATATTCTAAAACTGGTATCTTGTTTATTATTAAAAGGTATGTATAAAATAAGACATATACAAAAAGAAATTATAAGAATAATTCATTTTAATTTTGTTTTATCAAATTAAATATTGCTATGTAATAACATGAAAAAAAAGCTTATAGATTGTGTTGTGTAAACA